>JARBWK010000003.1:163302910-163414499 GCA_030556195.1 Anolis apletophallus | reverse complement strand
GGGAGTGGGAATGGAGAAAAAAATATATAAAAATCCAGAGAAATGCAGGAAAGAGTCAGGAAAGACAAGAGCCTTGGCGGCAGGGTCTCACAGCCCCAGGCCCCTTCCTTTCCCCCCTCCGCCGCTTAAGCCTCTTGGACTTCAACTCCCCCATTCCTCACAGCCTCAGGCCCCTTCCTTTCCCCCTCAGCCGCTTAAGCCTTTTGGGCTTCAAGTCCCACCATTCCTCACAGCCTCAGGCCCCTTCCTTTTCCCCCTCAGCTGCTTAAGCCTCTTGTACTTCAAGTCCCACCATTCCTCACAGCCTCAGGCCCCTTCCTTTCCCCTCCTCAGCTGCTTAAGCCTCTTGTACTTCAACTCCCACCATTCCTCACAGCCTCAGGCCCCTTCCTTTCCCCTCCTCAGCTGCTTAGGCCTCTTGGACTTCAAGTCCCACCATTCCTCACAGCCTCAGGCCCCTTCCTTTCCCCCTCAGCCGCTTAAGCCTCTTGTACTTCAAGTCCCACCATTCCTCACAGCCCCAGGCCCCTTCCTTTCCCCCCTCAGCTGCTTAAGCCTCTTGGACTTCAACTCCCACCATTCCTAAAGGCCTCAGGCCCCTTCCTTTCCCCCCTCAGCCGCTTAAGCCTTTGGGGCTTCAAGTCCCACCATTCCTCACAGCCTCAGGCCCCTTCCTTTTCCCCCTCAGCTGCTTAAGCCTCTTGTACTTCAAGTCCCACCATTCCTCACAGCCTCAGGCCCCTTCCTTTCCCCCCTCAGCTGCTTAAGCCTCTTGTACTTCAAGTCCCACCATTCCTCACAGCCTCAGGCCCCTTCCTTTCCCCACCTCAGCTGCTTAAGCCTCTTGTACTTCAACTCCCACCATTCCTCACAGCCTCAGGCCCCTTCCTTTCCCCTCCTCAGCTGCTTAAGCCTCTTGTACTTCAACTCCCACCATTCCTCACAGACTCAGGCCCCTTCCTTTCCCCTCCTCAGCTGCTTAGGCCTCTTGGACTTCAAGTCCCACCATTCCTCACAGCCTCAGGCCCCTTCCTTTCCCCCCTCAGCTGCTTAAGCCTCTTGGACTTCAACTCCCACCATTCCTCACAGCCTCAGGCCCCTTCCTTTTCCCCCTCAGCTGCTTAAGCCTTTTGGACTTCAAGTCCCACCATTCCTCACAGCCTCAGGCCCCTTCCTTTCCCCCCTCAGCTGCTTAAGCCTTTTGGACTTCAACTCCCACCATTCCTCACAGACTCAGGCCCCTTCCTTTCCCCTCCTCAGCTGCTTAAGCCTCTTGGACTTCAACTCCCACCATTCCTCACAGCCTCAGGCCCCTTCCTTTCCCCCCAGCCGCTTAAGCCTTTGGACTTCAAGTCCCACCATTCCTCACAGCCTCAGGCCCCTTCCTTTCCCCCCCTCAGCTGCTTAAGCCTCTTGGACTTCAAGTGCCACCATTCCTCACAGCCTCAGGCCCCTTCCTTTCCCCTCCTCAGCTGCTTAAGCCTCTTGGACTTCAAGTCCCACCATTCCTCACAGACTCAGGCCCCTTCCTTTCCCCCCTCAGCCGCTTAAGCCTTTTGGGCTTCAAGTCCCACCATTCCTCACAGCCTCAGGCCCCTTCCTTTCCCCCTCAGCTGCTTAAGCCTCTTGTACTTCAACTCCCACCATTCCTCACAGCCTCAGGCCCCTTCCTTTCCCCCCTCAGCTGCTTAAGCCTCTTGGACTTCAACTCCCACCATTCCTCACAGCCTCAGGCCCCTTCCTTTCCCCCCTCAGCTGCTTAAGCCTCTTGGACTTCAAGTCCCACCATTCCTCACAGCCTCAGGCCCCTTCCTTTCCCCCCTCAGCTGCTTAAGCCTCTTGGACTCACTTCAACTCCCACCATTCCTCACAGCCTCAGGCCCCTTCCTTTCCCCTCAGCTGCTTAAGCCTCTTGTACTTCAAGTCCCACCATTCCTCACAGCCTCAGGCCCCTTCCTTTCCCCCCTCAGCTGCTTAAGCCTCTTGTACTTCAAGTCCCACCATTCCTCACAGCCTCAGGCCCCTTCCTTTCCCCCCTCAGCTGCTTAAGCCTTTTGGACTTCAAGTCCCACCATTCCTCACAGCACCAGGCCCCTTCCTTTCCCCTCCTCAGCTGCTTAAGCCTCTTGGACTTCAACTCCCACCATTCCTCACAGACTCAGGCCCCTTCCTTTCCCCTCCTCAGCTGCTTAAGCCTCTTGGACTTCAAGTCCCACCATTCCTCACAGCCTCAGGCCCCTTCCTTTCCCCCTCAGCCGCTTAAGCCTTTTGGACTTCAAGTCCCACCATTCCTCACAGCCCCAGGCCCCTTCCTTTCCCCCCTCAGCCACTTAAGCCTCTTGGACTTCAAGTCCCACCATTCCTCACAGCCTCAGGCCCCTTCCTTTCCCCCTCAGCCACTTAAGCCTCTTGGACTTCAAGTCCCACCATTCCTCACAGCCTCAGGCCCCTTCCTTTCCCCCTCAGCCACTTAAGCCTCTTGGACTTCAAGTCCCACCATTCCTCACAGCCTCGGGCCCCTTCCTTTCCCCCCTCAAATTGGAATGTTATTGCTATGAACCCCCATCAATGCCCACCCCGATTATATGTGTAAACAAATTTTATGTCCTATAAATGCCATAAGCATTCAATGACTCATTCAAAATAAACTAAACACAGGTTAAAAATCCTTGAGCTCCCTGTAGTTCTTTCCACCATTGGGCTGTATGGTGATAACAATACATATTCTGACTGCAGCAGTGAAAAACAGAGCCTACGTCATGTATCGCTTTCAACAAAGATATTCACATTTTAATAAAGCTGAATGTAGAATATAACTGATTTAGCTTTTCATTAGATGTAGCAAACCTCTCTCATTTTTCAATAGTCATTGTGTTTCATTCGTATGAAAAGTGTTTCATTTGAGGGAAGCTTTGTTCTCATGTGTTTTTTTGTGCATAGTTCCTTTCATAAAGTTGCATGCTGAGTTGCCGGTCTTCATGCTGAGCATTGCTGTAGACAAAGATGTTCCTTAGATCCAATATATTCTACAATCAGCACAAATTGTAAAGGCTAGCCCAAATACTTAACAAAGAAGATTAGGTGGCTAACTAGAATCCTATGCAGGTTTGCTCAAAGGTAACATGAGATGCCATATCGCGCCATCTCTGCAGCGCCTGCACTGGCTGCCAGTCGAGCTCAGAGCCATCCACAAGATCCTGTCGCTTACCTTTAAGGCCCTCCATGGTGCCGGCCCAGCTTATTTAAAAGACCGCTTGTCCGAACCAGCTCATTTAAGGTCGCCGCGCTCAGGAAACAGGGACCTTCTCCGCATCCCAGGTGTGAGTGAGGCCCGCCTCGACACCACGAGACGGAGAGCTTTTTCCATCGCGGCCCCTGTCCTTTGGAACTTGATGCCGGCGGATCAGAGAGCTATCCGGGACATGCCCCAGTTCCTGACCGCACTGAAGACCTGGCTCTTCCAAAAGGCTTATGGCTAAGGACACCTCCCAGACTTAGCCTGAGCTACTGGAACTATTTTAATTAATCTTTTTATTCTTTTAGCTTTTAACTATTGAATTCTTTTATGTGTTTTTGTGTGTAAGTCGCCCGGAGCACTGACGTGGAGGGCGACTCATAAATAATAAAATCAATCAATCAATCAATCAATCAACCTGTTTCACTGAAAAATGGGTATTTTGTTTCTTTTAAAATTTTTGGTTTACCAAATAGATTTTTTTGATGCTGATCACATAAATGGCTTCAAAATTGTCACACCATGTAAGGTTTTTGAGTAACAGGCAATTTTATGTTACAATTATTGCAAAATTATGAAATATTTTATTTCTCAGCAGTAATTTGCATGTTTTTTTAAAATTGCTCGTACATTTGACAGCCATAACCAACATCATGTAAGATTTAACACAGACTCAGTCTGCTTAAAATACCATCAGAATAAACTTCTGATCATGTAGAAACTTGCTTGAGCATGCCAGAGGCATGGGCACTAGAAGATGAGGTAGGCAATGATGGTGATCAGATGCAGTTGGAAGCTGATGCTGATCCTAACTTTGTGCCATCAACATCCAGCGATCCTTATTTAATATCTCAGGCAGAGCTGAACGATCTGGTCAGAGATTTGGGTTTATCAAAAAAGTCAGACAGAGCTGCTTGGATCAAGGCTGCAAGGATGGAATCATTTGTCATTTGGTATGAAAATCTCAAAATTTCTCCACTGTGATGAACATTTGACAAAATATTTTAGCCAAGCTGACAGTGTGACCTTTTGCTGTGACATCAATTGATTCTTTTATGCTCCTAGATGTAACCACCACCCAACAGAATGGTGATGGTTTGTTGACTCATCAATTATACGAGAGTTGGAAGAGACCACATGAGCCATCTAGTCCAACCCCCTGCCATGCACGAAAAGCACAAAGTACTGCTAAGGCTGGGAGTGAAGGTAGAGTTTCTGATTGAAGTGAAATACCTATGAGGATGATAGGCTGTTGCAGAGAAGTGCTTGACTACTGTATTTTCCTAAGAGGTTTTACAAACCTCATTTTCTTTAGTGTACACAAGAAGAAGATAAGTGCCTAGTCCTGTCTACATCTGAACACTTTTGAGGGAACCGAAATGTGAACAGGTTTTCTTTGATCCTTATGTGCACTTCATTTGGATTTATGTACACTTCAATAAGCAAATGGTTCACAGCTTTCATCTGAACTATGCAGATTAATTCTGGTAGTTATCCTAGAAAGCTGGCTAAGCATTAGCTTAATTCTCATCCTAATAATAATAATAATAATAAATGTGCACACTGGTCCACGTTGTTAGCTTGGTTTTTTGAATAAATGTCTAAACAGCTTTGAAATAGGAGCACATAATATCTGTGTTCAGCCTTTTTGTCTGTCATTGAGATCTTGCTGACTAATAGGATGTTACATAACTCATTTCTCGCATGGCTGGGCTAAATGTCCTGAGCAAGACTATTTGTCTATGTGTGTTTTTATGCATGCACATATTCCATCTAGCTTTTAATGTAAAGCACACCTAAGGGGAAAAGGAAGGGAATGAAACCTGTAGAAAAATTAATATGGTTATGGGATGATTTAGAGTATGCAATTATCATGAGAGAAGCACACACTCTACATACATGTTATGATGGTGCTGCTTAAAAAGGAATCATCTTGCTTTGCAAAATGTCAGCTCAGTCCTTTCCTTTGGGGTGTATTACTGCAATGAGAAGTCACACAAGATTTGGTCATTATGTTGCCCAGACACCTCTGCACAATGGCAAACATTGCAGAATTACTAGAAGAGGAGACTGGACACATCTCTGATGACACAAACAAGATATCTTGGCTCCATGTTATCAAACTTGGTCTCTGAAAACTTGTGATTTTTAAATACTTTGCTTAGAGGGAAGGGGCAGTATAATATGTGAAAAATGCAGTCACCTGCACATTAATTTGACAGTAGACCTTATATTGAAGCCACTTGGCTAATGATAAAAGATATGCGAGAGAGAATTATACCTTTTAGACTAGAGCTAATCAAACTTTTCTACTTAGGACCCCTCTTGCCCCAATACATTTTTACGTGATCCCTGGCATATAAAATAGGTATAAAACCCAACCATTTACCAATAACAAATCAGCATTTGGAAAACTTGCTAAACGGGCTGATTTTCCTTTTCCTTTCTGTGAAGTACAGCCAAAGTTCACTGTAAACACTGCACAACAGATTAGTGTAAATGTCTAAAACTGCCACTAGTGATATTCAGAAACCTTTACTGTTACCAAATTTTTCATTGAGTTAAGGAGATCCCATTTGTAGATCAGGAACTACAGCTTAAGAAGCAGTGCTAAAGACCACTTCTTCACAGTCTGATATGAGGGAAAGAGTTGTTGTTCCTTTCTGCTCAGAACTAGCACCATATTTGTGTGTATTGACTTCACCTGCTTGTTTCTTTTTAGGAAAACAATATACCTGTCTTCAGTTACATCAAGGATTGTCACACAAGATGGAATCAAATCACTGGATGTAAATTTAAGAGAAATTGTTTTTTACAGAAACAACGGGAGAAACTCCCTTTTCTGTAGTATAGTCTGCCTTGAGAGCTACTCTGCGGTAGAGACTGGTTTAAAAAGCAACCAGTTCTCCTTTACTGGGAATATTTAAATGGAAATGGGATAGGCATCTCTCATGGATGTGACAGTATTTGCCTTAGCATATTCTGCACTAAACATGCAGTTGGATGAGATCACCTCCAAGCTCACAACTAATATTTTGCAATCACTGTGTCTCGTGTTAAGTTTCTGTGAAATTTATACAGCCTATGTTTCACATAACCTTTTAAACATTAATTTCTACAGTTTTGCACATGGAACCTTTGGGCCGTGTTTAAACTTTTCTATTATCTCTCTCCCAGAGAACAACTACCTTCTCTTACGGTTTTGAATCAAAATAGGCAACTGTCAAAACAATGAATATTATTTAACATTTAGAATTTGATGTGTGAGGATGTGATCAATGTGCAACCATTACAGCCAGTGAAGCAGATAATAGTTAATTTTGACTGAATGCTTACCAAATTGTAAATTTTTTGGAAGTCCCAAGTGGATTGTAAGAACCACGAAACAAAAGAATGATACTGATAAAATGTGTACAGTTAGCTATGAACATTAGGAATCACTAAAACCATGTATGAGGACAGATGAAGAGAAAATTTAATTAACTATGCAATAATAATAATTTCACCATTATAATGTTATAATGTGGGAAAATGACCTGAAGCATCAAGATATCCGGGCGTCCTCTGAACAACGTCCAATTCTCTCACACCAGAAGCAATTTAGTTTCTCAAGTTGCTCCTGACACACACACACACACACACAATGAAGCAAACAAAAGCACATAGAATAGGGGGAAAAGAGCTGAACTTAATAAGTGCTAAAGAGTTCATGGGGAAACACGTGGCACATTAGATGAATAGAGAACTTTAGAAACACGTACAAGCAAAAGCAGCAAGAGGGAGGAGTTACTTTAAACATATACAGTTAATACTCTGTATTCTCCTCTTTTCAGGGAGGGCAAGGGGTGGGGAGTGATGCAATAGCACAATTTTAATGTACTCCTGTAAATACTTACTAGTCAGATAAACCCGAAGTTTCTGGGAAAGTTTAGAGAGTAAATAAGGAGTAAATATACCAAAGTTTTACTATTAATATACAAAACAGAACTAAGTGGTAGTTCCTGGGGAAAATCATAGAAAAAGGGGGGAAGTGGCATGGAATGTGTTCATGTTCCCAATCTGCACGGGGATGGGGATGTTCCATGGCAACACCATTATTTAATTGTGCAATTGCACAATTGTGTTATTATAGGTTTGTTTTTTAAAATCCCATTTATGGAGCAACAGGTGGAATAAATAGGATGGTGTTTCAAGTACAGAAAGCAAACACAGGAGCCACTAATACAATTGAAATGCTAATGGAGCAATGGTGCAAAAAAGTCTCCTGTTATTCTATTATTTCTCTGAGCAAGGAGAAATGGCCTGAAGCAATCAATCAACACACCTCAGTGGCACTTTCATCTGCCCTGCATTCAATAAGAACTTGGCCAGTGGATGTTTTTCCATCTCTCATTGGTCGCTTTGCAGAAGAAGGTAGTTTCTCAAGTAAACTATTCATGGGACGATAGGAAGGCAAAGCAGAAGCCACTGATTTGGTATGAACTTTCCGTATTTTTATTAGTTTTGTCAAGCAGATAATTGAATCCAAAACTGATTCAATAAAAAGTCGAGAAGTGAATGCCACCCCCATTTGACACACAAAAATGCCACGGAGACAGCAGGTACCATTGGGATTATGGCAACAGTTCAAAATAACTTTTTTCTCTTTTTTATGCAGCAATGTAAACTTCAAAAATAGTAAACTATAACATTTGCCATTTTCTTTGTACATTTCACATGGTCTATCACAGATAGAAATTTAATGGCAAACCTAAGTTGTAGAAGTAAACAGCTTGGTGCTTACAAGTTTGTAAAAAGTGTTAAACAGATGGAAATTTCTTGTATGTCCTTTTTTTAAAAAAAGGCTGACAGCAATGGAATAAAAGCAAGTGGCAATTAACCTCTTGGTCCTTGATATTCTTGCTATAGTACATATCATAAATTGTGTCCTTCTGTAAGTGGCTACTAGCTTTTATTATGATTTTTTTAAACAAGGATCTTTAAAAAAGGATGTGATTCTCCCCTCATTGACAATAAGACAGTTCAGGAGGAGTTTAATCCACCTGAAAAGTCCATAAGAATGGGAAGCAAATCTCACTGTTGAAAAGGACCTTGTACTCTGCCCAAGTGTTCAGCACTCCCATTAATCTGTGGCTTAAAGCAGGCACTCATTGATTTCTTTGGGAGTTTCAAGAGCACTGTGTCTGCAGAACACTCTCTTCACTTTGTAAGACCAACACAAGCAACTTGCAGTGTGACCTACTTCTACACAGACAGTGGACTAGAATTCTGTAAAAGGCACTATATATTTTCCCTTGCATGAGATTAAGCATGAATTGCAGTCATGCACAATTAAAGATTTGATGCACAATCCCCTGAGAACTTTCCCAGCACAAGCTCCATTGAGACGGATGGGAGGTGTATAGGAGCATCACTTGGACAGCGGCCATTCATTTCAATGGAGCTTTCACAAGGGAAATTCCTGGCTGATAGTGCCCTTGGTACCCTTGACTGCTTCCCCTCTCATGCTTTAAGTGCAAAACTTAGCATTTTGTCCTTGCTTTTGCTCTGGCACCAAGTGCAGTTAGCTTAATTAATCAATTTTCCCCCACCCTCTCTCCTATCTCCATTAAAATCTTCTTTTGGTTTATTTGAAAACGTTTATAATACAGCTCTGTTAAAAAATAAGCTTACAATAGCATAGCATCTCCCTGTCCCCCCTATTTTATATTTATATATTTATATTATATATATTTGTAAATCACAGTGTGCGATGTGTCATTCATGTACCTAATGTTCAAAATATATGCCCTGCTTCTCATGATGACTAATCATTAAAACTCATATATGCAAATATTATTCATTTATACATTACATTCATTTAAAAAGAGGGTTTTTTGCCTTTTCAAAGTGAAAGATTTGATGTGAAACAGTGCAAGCAATTTTGGACATGCTGAAACCCAATGCCATGGGCTCTATTATTAATAATATTATCAAAACTGTACATCTATGTACACTATGTATTGAACATATGTGCTTTGCAAGAAAAGACCTGTGAATCATAGCATACAATGTTAAAAGTTTCCATTAAAAAAGATAACATTAATGTGAAAATGATGACATGGATGGACGTGTTCTCCTGCTTTTATTTTGTAATCCAGAAACAATGTCTCCATTTCCCTCTGGGATCTCTTCCTTCTTTCGAACTTTGAGGCGTGTCAGGAGCTTTATTAACCATTCATCCCACTCTTCTGGTAAAAGTAGCAGGAGGAAACCCAGGCCAATGATGACTATGGCAATCACGCGGAAGCTGTTGAAGTCAATGCCACTTGAGTAATGATCCACAACTGTATGAAATATTAAACAGATATCATTAGTGGGAAGAAAGCCTATATTACAAAATTCCAAATCTGACAGCAAAAGTCCCCAAGCAAAATTAATGAAGTTGAAGACCACTAGTTATACTCAAATCTGATCACAAGCTTGAATGTAGACAGCTAGTTCCAAGGCAACCAAAGGATTTTTGAGTTAATGCCTCATACTTCAATCTCCCTTTAGTTTCAGTAGTAATTTGCTTGCAGGGCAACATGGTGGAGAGAATGTTGTTGCTTTTTTGAGAGAGAAAAAGTCTGTGTGAATGGAAATAATTTTATTTCTTAAGCCTGCCGATTAACAATCCAGTCCGTGTCCATTTGGATGCTTCAATTAAGTGGCAACAATATTATTTCCAATGAGAACATGAGGTTATAGTTTTAGTATATTATCAATTTTGTCAAGATATATTAATCTATTCATATTTTAGTATACCGTACTATATACTGCCTGGATTCTAAAACATTAAGGAGAGAAGCTCTTGAGAACATTCTAAAATTAGGATATGGTCCCTTATATATTGTCTAGTTCAAAAACATGTATATATTAGATTCATCTTGCATTCATAAATAATTAAAGATGAGATTTCATTACTTAAAGCCTTTGCATGGAGTCCAATGAATAGAGAAATTTCCCTGTTCTCTTTGCATTTAAGCAAGCAGGAATTGCACAGAAAGTTCTGTAATTGACTCATAGATAATGAGAAAATAATGTTTGAAATAAAAGCACTTTGAAATGCTGTTTTTTAAGCATATGGATAGACCAATTCTGTAATATTATATAAACTAAGACAAACGAATTACTTTAATGATTATTATCACAAACCCTTTGTTGTTTAAAATACAATTCATCATCTGTAGGTATAATGTATTTTGATGTATACATTATTTGTATCTTAGTTTTAATACACCTATACATGCCATTTAAATTCAAAAATAAAGTAATTCCTACCAGCATTTACAGGTACACTTAGCACAATTCCAAGAGATATCAAAGTAGGATATGTAACTGCAATCCCAAAATTTAATAAAATATTGAATGCTGCAAAAAAGAAAAAAATGAAATTAGCACTGTTGTTAAACTAAACTGTTTTGTCATGCAACACATTCACTGTAAGCACTGTTATCCACAAGAGGCAAGATTAAAATGTTATTGATTTTTTTTACTGAGAGCCCATAAAAGAGAGCCAGCATGATGTAGTGTTTTGAAGACTGGACTACAACTCAGGAAACCACCATTCAAATCTCCACTCAGTCATGAAAACCCAGCCTCAAAGGAAGGCAAAGACAAAAAACAAAAATAAAAAATGCCTTCTGAACAAATTTTGCCTTAAGGTCACCAAATTAAGCACCAAAACATCATGTTTTACAACAAATCAACAGAAAAGGTTGTTCGATACACGGTAACATTATATAGTAATTACTGTATTTATGAATTTAGCACCGAAACATTGCAATGTATTGAAACAGCCGTGGATCCAGGCAAGAGGCAGACTGCGTTGTATAATACAGAATGTTGGATGTGCAAAGGTTGGATAAGCGAGACTCTACTGTAATAACAAGACTATAAATGACTACCAGTCTCTCATATATATATATATATATATGTGTGTGTGTGTGTGTGTGTGTGTGTATATGATATATATATATATGTGTGTGTGTGTGTATCAATCTCACTACCAGCTACATATATATTACTCCAGGGTTAAAAGCACTTATATACCTCTGAATCAGACCTTGGAAAAATTCCTTTTTGCATAATAATTCCTAGAATCTTCTACCAGTGGCGTTACCAGCTGTAGGGTGCCAGGAACTGTATTCCCAAAAAAGTAACTTGTCTAGTCTGTTCCCTAGTCATGGGGAAGGAACTGTAGGTTGCCCTCTTGTCCTGCCTTTAAGTTCCCCATAGGTTCCCGTATGGGAAATTGGATGTAGGATTTCTATGTGTTCTAGCAAGATTTTTCCTTTTAGGGGAAAGTTTGATTATTGGTGAAATGCATTAGAAATGTCCAGCATTGTAGTTGTTTGGCATCAAGTTGGGTTTGGGTGCTTATATCTGCTTATTAGCAACATTTACTTACTCAATAATAGGACTGAAAATCCACAAATGCTTCCCCAAGGAATGGCATCGAAAGAGCTCCAGTATTCAACTTTGGTAAAGTAAAGGATGACAGGAATACAGGTAACAAAAAGGATGTTGAAGACAGCCAATACTGACAAAAATAAGGCAGCTTCCCCATATTTAGCACTGCCAAGTAGCAGCTTAAACAAAACCTGTAGGAGAAAAAGAAACATTTTAATTTGTTTAAAACATAAAGCATGACATTCCTAAAACAAGCTTATCCCATGTAATATATATTAATGGAAAAAGACTGTCAGTTTTGTGCCATAAAGCAGAGGCAAATTAGTCCTTTCTGAGTTTTCTGTAGGACAGGAAAACAGCCTAAAAATCTTAACTTGCCTTAATTAGATCTTTCACTGTTTTCAAAATGTCCATAAGGAAATAAATATTTTAGAGACAGAAATACAAAAAAATGTTATGCAAACAAATGGTAAACCCCATCTGAGTATAATGGACAAAGAAGTACCTTTCTACATTATAATGCTATAATATTGGTTCTCAATGTTATAATAAATTCTTTTATGAACTATTTCATTTACAATCTTAATAAGCAGGCCAATTATTCCAGTAACTACTTCAATAGTGAAGACAATCTAACTATGTATGTGGGCTAGTAATCAAACAGGAATAGTTTTCAAACAGCATCCACCATGAATTGTGAATTGGCACAGCTAGTCCAACTTGTCTTCTTTAAATACCTTCAATTCTAAAGTTTAACTTTTTGACCATTTTCAGTCATCTATAATGATTTGCAATAACATTTTTTTCTTTCAAGGGCATCAGATCCTCTGATCTTGGAAGCTAAGCAGGGTCAGCCATGGTTAGTAGTTGTATAAGGGACTTCCAACAAACACCAGGTGCCGAAGGCTATATTTCAGAGGAAGGAACGGAGAAAACCAGCTCTATTTCTTGTCTAAGAAAACCTTATGGATTGAGCACATATGACTTGAGGGTACATACACAAACACTGAATCCTTAAATTGCTGCTAATATGCCTTCTGGTAAACATGGATTACACTTTCCCAGTTACCGTATTTTTCGCACCATAAGGCGCACCTGCTGATAAGACGCACCTAGATTTTAGAGGAGGAAAATTGGGGAAAAATGGGGGCTGTCTGCTATATGGGACACTAATATGGAGGGGAGGCGCTGGAGCAGAGGGGGGGGGCGGCGATATACTCACGCTATATTCGGGCCCCCCCCCCCGGCGGCTTCCGGCTGCGCCCGCGCATCGCCACGCTCCCGCTGCCGTGTCGCCGCAGCCAGTCGGGCGGCGCGGAGGAACGGGGCGGAAGAGGGGACTCACGGGGCGGGAGGGAGGGGAGGAAGGAAGGAGGAAGAGGCCGCAGCGCCTCCGCAGGGCTCCCTCTCTCTCGGCGAGGCCTTCCTCCTCTTCCTCCTCGGCAGAGGCGCAACGAAGTGATGTCACGAAGATGCGCCTGTGATTTGGGCCCTTCCGGGCGCTGCTGCTGCTACCGCTGCGTCTCCGGAAGGGCCCGAAGCCAGAGGCGCATCTTCGTGACGTCACTCCGTCGCGCCTCTGGCGAGGAGGAAGGGGAGGAAGGCCTCGCCGGCCGCCGCGCTGGGGGCGGCCGGAAGAGAGGCCGGAGGGAGGGAGGGAACTCTTCCTCCTTCCCTCCCTCCCTCCGGCCTCTCTTCCGGCTGTCGTTACAGCGCACGGCCGGCGAGGCCTTCCTCCCCGCCAGAGGCGCGACGGAGTGACGTCACGAAGATGCGCCTCTGGCTTCGGGCTTTCCGGAGACGCAGCAGTAGCAGCAGCAGCGCCCGGAAGGGCCGAAGACAGAGGCGCATCTTCGTGACATCACTCCGTCGCGCCTCTGCCGAGGAGGAAGAGGAGGAAGGCCTCGCCGGAGGGAGGGAGCCCAGCGGAGGCGCTGCGGCCTCTTCCTCCTTCCTCCCTCCCTCCCGCCCCGTGAGTCCCCTCTTCCGCCTCCGTTCCTCCGCGCCGCCGACTGGCTGCGGCGACACGGCAGTGGGAGCCTGGCCATGCGCGGGCGCAGCCGGGAGGGGCCCCCGAATATAGCATAAGTATATCGCCGCCCCCCCTCTGCTCCAGCGCCTCCCCCCCCCTGCCTGCTTCTTCGCTCCATAAGACGCGGCTCATTTTTCTTCCTACTTTGGGAGGAAAAAAAACTGCGTCTTATGGTGCGAAAAATACGGTATTTTGATAGCAGCTCCCACTCAAGTTCATTTCATTTCAGTGAACTGCAAATTTTTAAGGGCTACAGACACACTTATTATCAACTAGATTTAATCTATTTAATTGATGCATTTTTTGTAAATGCTAACTTAGCAAGTTCCCATTGATTCAGTGGGCCTTTTCTATTTGAAGAAGAAATTAAATTAAAAACAGCCTGGAATCCTAGGCATATTTACTCTGAAGAAAATGTGGTTTTGATGAGATTGTTCTGAGTCAATGAGCTGGTGGCTCTTAGCTGCCATTGACATTTAACAAGGCTTGAGTTGTGATTACCCTTCCACACTGATTTTAATGCTGCCTAAATACAGCTGAGCAGAGTTTGATGTGTTGTAAGACTAGGGTTTAACACAAAAATATTAACACTTCTCTCAAAGCTTTTGGAAGTTTTCGCAGGGGGCTCTACAGATGTCTCTTAAGTGGGCTAACACAGCTGTGGAAAAGCAAATTGCTTTCCAGTGAGGATGTTAAATTCATTTCACTTTGGTACATTTCTATAATGAAAATTTCTTCCTCTTTTGTGGGAAATGGAGCAATTACACCTTCCACTGAATAGCTGCTGACAGGTACAAACAACCTTTATTCAAAAGCACTCAAAAGCCCATTGCCTATTACAGACCCTAGATTGTAAATGCCAATCCCTGTCAACCTCACAGGGTTACTACAGGACACTATTAAGAGCAGAAATGGATTTACTAAAAGTTAATGGGAGGAACTGAAAATTGTTATGCTGGATTATGTGTTTGCATAAATTAAGAGCTGGGAATCAGGTGGTTCTCCAGATGCTGATGTTTTGCATATTCCATCAGCCCTAGTTCCCATAAGTAGTGAGGAATGTAATGAGCTACAGTCCAACATCTGAACAGTTACATGATATAGACCATAGCACTATATCTGGAAAGGCATATCAGGGCAGTAGCAGGTGGGATGGGTTAGGAGGAGGAGAGGAAATGAGGCATTTTTTCCCTAAATAGGAATTTTGTCCTCCATATTTTGGTATTTCTCTCCCACCTCCCAAGTACACCCCTGTAAGCACTGTTGTGACCTCTCCACCATTTATAATTGAGATTACATCTCAGCCTTTATGACATATTTTATTTTTAAAAACATTTGCATCAATGATAGCTTATTTTTAAAGAAGAACTGTAAAAAGAAATAAAGATACACAAAGGAAAAGTTACCAGCTAAAATGTGGGTATTGTGCTATATGTTCTATTATAAATCATTTAAATTTTTAGCCATTTACATTGTATAGTGGCTTCAGTGTTGTGCTAGGACTCCATGAAACAAGGGTCCAAATACCCAGTCTGCCATAGAAATCCACTGGGTGACCTTTGGTAAGTAACACTCGGCCTCAGTGAAAGGCCACCACATACCACCTCTGAACAAAATCTGGCCAAGACATCCCTGACAGGAGAGCCATACGTTGGAAACATGTTGCAGGCACATGACAGCAACCTTAGACTGATCCGTTCAGTCCCTGATCCAATGATCTAGAACCTGAGTGAATTGTGAATCTATGCACAGTTTGTTTTTGATCAGTTTTGAAAAGTAACGGGTATGTGTAACAGTGGTGGTTCTCAACCTGTGGGTCTCCACGTGTTTTGGCCTACAACTCCCAGAAATCCCAGCTAGTTTGTCAGCTGTTAGGATTTCTGGGAGTTGAGGGTCAAAACATCTAGGACCCAAAGGTTGAGAACCACGGTCTTATAGGCTTCAATCCTTTAGCCTGCACTGCCAGTGGTTATGCTGGATGGAGGATTCTAGGATCTGTAGTCTGAAAAGTAAAATTTTTACATTTATGAGGAATAACCAGTGTTTATTAGTGCTGGCATTGTATTTGACACTTCATGGTGTTCACACCTATTCCTCCCTTAATGACAACTGTCATCACTGTCATGCAAAATAATGCAAGACGGTGATGAGCTGGGAGTTATATGCCTCAATGTCTTGTATTGAAACCATGTTGCTGAAATTATTCCTATCCAAATCATATATCAAAGACCACCCCCACTTTCACCTCATGTTGGGATCACCTCATCTAGTTCAATACACATGACAGGTATAATGGGCTCGTGTCATCACAATGACTATTAGCGATACAGATAATGTATTTTGAAGACTTTACTTATTTACATTGAGGTAATGTGATGACTAAGCACTGAATGCCATCGTGAAGAACCATCTGCTGCTCTCATGTACTTTTCAGAAGACTTGTTTTAGG
Organism: Anolis apletophallus; assembly: GCA_030556195.1. NCBI lineage: Eukaryota > Metazoa > Chordata > Lepidosauria > Squamata > Anolidae > Anolis > Anolis apletophallus. The sequence goes on along the minus strand of JARBWK010000003.1, from coordinate 163,398,350 downwards.
TCATGAAAGAATGCTCTTCAAAGCTGCTCTTATGGAATATTAATGCACAAATCAGCCTCTTTTTTGTTTTGGCAAGAGGCATGTTTAGTACAGTTGACTGCTCTCAGAAAGGTTGCTGGTGTACTAGTGTACCTTCACACAGTCAAAATATAAAGGTAGAAAACCGTATAGCAGTCTGTTTTATTTTAATTCTCTTGACACTGTTTTCATTTAATGAAGGGAAGAGGGAAAACGTGTCACAGACAAAAGAGACAGGTCTGCAGACAGAACTGGCCTTTATTACCATGTTCATTAGGAGGACTCAGTTTTGGATCAGAAGGTTTCAGCATTGAATGTGAACTTCTCTTCTCTTGATAATCACAAGCAAGCAGCAACAGAAAGACAGGGAATGGGAAAAGGTCAGAGGAAAGAGCCAGAGTCTATCAAATGCAGAAGGACCTAGAGCTAAGGATTTAATTTGTCAGCTAGTGGCAGACATTTCTTTTCCACTGAACACAGATGGAAATGCCTGCATGTACACTATATTTATGTCTTACCTTTTGCTGCAGACAAGAAAGAAAATAAACATACTTTTCTGAAACTGTGACTGAACAGGTTCTTAATAGTTATAGTTCCTGCTATTAGTTACTAGTGATTCCATATAGCTTTTGTATCCTGAACAAAAACAGTTATTACATTCTTTGAGCTACAAGTAAAGAGATCACAATGAATAGTACATACCTAGGCCATCATGTTAAGGAATTACAAAATGGGACGAGAATATGGCTCTTTTTATTGTCCTTTTAAAAACTTTTCTATTTATTAAATGGTTTTATTACTTCTGGTTGAGAAACTCATATAAATATGGCTAAGGCATTTGTACAAAAGGAGCAAAATCTGGATGGTAACCATAAAGGCTTATGAACTGCTGTGGTTTTGTGCCTTCTGCCAACAGTAAGACAAATGTATCACGGGCTTTTCAGAGGTTGTTTGCTGTTGCCTTCCTCAGAAACTGAGAGAATGGTTTCTACAAGGCCACCCAGTAGTTTCTATGGCTGACTGGGGATTTGAATCCCATATCTCAGTCCAACACTCAAACCACTACACCCCACTGGCACTCTAATACTAATTCTAAAAAAAACCCAAAAACACCCACCATAACCTGGGAATAGTGTGGTTTTTTTGAACAACCATAGCAGCCTCCCTCATTCATCATCTTCTCCTTTTCCAGAATAGGAGTCAACAATGTAAAACATAGAATGGTTAAGGAAATACATTTCTGTCATATTTCTTTTTCCTCCTAACTACATTGGGCTGCTGACTTAGGTCCATTTACACTACCATAGATTATCTGCTTTGAACTGGATTATATGGTAGTGTGGATTCATATAATCCATTTCTAAGTAGATAATCCGTATTATCTAATTTGACAATCTGGATTATATGGCAGTGTAGCTCCAGCCACAGATGAACAGCCAATGAAGATGTCCTACTCGGTATTCCAGGATGCTTTCCATGCAGCTATAGCAAATATTTCCCATAACTTGAAAACAGTGAACAGCGCTATCTCACAAATAAAATAGAGAATGATGTAAGATGCTTTCAGGCAACCTTTTTTTTTTTTGCAAATATCCTGCCTCATTTTTGGATTTTCTCAAGAAATCTAGGTGGCGATGCTTTCAATTTGTAATTACTCCATATAACTGTCAACCTTTCTTCTATCTGGTTATTGCTGTTCGCCTTCAAGTTATTTGCAACTTGTTGAGACCATAACATGACCCGAGTTTTCTTGGCAAGATTTTTTTCAGAGGGAACTTGCCTTTGGCTTCATCTAGACTAGGAGAATGTGACCTGCCCAAGGTCATCCAATGGGTTTCCATGGTCAAATGGGAATTTGAACCCAGGTTTCCCAAGTCATAGTCCAAAACTGAAACCACTATACCATGCTGACTCTCCGGTTTGTTACTCTTCCAGTTCCCCCTTCCCTTTCCTCCATCTCTATCAAATAAAAAGTTGAAATAGCTACACAATGCTTTTGTTGGATAACACTAGGAGCCCTCCATCTGAAGTACCCAGGCCACTGCAGGATGTGGCCCTCTATACTTCTGTTAGTACTTTTTGCAGTAATTACTATGGTGCCATTTATAATGTATTATAAAATGTGACACCAAGTGTAATGGCATCTGTTATTGAACAGCAGTTATATGTAAAACTTCAAGAAGACGTGGATGATTGGAAGAACTGGAGATACTCTAGAACTCATTGTAAGCACAAAAGGCTGGTGTGGCCCTTACAGACTCACAAAGCTTGACTGTACTTACTTTGTAGAGTGCTGACATCGAGGCAGATGCCACAACAAGTGCTATCCCAATAACTGAATGACTGTGGAAGCCATCAGCATAAGTCATCATGACTATCCCTGCAATAGCAAGTATAGCAGCCACAATCTGTTTGGATACAGAGAAGCAAGGTGTTAGGTTTTTAAAAAATCGAAACAAATACTTAAAACACACTTCCCCTTTTTATTTCTTTAATGAAGTCTCTGATAGTTGTATTAATTATAACAGAATAAGGATTGCATTCTGGTGGGATGTAGGGGTTTTAACAAAATGTCATTCCCTGTACTAAACAATACTGCCCTGGCTGAACCAATGACATAAATGACTAAAAGTCAACTTACAATGTTCTTATTTTGAAGGAAAACTGACTGACAGATAAACACATCTGCGACCTGTCTCACTGACTAAAAATATTATAGAGGCCATGCTTAAACCGAGAACCTAAATAAAACATGTAAGATATGAATAGGATTGTAAGGGTGCAGCTATACTTTAAGTGCCATGACATCATGCTATAGGATGAAGAGAGTTGTAATTTTACCAGGTCTTTGGCATTCTCTTGGTAATTCACTATACTACATATCCCAGGAGTCCATAGCATTGAGCCATGACAATTAAAGGGGTATAACACTTAATATTGCAGCAGCTGCACTGGCTACCAGTGGAACACCGGGTCTCCTTCAAAGTATTGATTATCACCTTCAAGGCCTTATATGGTCAGGGGCCATCGTACCTGAGGGACCGTCTCGCCCCATATCAACCCCAGAGAGGTCACTGCGCTCCATTGACCAAAATCTTTTGATGATTCCTAGCTGCCGCTCATATGGGCTGACATCAACAAGACGGCGAGCCTTTACGATCATAGCTCCAACTCTTTGGAACTCTCTGCCAGAAGATGTGCGAGCTTTGAGAGATTTAACAACCTTTCTGTAGAGTGTGCAAGATGTTTTTATTCCAGCAGATTTTCAGGGTCTGATTTGGTTAACCAGCTGTAAATAGTTTTATAGTTTTTAGCTAAGAGTTTAATTTTTTAAAGTGTGTTTTTATACTCTCTGTAAACCGTCCTGAGCCCTCGGGGAAAGACGGCATACAAAACTAACTAAATAAATAAAATAAAATAATTCCACAGTTAAGATCTAGACTTGAGTCACAGGTGCCTTCCACACAGCTGAATAAAATCCCACATTATCTACTTTGAACTGGAATATATGGCAGTCTGGGTTTAGATAATCCGGTTCAAAGCAGATTATGTGATTTTCTGCCTTGATATTCTGGGTTATATGGCTGCATGGAAGGGACCTCAGTCAGATTTAGCTATGTGTTGACAAGTAACAATCAACAATTCATTCAATGGTTCTAGTCTGTTTGAGCGAAGCCTAGGGACGTTCAATGTTTTAAATGCAAAATGTACACTTTGAATGTGAACAAGAGCCTATGTTGGTGTTTCCTAAAATTGGTGCAAGATTTTGCCACTGACTCAGGGAAAGTCTGAACCAAGGTTGTCTTTGAGAAGAAGGAAAGAAGCTAATTCGGCTTTACAATGCCTGGTATAGCTTTCAATCAATCACAATTGGCACCATGTCACAACAGACTTCAAGGAAACCTTGTTGTAAAAAGTGTAGCTTACAGCTAAAAAAAAGTCTCCTACTCAAACACTGCCTACTTAGGAAAACAATGTGCCTTTTCTGCTTACATTCAGGACATGTATGAGACAGTTCCTTGGGAGATAGGCTGAACTATCATTGGTGCCTCTCATCATAACGTTCAACAGACCACAGAGCATCCCCACGAAATGTGAACTTTATATGCTGAGCAGCTTCTTTCTTCTGTAACCACAAACATTCAGTGTGTATTGATTTCTAGAGTATAATGATATCCTTAGGCGGGATTGTTTGAGAACTATGGATTTTCTGACAATTTAGTTTCTCTTGGTCTACAATGGAAAATAAGCAGAAAGAAACTAAAGTTCCTAGACTCATCATCAGAATCTCTTTCCTAAACCAGTGGCTGAACAACAACAATGTTGAAAAAGGTTTATTTAGTTTGGTTCTCTGGAAAATATTTAGTTTGGTTCTCTGAAAAACCCCACAACCTCTGAGGATTCTTGCCACAGATGCAGGCAAAATGTCAGGAGAGAATGCTTCTAGAACATGGCCATACAGCCCAAAAAACCTATAACAACCCAGTGATTCCGGCCATGAAAGCCTTTGATAATACATTTCTAGAAAATAATTTTCTCATTGAACTAGGGAAGCCAATTGCTTTATTTGATCTGGTTCGTGGATGACTAGGACATCTAGAAAGTGCAGTTTTCTTTCATTTTCTTTTTCCCAATGGTGGGTCACACAGTTTACAGAAAACCTACACACACAGATACCTATACAAAAACTCCAACCATCACCCAAGTCAAAAAAAGAAGCACAATTAAAGCCCTGGCAGACTGTGAAAAAAGAATATGCGAAACCCACCTCTTCCAAAACAAACTGAACCACCTAAACTGGGCTTTACAGGCCACTGGATACTCCACCACAGACATTAGAAGAGCTGCAAGACTGAGAACAAGCCATGAGAGTAAAGACAAAGATCCACCCAGAGGAAAAGTGTTCTTGCCATACATTAAGGGAACCACTGACCGCAGAGGGAAGCTGATGAGGAAACACAACATACAAACAATCTACACACCCACTAAGAAAGTCCAACTAATGCTACGTTCAGCAAAGTACAAGAGGGATCCTCTCACCTCTGCAGGAGTCTACTCTATACCATGCAGCACTGGACAAGTCTACATAGGGACCACCAAACGCAGCACTGCCCAAACACGAATCAAGAAAAAATGAAAGGCACTGCAGAGTACTTCAACCAGAGAAGTCAGCCATAGCAGAGCACCTGATGAACCAACCTGAACACAGCATATTATTTGAGAACACAGAAATGCTGGACCAGGCTAACAACCACCATGTCAGGCTACACAGAGAAGCCATTGAAATCCACAAGCATATGGACAATTTCAACAGAAAGGAGGAAACTATGAAAATGAACAAAATCTGGCTACCAGTATTAAAAACCTCTAAAATCATAACAGTAAATAAAGACAGGGGAGCTCCAGACAAGAAACCATCAGGGACAGCCAATTGCCTCTCAACAAAGGATTCCCTCAGGCAGTAAGAAGCCAAACCTTTAAAAAGCTGCTAGGCCATTAAATGCTAATCTAGGTGGCCAATGGAAACATTCACACGGAGCTCCAACAGACAAGAGTTATTTCTCCCACTCTGGACATTCCACAGATATATAAACCCAGTTTTGCTAGCTTCTAACAGACCTCACAACCTCTGAGGATGCCTGCCATAGATGCAGGCGAAACGTCAGGAGAGAATGCTTCTGGAACATGGCCATGCAGCCTGAAAAAATTACAGCAACCCAGAATTATGTGTATTTGTGGGAAATGTTATCATCCAACGTCTGTGAATACTGTTTGTGGCAACTTGAATCTTGACACACCAGTTGTGTATTACACTTCAGTTTCCTCACATATAGCCAACTATTTTATAATATGGTACTAGCTGTCTATTTTTGCTTTGATTTAGTCATTTTTCTTTCTTGTTTTGCCTATTTCTCTCTTTTGTACATTGCTGAATTATCTGCTGCAGTTTTACTGGTTCTGATGTAAGCTGCAATGAGTTCAACAATCATGATGGTTGAGGAAAGCGAAATCAGCAGTAGCTATAAGCTTTTCTGTCCCTTACCCTACAGCAGTGGCTTTCAATCTGTGGGTCCCCAGGTGTTTTGGCCTACAACTCCAGAAATCCCAGCCAGTTTACCAGCTGTTTGGATTTCTGGGAATTGAAGGCAAAACATCTGGGGACCCACAGGTTGAAAACCACTGCCCTACAGTAATGCAAACTCTAGATCACAATAGTCAGAAATATTTATTCTCCTGATCTCTTCCCTACAAACCCAAAAAACCAATTATTGAGGAATTCCCAGGCCTTAAGAGCAGGGATTTGGAGGATGCACTTAGGACTGGAAGCTGCAATTGGGACAAGAAATTGCTTCCTATCCCTGTTCTGTTGATAGAAAATGTTTCTCCAGGAAATATCCCACTGACTTTAGAATATACAAAACAATATTGCTCAGATCCAGTTAAATTAACTAATTTTTAGAATAAAGAAATTGTAACAATGTCTACAGGGATGGAGGAAAATGGGGCACATGAGCCAAATGCAGCTCAGAGACTTCCCCTGTGTAGCTACAGAAGCCCCTCCTGCCTCCCAAAGAGCTCCCCACTTTTGGTATTATTTCTGAGAATCACACCACAAAATCACACCACAAACATATCACTTCTAGCCTTCCTTTCTACATACCTCTATAATTCCAATTACTCATTTATTTCATTGTTGACCCAACATCAGATTGAATGCTGGAAAAAAACCCAAGATAGGTCTCGCTGCCATCAGAAGCAGGTGCAGTTCACTGCAATGTTGGAGAACATTGACCCGGCTGATGCTAAACAGTTTCCCATCTTATTTTAATGGTAAGCCTCAATGACAGTATTGGGAAATACATTATTTGGAAACAAGCCTTCATATTCCTTAGAAATGACACTGAAAACGCCTCTTAAACTTAAATGTTGTGTATTATAACAGTACCTTTCTATAGAGATGCAGTTGAAAATATTGAAATATGAGATGAGGAATAATGACACTGGTTGAACTAAAGAGATTGTGAATCACTTACCCTCACTCCCATGAATCTGTCCCTGAGAACAATCCACGAAAGCAAAAACACAAAAGCTTTGTTGCAGCAGAACAACACGGAGACATCCGTAGTGTTTATTTTTTTTATTGCATGTAAGTACAGGTAGTTTGTGAGTATCCAAAGTACACCGAATGGTGCTGCCTTGGTAAAAAATGCCTTCAATGTCAAGCCATTTTCTCCAAAAAACTGGCAACATTCCCTAAACCAAAAGGAAAAAAAGGATGTTAGACGTTGTAAGAATCATAGTAATACAAGAGTCCTGAAAGATGATCACATTTGTTATCATCTACACAGTTACTCCAATGTAGAACCAAACCAAAATGGAAGCAAAATTGCTATACACATCTAAAAAGTAATATTATGTTAATTTGTAAGATTGCAGAAATAGAACCAGTACTGATTAATAAAACATTGTAGTGATCTAATAAAGCAGAAGGATAAAAGGTAATACCAAATCTGTTCCAATTCCTTCAAAACCCCAATAAAGTACCAGCTTCATAGCAAACATATTAGAAATACATTGCAAAGTATCTGGAAGAATTAATATATGTGGACTTCACTTAGTTCTGCTTTGTTCTGTAAGTGCAACCACAGCTAATAGGTGAGATGAGGTTTCAAGAATGCAGGAACAAACAGTTCAGATGCTGAAGACACAATTACATCATTGTCACTGCACTGAATAAGTGCCAGATTTGTCAAATATCCTCTTTTCGAATCTCCTGGTTATTGTTGCTTAGAATCTTGGTGGTGAAAGCCAAATTCTGTTAAGTGTATAGAAATGAACATGCCACAAAAGTACACATTAGATAATACTTACTCAGCAACTCACTAAAAGGAAATTATATTCTCCAATTAACAGAATATTACAAAGAATCTTTACACTGAGTTCATGGCTGCGTTAGTTAGGAATATCATTATGCATAATTTGCTTTAAATGATATGATGAGTGTCCCTAGGAGAAAATAAAGGTATGCCCCAAAGTTATCTACAAATGGATTCATCTTAGTATTTGCCCATTTATTCAAAAAAAAACAACCCAGTAATAGCTTGAACCACAACATTCAGTTTGGATGGTGAGGATCAATCCAAACATTAACAAGAATGTGCCTTCTTGTGATTAACACATCTTCAATCTCACAATAGCATTTTATTGTGCTACATCAACTATGCTTGGGAATTAAGCACATGTTCCCCTACAAATGACTAGCCAAGTTCACTAAATGCAAGATATATGCAATTGAGGACAATATCCTTCTGTGACAAACAGACTTCTTTCATTAGAAGCATCTCTTCTAAATCTATTGTCCAATTTGATTATTCTGGATCACTTCATACCCCATTATCACAAGGATGTCTACGCTCCACACCACTGGAGAAATTACACTGTTTAGCCGGTATTGTACCACCTGACATCCGCTGGGAAGTAGCAGCCAATAATGAAAGGTCCAAGGCAGTGACATCTCCAGCCCATTCCCTGTTCAGATATCAGCTAGCACACCAACGCCTTGAATCAAGAAATAGTTTTCTAAGATCTACAGAGATACTTGCAGGAACACCTCAGCAAGTGAGAGTTCAAAAGTGGCAGGCTAAAACCTGGAATCTTAACCAAATGATACCGAATGAGAAACTCCCCCAGGGCACACAGAAGACTGGGTGACTTGGAAGGCATTGAACAGACTACACTCTGGCACCAAGAAATGCAGAGCCAACCTTAAGAAATGGGGCCACAAAGTGGAGTCTATGACATGGGAGTGTGGAGAAGAGCAAACCACAGGTCACCTATTACAATGCAGTCTGAGCCCTGCCACATGCACAATGGAGGACCTTCTTATAGCAACATCAGAGGCACGCCAAGTGGCCAGCTACTGTATAATTTGTATAATGCCAAGTTTTTTTTAACTTTGTGTTTTGAAATACATTACAACTGTACCCTTGGTTTACTTCTGATACGATAAAGAAATAAATATTATTCTGGATTTGTAAAACCGATCATTTTGGCTCATACACATTTGGAGACTGCCTGTTCTGTGACAACCTTTCAATACCACTGGGTGGGGGGGGGGGGACAAGAAGATGAGCACTTCTATTCTTCAAAACTAAATAAAATTCTGAACGGGATGGGATGAGGCGGGGGAGGGGGGAGGCCTCTTATGAGGGAATTTACCCTACCAAACTTCAGATAAATAAGTACATGAATGGGAGTTGCAGTACACTTTACATTTTTTAAAAGGGGGAACTACCAATAAAATGTTAATTTATTGGAAGGAGTGATTGAAATGCACAGGGATAGTTTCCCCTTGTGAGCCTAAGCCTGGTAAGTTTCAAGAACAGATTAACTGTTTGGAGTTACAAAAGAAGGAAGAGGAGGAGACATATCTATCCAATATTTAAAGACGTGTACAATGGGAAGTCTTATGAGAAATTTTACAATTAATCCTATTTGAAACCCAATATGGTGGGAAATTTATAGAATACATATGTTAAGTTTTAAATGATTGAACCTATAGGATACCTATTCAACCAATCCAAAACTAAGAGTACACAAAGCAGCACTATGATCCCAGAATCTGTTTCGGGAGTAAGTGGGTACTCTTAAAAAAAAAAAAGATGCAAAGCTCATTCAAATTCCTTAGCACTTTAGAAATTGATTCAGCCTCTTAAAATAACAAGTCATTTTGGCATTAATGTATTACATTTAAGAATGGACAAATGGTTAAAAATCAATATATCTCAGAAAATCTGTAGAGTAATTTCCAAGAGGGTAACTGGTTCTTTAAATGTGTTGTGGGACCTGAAAGACCAAGACATTGCATCTTACAAAATGTATTACAGTCTATTAATATTTATGCCAAATAAGATTTGTTCTTAAAAACAGCAACAATGTTTATTATTCCATGGCATTTGGATTTCTTCCCCTCTCATACCACCTGCAAATCTCAACAATACTTTCAGAAAACCAGATCTAAGTGGTTACCAAGACCTCATGGGGAGCCGGAGCTGACAGAGGGAGCTCATCCGCACTCTCCACGGATTTGAACCTGCGACCTGTTGGTCTTCAGTCCTGCCGGCACAAGGGTTTTAACCCATTGTGCCACCAGGGGTTCCATATTTACTGATCATAAATCAGCATTTGCAAGGCTTGCTAAACATGATGATTTCCCCCTTTTTATGAAATACAGCAGAAACACTTTTTGAAGAATCTACTGTAAACACCGCATAACAGATTCATGTAAATGTCTAAAACAGAAACTTCTTTATGTTGTCAAAATTTTGTGGCCCCCAACATTGAGCTAAGGAACTCCATTTGGTGTTGGGACCCACAGTTTAAGAAGCACTGCCCAGAAAATTACTATAAGTTAATATGGAAATGGTACCTTACACCAGTAAGAATAGCAAATATAAATAAAAACTACTCGAAAAACTGTTGGAGAGGATGCCAAGAAACAGGCCTTCATCTCCCAGAAATCCTAACAGCTGGTAAATGTGGAAAGACACCGACGGTCAACTGGTGCTAGATTGGTTATCACGCGTTCCGGGCTCATACTGTGTGGATACAAGAGCATCACCCCTAATATTTTGCTATGGGGTTATGCTCTTGTATCCACACAGTATGAGCCCGGAACATGTGATAACCAATCTATGCCTTGAAAAAACCCGTGATGGGTGAAATGGAACCAAAGGCCTGGGATTACTAGCACCAGTTGACCATCGGCGTCTTTCCACTTTCAAGTATCTGCACGGAGGAACACATTCTCTTCTTCCACGTCCAGTGGCTCCTACTCCGACCACTTCTTGGACACGCCTCCTCTGCACTGGGATCAACCGATCCATTGGATTACAAATTTGGTTAGCCATTTGGCTTTTGCTCATGGTCTCCTATATCTCCGGACTTTTTGGATTCTTGATTTACGTTTTAGACTCTTTGGAGGAACTCTCTGACCATGAACTGAATCTTCCCCCGTGACTCTCTGGGGTTTAAGTGCGGTAGGCCTTTATGCTTTGCCCACACAGTACTTCTATTCACTGTTTGTTTATATAATAAGATTGTGATTTTGATACTTATACTCTTGTTGTGTGCACTCTTGTGGTTTACCCAGTTGTTATAGAGCCTGACTAGTGTTTACCTCCTTACCTCAGATCCTCCTCATTTTCCCTGTCCTCTTGGCATAAGGACACAGTGGCCCGACACATCCTTATGCAGAAAGGATGAGGAAAGAAGATTGACCCAGGCCCTGCCCCTGCCCCTCCTTGCCCTGCCCTCTTCCAGGTCCTCCCTTCCAGACCCATCCCACCCACCATGTGCCAGCCCCCCCTCCCAGCCCGGCCCTCCCAGCTGGGCCCACAACAAAAAAGTTTTCCCATGCTTGCTATAGGGTCATCTAAATCTTTGCCAGTGCAGGAATCCACAGCTAAAGCAACATCAGTTTTGCTTTGACATTTTCAAAGGTTTTAGATCCATTCTCATTTGTCAATAAAGGAAGAAAGCAAGAATAGCATGTTGGCTATCAGACTAATAGTATTAATGTCACAAATTGCACAAAGATCGCTTCATTGAAATGGGTTCAAAAGAATGTCAGAAACATCTATTTTATAAAGTATATTGCATTTATAGCTGATTAATTTCTTGCGTGAAGAAAAGGCCACAAGGTGCTCATATTGTAAAACACATGCTAGATAACATCTGCAATAATGTTCTTTATGTCAGGGCTGTCCAACTGGCGGCCCGGGGGCCAGACATGGCCCCCAGCCTGTTGGACACAGCCCTCGCTATGCCCCTGGCCGCCATTTTTAATTTTTTTAAAAAAAATTCTAATTTTTTTTAAAAAAATGGCGGCCGAGGGGGAGGGGGGCAGGGAGGAGGAAGTGAGCCAGCTCCTCCTCCCTGCACCGCTTCCTTCGTCCCACTCTCCGCGCCACCTATGCAAACCGGATCGCATCGGCGCCGGTGAGAGAGGGACAAGGGGTGGCACAAGGAGGAGGAAGAGAGCTAGCTCCTCCTCCCTGCACCGCCCTCTTCTTCCCTCTCTCGCCGGCGCCGATGCCTTGGAAGGGAGGAGGGGTCCCCCGCAGCGCCTCCCTCTCTTGCAAGGCATCACGACAGCGGCTGAAGCCGGCGCCGGCTTCCGCGGCTGCCGCGATGCTTTGCAAGGAGGGGTCCCCGGCAGCGCCTCCCTCCCTTGCAAGGCATCGCGGCAGCGGCTGAAGCCGGCGCCAGCTTCCGCGGCTGCCGTGATGCTCTGCAAGGGAGGGGGTCCCCCGGCGGCACCTCCCTCCCTTGCAAGGCATCGCAGCAGCGGCTGAAGCCGGCGCCGGCTTCGCGGCTGCCGTGATGCTCTGCAAGGAGGGGTCCCCGGTGGCGGCTCCCTCCTTGCAAGGCATCGCGGCAGCGGCTGAAGCCGGCGCCCGGCTTCGCGGCTGCCGCGATGCCTCTGCAAGGGAGGGGGTCCCCAGCGGCGCCTCTCTCCCTTCCAAGGCATCCCGGCAGCAGCTGAAGCCGGTGAAACTGCCAGCTTCATCTGCGGCCAGGATGCCTTGGAAGGGAGGGGGTGCCCCGTGGCTCCTCCCTCTCTCCCAAAGCATCCCGGCAGCCGGGGGCGGGGCCGGGAGGCCCCCCAGGTCATCAGTGACCTGGAATCCGGCCCTTGGCCAGTTAGAAGTTGGACAGCACTGCTTTATGGCATCAAGATACATACTTATTCCGGTACTCAAAACAACCTCTTCGGTAAAATGTATGACATAATTTAGACTTTGCAAACTGGTACCAAATGTACATCAGCATCAAAATCAAGCTGGCAAGAAAATGCTTTCAACATAGCTAGAGTTTCTCTGCCCCAGAATCCTTTCGCATTACACAGTCATCTGAGTTTTGTACTATACGCACATTATCTTTTGTAAGATGCTAATGCTTGAGAAAACAAGATGATGATTTTGTATCTGAAGAGCAAAAAAATCAAAAAAAATCAGTGACTCCAGAATGCTAGTGAGTTTACAAGGCGGTCAACAGAAAGATGTCAAAGAAAACCAAAGGGGGAAAGAAGAGACAATAGCAAAGGCTTCCTTGTTCAAGCAGTACTGAAAAAAAAATACTGCAGTGTAGGCAAGATGCCAACATCAGAGTAATAAGGCACACCAGCAGTCCCAGTCAAAACACAAAGCATTAAAGTCAAAGCTTGGAACATTACTTTTATTATAACTCCCAGAATCCTCTGCCTAGCATTGCTAACGGTCATGCTGCCGAGGCCACTCTGGGAGTTATAGTTTTTAAAAGAGAAATTTCCAGACTCATACTCAAGTAAACAGCTGACCAACCATTCTTCTTTTGAAGACTGCCATCCCTTTGGAAAAATTCATGTTCAATTTAGTTGCTCCAAAGCTGCATTGGCAAATTTCTGATTTACTTCCTCTCTAAATAGTCCCAGTTAGATTGATAATAGCAAAATCCTGGAAGGGTGAAAGAGAGCTATCGAAGAGAGATTGGACAGAAAAGTTATTAGAATATACAGTATATAACTGGCCAAACTGTCTAATGGACTTTGAGGCAAAAATAATGAAGACTAAACAAATGGAGACTGGTTTTTGTATATTTTGAAAAGAAGGCAAAACTGGATCTTAGGAAGCTGCAAGGAGAATAATTTAAGGAATTTACAGTGGTAGGTATTATAGGGTAGAAGTAATAATGCAGGAAAAGTACAATCAAAGCATCCCAAACAGATGACCTTCCAGCCTCTGTTTAAAAGCCTGCAAGGAAAGAGCTTCCAGTACACTCAAAGTCAGAGAGTTCCACTGCTGAACAGCTCTTACAGTCGGGAAGTTCTTCCTAATGATTAAGTGCAATCTTCTTTCTTGTAATTTGAAGCCAGTGCTCCAAGTCCAAGTTTCCAGGGCAGCAGAAAACATAAGTCTTCCTTATGAAAGTATTTCAAATATTTATACATGGCTATCATGTCTCTTCTCAACCTTCACTTCTGCAGGCTAAACATACACAGCTCTTTAAGACACTCCTCATAGGACATGATCTCCAGATCTTTGGTCATTTTAGTTGCCCTCTTCTTGACACATTCACGCTTGTCAATATCCCTCTTGAATTGTGATGCCCAGAACGGGACACAGTGTTATTCCAGCTGAGGTCTGACCAAAGCAGATTACTTCCCTTGACCTAGGCACTATACTCCTTTTGATGTAGCCCAAAAGATGAGACTCTCAGGTCAAGAGGCATTCAATAAGCTACTGATGGCAAGAATATCTAGAATCACAGCTAATGACACAACGTATCTCAAGTCATAAGGATTTTCAGCTGCTATGCACAGAAATGAATAAAAAGACTGAATTTGTAAAACATTTCTAGTAAGAAGAAAGAATGCAATGATGAAAGGCCATTTGATCCAGCATAATTCAAGAAGGAACAAACAGAGGAGACTGGAATTACTTGAAATTGAAGACCAATTAAAAGATCTGGAAGATAAGTTAAAAAGAAATCCAGGAAATAAGAAAAAACCAAAGAAATTAGAAATAGTAAGAAAGGAGAAACATAACCTGGAGATGGAACAAATGGCAAAACAGATTAAGTATATCAAACAGTCTTCCTTCGAAAATGCTAATAAAATTTGAAGATGGCTAGCAAGAAGATTAAGGAAGAAGAAACAATCCCAACAAATTGTGAGAATTAAAGTGGGGAACAACACGATAACAGAAGACACCCAAATAAGACAAGAGTTCAAAATTTTCTATAAACAATTATATTCTGATGAAAATATTTGTGAAAGTAAAATAGGGGAGTACCTAAGCAATATGAAACTAAGTAAATTAACAGAGGAACAACGACTTAAGTTGAACAATGATATATCAGAGGAAGAGGTTAGAAGAACAATAAAGAACTTGAGAAATGATAAGGCACCAGGACCAGATGGTTATACGGCATGTTTCTACAAAACTACACAAGAAGAAATTATTCCTATTTTAAAGGTAATACTGAATAAGGCACTACATGAGAAAGCTCTACCAGATTCATGGAGAGCAGCAGATATTGTGATGATCCATAAAGAAGGAGCAGATTCAGAAGATATAAAAAACTATCGCCCTATCTCATTGTTTTTTTTTTTTTAAATAAATCTTTATTTGGTTTTGCAGATAAAAGAAAGACACCTCCATACCGTACACTGACGGTTAACAGATATAAACCTCCCCCTCCATCCCCCTCTCCCCCTACCCTACTCCCCCCATCCCCCTCCTTAAAACAGCGAGTAACGAACATATATATATATAAAAAAAGACAGACTCAAAAAAGACAGGAAAAAAAAGAAAAAAAAACAAAAAAAACAAAAAAAAAACATGTGACCTCCTGGTGCCCTATCTCATTGTTGAATACAGATTATAAGATTTTTGCGTCGATCTTAGCAAACAGGTTTAAAGAAGTCTTATTAGATTGGATAGAGGAAGACCAAAACAGATCCCTACCCAACAGGAATATTAAAGACAACATGAGGGTAATGGTGGATGTAATTGAATATTACGAAACTCATCATCAGCTAGAATTGGTGCTGCTCTCAATAGATGTGGAGAAAGCATTTGACAATTTGAACTGGAACTTCTTCAAATTACTATTTAAGGAAATAGACATAGGATTCCAATTTCAGAATGCAATAGAGGCAATCTACAATAAACAGAAAGCGAAAATTTGGATAAACGGGATGGCAACAGACAAATTTAACATTGAAAAAAGGACCAGACAAGGGTGCCCGCTTTCTCCAGTGATATTCGTTTTCGCATTAGAGGTTCTTTTGCGGAAAATTAGACCAAGTGAAGAATTAAGAGGATTAAAGATTGATAAAGAAACATATAAAGTAAGAGCCTTCGCTGACGATGTGATTTGTATAACAGAGAATCCCAGGAAGACCATTCTGAAATGGTTGGAGAAAATTGAAGAATATGGAGAGGTGGCAGGATTTAAATTGAACAAAAGCAAGACAAAAATATTAACGAAGAGTATTAAGAAGCAGGACCAATTAGCATTGCAAGAAATGACAGGAATAGAAATTGCATCCAAGATCAAATACCTAGGGATCTGGCTTACTGCAAGAAACCTACACTTGCTAAAAAATAACTATTCAAGTCAATGGATAAAGGTGAAGGAAGAACTTGAAAAATGGGGAAAAAATGAGTCTCTCCCTATTAGGAAGAATCGCAGCCATTAAGATGAATCTATTACCGAAAATGCTATACCTTTTTCAGAACTTGCCAATAATTAGGAATATGGACATATTTCAAAAATGGAAAAAAGATATAATGAGCTTTGTATGGAAAGGCAAAAAAACACGAATAAACTATAATGTAATGATCATGCAGAAAGAAAAGGGAGGCTTTGCCCTACCAGATCTCAAACTTTATTATGAGGCCTGTGCACTATCATGGATTAAGGAATGGACTCTGTTAAGTAGAACTAAGATCCTAACACTAGAGGGATTCGATTTGCGTAAAGGGTGGCACTCCTATTTGTAGTACGAAGGGATTCAAAAGGAAAAGAACTTTGGAAACCATTTTATTCAATCCTCTCTGATAAAAGTCTGGAATAAATACAAAAATCATCTCTATGACAAGACGCCGACATGGCTTTCACCTTTGGAAGCAAATCAAAGACGACTGCTGGGATGGACGGAGTGGCCGAAGTATAAAGACATTATAAAGAAAAAAGAAGGTACTTTTGTACTAAAAACACAAGAGGAGATTACAAGGAAGTTCAGTAATGTAAGATGGCTCCACTACTTCCAGCTTAGAGAATGGTTTAATATTGATAAGGCCAATGGTTTTAGTGATACTGATAGACCCTGGGATATTATAATGAGAACAGGAAAGAAAATTATCTCAAAATCTTACTCCATGTTATTGATTTGGGCAACGGAGGTAGATATCATTAAAGAGTCAATGATTAAGTGGGCGCAAAATATTGGGAGACTGATTCAATTTAAGGAATGGGAAAAGATATGGTGTAAACATTTGAAAATTACTTATGCGACAGATCTGAAGGAAAACTGGCTGAAAATGATCCACCGCTGGTACATTACCCCCCCCCCCCAATAAAGTATCTTAGATATATAAAAATCGAGTGGTCGTGCAACTCGGTATATAGACAGCAAAACCATAACCTCCATAACCACCAAACACCCCAAACACATTCAAACATACCACGGGGTATGTCTAGGGCACAAAAAAACCGGCCTACATACCACTCTACCCCCCCACACACGGCCCCCACGGAAGGGGAGGGGAAAAACACTGCTTCCCAATGCTGGCAGCGCACTCCACATCACACACCCACCCCAAACCCAGCCCCTCCCCTCAGCCCACGCTCACCACATCGTCCTCCTTCTCCATGCCGCCGCGGTAACAAACGGGGGAACATCACTACGCCAGCGCCGGCGCCGTGGCCGCCTCTTCCGGCACCGCCTCGACCTCCTTCAACACTTCCATGCCGCTCCCGGAAAGGGGGGGACAAGGAGACCATCACCACCTCGACGGCGGCACCTCCTCGGCCTCCGCCACAGCCTCCCAGCTGTTTCCTGTCCCGGCCCATGCGGTCTCTCTCCCCCTCTCTCTCTTGATCTGTATGTGTCTCGCACTCTCCCGAGACACACACAGACCAAGAGAAAAACAGTAAGACAGACCACGCGAACCCGGCACAGGCAAGAGGCCTTCTTGCCCTCCCCCGCCGTCTCGCAGCCGTTCCCGGACCCGGCCCGCATGGGTGGCGCCGTGGCCGCCTGGAAAGCGGACGAGGAGGCAGCGGAGGAGGCGGCCACGACACCGCCCGCACCACCCGGGTCCAGGAGCGCCGCCTGGGTCCGGAAGCGGCTGGAAGGTGACGGAGGAGGCTGAGAAGCCAGCGGAGGAGGCGGGAACGCCGCCACCCGCGCGTCCCCGATCCAGGACCGGCGGCACTACACTTCCCAGAAAGCTCTGCATGAACAGAAAGTGGCCGTGCGGGGCCTTCTGGGAAGTGTAGTCCCGTGGAGGACTTCTGGCCGGGAGAGGCGGAACTTCCTCTTTGGCCCCTGCTTCGGCGCGTCCTTGCCCTCTTCTGCCACCTCCCTGCTACTCCTGGACCCGGGCAGCCAAAACACGTGGCCCGGGTCCAGGAGCGGCTACGAGGCGGCGGAGAAGGCGGCCACGACGCCACCCACCCGGCCCACCTCAACAACCGTCTGATAAACGACGGAAGACCCCCCCTTCCCACTACGATGAGGAGAACACAGACAATACAATAGTAAGGAACGAAAAGAAAAGAATAGAAGGATGGAAGGGGAGAAGAAAGGAAGAAGAAAGGAAGGAAAGAGGGAAGAAGGAGAGAGAGAGAGAAAACATACAAGGATGGAAGGAAGGAGGGGGAAGGAAAATACACCAGAAAGGAATGAAAAAGCCACAGCGAAGCGTGGCCGGGTCAGCTAGTGATGTATAAAAATGTTGGCAACAATTGTTGGAAATGTAAGAATCACTTTTTCATATGTGGTGGACATGTCTCAGAGTAAAGGAATATTGGCAAATGATACATGAAGAATGTAAAAAAATGTTACAACTAGAATTTAAGATCAGACCAGAATTGTACTTGATTGGGATGATAGAGGAAGGAATATTCCCAAATGATAATCTAGAAAGACTTTTTGTGTTTCTCACAACAGCAGCAAGAATGGTGTTTGCTAGACTTTGGAAACAAAACCTCATACCCACAAAAGAGCAGTGGCTAGATAAAATTATGGACATAAAAGACATGGATGAATTAACTTATTGTTTACGACAGAATAATGGCAAAGGTGTTATAAAGACAGATTGGACCTTGATAAATGAATGCATAAAAAGATGGAATAAGGAAAGGAACGATGTCAGTAATTGAATTGACAAAGAAGAGCAACGGGGATACCCCAGAAGAAATAATGAAAGTTTTATGAATATACATAATTAGTGCGGAATGAGAATGGAAGTCATCATATCCTTATGTGTCTATTCCCTTCCCCCCTTCCCAGCCTATCCCCCCTTATTGTGATGATGTATGTATTTTAAATATAAACACTGTTAATAAAAAATACTTATAAGTAGAAAGAATGCATGAAACATGAATTAGATAGAGCTAGATATTATAAAGTAAGAAATGGAACATATAAATATTGCAATGCTTGGGCTATGTAAGCTAAAATGGTCAGGAATGGGACATTTAGTCTGATAACTAAACAGTGTTTTACTTAAGAAATAAGAAGAAATGTGTTAGCATTAATTCTGAAATGAGATGTAGGAAATCAAAGAAAATAATGCAAAGTCTCACTGAAAAATATCAATAAGACTTCAGAGAAAATCGGCCAACACACTAGGTGATCAATACAAAATCACCGAAGCAACACACTGAAGAATTATATAAAACAGATGAAAGGATAACACATTCACTTCAAGGAAGAACCTTCTGACACTGAAGTGGAATCTCCTTTCAAAGCACTTTGAAGAAATAAAGCATCAGGAACAGATAGTGTACTAATAAAGCAGTTTCAAGTTATAGAGACAAGGTCTATCCAAATTCTAAAACAAATCTAGAACAAAACAATGGCCAACACACTGGATATGCTCCATATAGACTCAAATCCCAACATCCTGAATCAATCCTCCTAAACTGTGTCTGTAGTTACAGTTGGTCATAATGGTTATGTGCACCAAATTTGGTCCAGATCCACAGTCAGTGGGGTTCGTAGGATTCTGTGCCAGATGTGGCTGATCTGCAACTTCCACAACCCTGAGTCCATCACCCACCCACCCCCAAAAGTATTTTCTGTTGATTGTGATGGATCTATGTGCCAAGATTGGTCCTGGTCTATCGCCAGTGGGGTTCATAGGGCTCTCTGGATGTGGGAGCCATTATGGAAACATAGATAGACATATACATACATACATACATACATATTTTCACTTTTATTATATTCATAGAAAGATAGATGGATGGATGGATAACAAAGCCTTTGCTGTATAGATTATTAAAAACCATACGTTATGACATTCTGACACTTAAATTATCAGTATCAATAACATCAACTATCTTGGCTTGTCTGGAAAGGTTGAAGAAAATGGTAGTAGACAAACTCACATATACAAGTTTTAGCCCTCTTTCACTTTCAACTCTGATCCACCATCATAAGAACTTCATTAATGGTTTGCTGTGAGTTTTCCAGGCAGTATGGCCATGTTCCAGAAGCATTCTCTCCTGATGTTTTGCCCATATCTATGGCAGGCATCCTCAGAAGTTGTGAGGTTTGTTGGAAACTAGGCAAGTGGGGGTTATATATCTGTGGAATGTCCAGGGTGGGAGAAAGAACTGCTTGAAGCAAATGTGAATGTTGCAAGTGGCCACTTTGACTCCATTGTTTTTCCATCTTGTAATGCCTTGGTGTTGTGTCTTTTAGATTATGTTCATGAAAGCCTTTTTGTTGCATAAAACTGGGGTTAAATGATTCAGATAAATAAGACAATCCTTGAAATGCTAGAAGAAGAACCTGCTAATAAAATGAGGTTAAGTTACATAAAATCTGGTGATGTCACAGTCTGCCCATCTGCTGCTATGTGTGGGTTTCTGGCACCAACAACTAAAAGAAGTATTTATAGTAATAGATTCTCTTATAAAATGAAATATGACAGTCAACATTGTCCAAATCGCCAGTGATATACTGTGACTTTTCAAATCACGAGAATTGCAGTTTTAAGCAAACTCACTTGAAAATAAATGGGACTCGATTGAACATACTTTGGATTTAAAAGATTTGAGGCCAATTTTCAAAATTGTTCACTCAAGAAAAAATAGATTAGATTGACTCATATATCACATGCAATCTTAAAATGTAATTTGTCTGTTAACATCATTCTGTAATAGAAAAACACTAAGACTACATCCAATGGTAGATTCTCTTCAACAACTATAGTAGTATTGTGGTAAGGAGGTGAGCTGGAATTTCTCAATTTAGAGCAGTGGTTCTTAACCTGTGGATCCCCAGGTATTTTAGCTTCAACTCCCAGAAATCCTAACAGCTGGTAAACTGGCTGTAGGCCAAAACACCTGGGGACCCACAGGTTGGGAACCATTGGTTTAGAGCAGGGGTGGGCAATTACCGGCCCTCCAGGTGTTTTGGACTTCAATTCCCAGAAATCCTAAGAGCTGGTAAACTGGCTAGGATTTCTGGGAGTTGAAGTCCAAAACACCTGGAGGGCCGGTAATTGCCCACCCCTGGTTTAGAGGAACAAATTAGCCAGAAATTGGGCTGTTCTATAATGTAGAACAGTAGTAGTTTGTAATGCAATGAATTTATTTGAAATTGCAGTCACCAGCATGGGTGCTAATACAGCCCTGGCGTGACTAATTGACTTTGTTGATACTGACCTTCACTGACATTTGGCTATATACTGTAAGCCTGTCATAAACTGGAGAACGTTGAGTATGGTACAAACTTAGAAATGAACTCATTTGGTTCCCACTGTGTATGTGAGGGCTCTTTTACAATGCAATAAATATATACAAGCATACATACATCAGCATAAAAGAAAGCCAAGATTGCTGGCCTCAAATTGCTAGCAGCAATCACATCGCTATTTGGAATGTAACAGGAGGGTAATTTGACACATCAGTGAAAATAAAATACATTTTTGTTTTTGTTATTTGTTGTCAAGTGGCCTTTGATGTATGACAACCCTATGAATGAGAACCTTAGAAGACCCTAGGTTATCAACTGCCCTGCCCAGGTCTGGCAAACTCAGGACTATGGCTTCCTTGTTTGAAACAATCCACTTGTAGTTTTCTGCTTTTTCTACTGCATTCTTCCTCATTATTGATGTATACCTTCAAGTTGCTTTTGCCTCACAATGCCTGTGAGACATCTATCATGGGTTTTCTTGACAGGGTTTATTCAGAAGGGGTCTGCCTTTGTTTACTTCTCAAGCAGAGACAGTGTGATTTGTCCAAAGTCACCTAGTGGACTTCCATGAGAATGGAAGTTCTCACCTCATGTAATTCTATATCCCATATTGTATATATTATGCATATACATCAAAAAGGGTGATAGAATACTGCATTGCCTGATTCCCACTGATAGTTAGAAACCACTCTGTCTCTCCATATCATATCTTCAGAGCTTATTATTTATTTATTTATAGCACTTATATTCCGCCCTTCTCACCACGAAGGGGACTCAGAGTGGAGCATGACATATATATGGCAAAAACTCAATGCCAGCATATAAAAACTATAAACATACATAAACAGTTATTTCCACTTTAACATTACTGCTTAAAACCATCTTGCTTATACCAAAAGTATAAGTGTAAGACAGGACAAACAAATGTTGTGGCATGCATAGTTCTTAGCAGTTTGTTCAAATTAGCCAGTAGCAATGATAAAAGGGGTGTCTCCCTCTAATTCTACCCATCTCCCCAACACTGCATTCTTTTGTTCTGCAAATAAAGTTATTTGCAATGTTACACTGCTTTGATATGAAGACATTGCTCAAAAGTTGATTTTTTAAAAAATATTCATTTGTTTACCATTTTACAATGGATTGCCCAAGACTGATTTGCAATTTGTATGATTTTGTTAATAGTAAATCTGATAGCTATAATAAGTATTTGAGGTATTCTAGGGCACCACAATTCAGTTGTCATGCTGGAATGTATCCAGAGGAGAGAAACTGAAATGATCAAGGTCTGGAAACTATGCCCTATGAGGAACAGCTGAGGGAACTGAGTATGTTTAGCCTGCAGAAGAGAAGGTTGAGAGAAGACATGACTGTCATGTTTAAATATTTGAAAAGATGTCATAAGGAAGAGGGAGCAGGTTTGCTTTCTGAAATAGCCTCACTGCCCCCCTTCATCCCACTGCAGTGGCAGGATTGAGTGCTGAGTGCCTTGCTGAATGGCCATCCTTACCTTGGTGATCCTGTCACCATCATTGCTGCAGCCACAGAGCTCCAAGGATCTCCTGGCCCTGCCTAGATGCCATTACTGACATTTGCAAGGAAGCTCAGCCCACTCTGAGAGGAGAGGAGGAAAAGGAGAAGCGAGTATCCTTGCAATGATCAGCAATGGTGCCAAAGGATGGCTAGGAGCTCTTTGGAGCTCTGGAGTTCTTCTGATTCAGAACTGGTTAAACTGTTTACAGGACCCTGAAGTGTGGAGAAGCTCTAGTGCACTCCCTGACTTTGGTGAATATGGGTCAGAACTGTATTAAGTGTACTTGTCCCATGCTGAGGGCAAAAAGGGCGTGTGCATCACATGGACACCACCAGGCTGATTCTGCCCCAACGAATTTAAACATCCCATGTAAATATGTTCCCAGTTGCTCCAATGTCACAGAATAAATGAGAAGTCTGAAGCAAGCCTGTTAAGTACTAAAAAAGGAATAAGAGTCTTTAATGCTTGAACTTTTAGATCAATTAACACTTTCTGATATAGTAACCCATAGACCTTTAATGGAATCATCTGAAGCCAAATCTACTAACTAAAGCAAGTCATTTGCACCTTTTTAATTAACAGATACAGTTACTGGCTACAATGTATATAATATTTGAAAGACACCAGTGCAAAAAACTGTTTCCAAAATGTCACTGCGCCAAAGGTGAAGTCACCACGAAGACAAATGTTACAATCTTTTGTATTAAGCAGAAGAGCTGAAATGCCAAGGAAAGCTTCTGGGACATGAGTCACAATGGATGCCTGACGATGCCAGTACTAATGCTGCGGGTGAATATTGCATCAGTTTGCTTGGCTCTTTTACAAGGCATAAAATTATGCAGGTACAAATTTAATATTTTTGTTTGATAAAATGCAAATAAATAGGATAAAATAAAATGAACAATATTTTTAAAAAAGTGAATCTCATCTGAATTAGTATCAATGGGTGACAATTGAGAGTTCTAGTTGAAAAATCTTAGAGAACAGGTGAGGTGTCAAGAGAACTGGAAACATGAAAACATTGCTCCTCTCTTCAAAAAAAAAAGGCCTTTAAAAATCAGGTCACTAGTTAAATAAATGGTTGAAGCCATGCTGTGGATGTTGGTTATTTGGATTCCAACAAACACATTTAAAAAGAACTAGAATTCAAAGTCAGAACCATGTTAATCTGAATCAGTATGCAAAATTATCTTGTAGCACCTTGAGACTAACCAAAAGAGATATGTTTGTATCATATGCTCTCCCTCCTACCATTCGCGCGTTGCCTAACTTGCTGGCCTTTCGAAAGGCCTGCAAAACCCTCCTGTTTGTACAGGCATTTGGGCAGGTATAATATCAGGGTCTATAGTATGGCTGGGGGCTTTGACCACATGTGGTGGGCGCGTGCCATCGTTTGACCTAACTACGGATGCAACTCCGGTATCCTATCTGTTTTAATTTGTGACTATGCACTGTGTTTTTATAGTGTTTTTATCGTGTTTTAATGATTTGTAAATGTTTTAATGATTGTGAGTCGCCCCGAGCCAGTCGGAAGGGGCGACCAAGAAATCCAAATAATAAATAAATAAATAATAAATATGGTTTTATAGACTAAGGCGCCATATAATCTTGTTTCTCAAGGCAGATAAACTGCATTGAACTGGATTATATGGTAGTGTAGACTCATTCAATCTAATTCAAAGCATTCAATCTGCATTCAGAAACTGGATTGTATAGCAGGATAGATCCAGTCTCAGACTACTTCATCAGATGTTGAGTCCTGTCATATATAACTACAGTATGGCGACAGCAGTGAGACTGATGGTCTTCTGAAATTGGGGGAGGGGGGGGGAGGAAGGAGTATCAGAACATCCAATTGGTTTTGCTCTGGTTCTTTTCCTATGAAAGCAGATGAAAATCCATAAGATTTTGAAGGAGTCTGATGCTACTGCAGATAGGCAGATATGTAGTCAACGCTCTAGGCAGCACTATTGATCAGACTTTGGTTTGAGTCATGGGATTCTCTATCTGAGGGATCACAACCAGTTTGCTTTAAGCAGATTCAGGATGCAGGAGAATGGAAACTTGACTTCTTATTATGTGTGAGTGTGCCTTCAAGTTGACTGTTGACGTATGGCAACCCCATGAATGCCATGGGATTTTCTAAAGTTACCTGCCCCAAAATGTAAACCTTAGGCTCATACCAGTGGATTCTGCAACACATGCTTTGGGCTCTCCTGATCAATCCTACACTGAGTCAACATGAACTGAGGTACATATTCCAAAGGCTAAGAACAAATTCAAGAAGCATTAAATCAGTTAGCTTGTATGTTTATTTTCCTACAGTTAAACGTGGGCAGTCGGGGAGGAGAAAGAGGAGTTGTGGGCACTTAATTCAACAAGTAGGTTGGGAGTCGAAGTACTGGTCAACACTGTTTAGTTCTGGCAATCCTCTGTTCTTTCTCAAGCTTTCAAGATGTTATATAAATTCCTGAGTGCCATAAAGAACTTGAGCTACAGGAAATAAAAGAAAAAGACTAATAATCCAATCCATAGGAAGACAATATGGAAGAGCCCAATCAGCCTTATAAAAATAAGGTTGTACCACAAAGAAGCGGAGACCAAAGCAAACAATAAATGGTCCCTGATTTACTTGTGTTGCTTTTGTTAAAGGCACAAAACATGTGTGTGTGTTGTTGTTTTTTTTTGGGGGAATCAGTATTTTAGAGAGAGAGGTTTTGAAACACTGTCCTATCATGATCCTTCAAGCTTCCTTGTCTTTTTTTCATTTATTTTACAATGTCCAGTGAAGATCACTGAAGTCTGATACATGGAATACTATTCATGCAGTTAACAAAAGGCAATAGGAAAAAACAAACTAAAAATGCCAAAGGAGCTGTAGTCCTATACTTGTGCAAAGTTCTAGTATGAGTTAGAAGAGAATTATCTGTAACAATCAAAGCTTCCTTCTAGAATTCTTCAAGATGGATCAGAAAGAATAATCCAGTTATGAGTGAAATGAGGCAGGAAAGCTAATCACTTTTTTAAACCCATCTCTGGATGGCTCCTTTTTAGCTATTTGTTCTAGATAGGGTTAAACGAGATGGACATTTGGAGAAATCTATAGATCCACAGTTACAATCTAATCTAAACAGCGCAATAACCAAGTTAGAAATTGAAAATGCAATAGAAAGCCTAAAAATGAACTCAGTCCCTGGGCCAGACGGTTTCATAATAAACTGCTATAAAATATTCAGAGGAGAAAATGCACTAAGCCTGACCATATTGTTTAATAAAATAATGAGGAATCATAAATGTTCTGTCTGTTAACACAAATGGGCTATTGTCTCTGGTCAAAAGGCAAAAGTCTCTAAACCAGGGGTGCTCATTAGGTAGATCGCGATCTACTGGTAGATCGCGTAGGGCGTCCTGGTAGATCGCAGGCAGGGCGGGAGGAAGGCTCAGTCCCGCCCCATAGGCTCCTGACGCCGCCCAAGTGCTGCCGGCCCTGGGTTATCTGAGGAACCTTTCCACAGAGTTGAATAAAATCCCATGTTATCTGCTTTGAATCAGATTATATGGCAGTGTGGACTCAGAAAACCCAGTTCAAAGCAGATATTGTGTTATATGTTTCACATTTTTGTAGTGGGTAGATATATCATTTTGACTTGGTTGTTTTATTATAGCAGAGTTGGTACTTTGAGCAGGAGTACAGTCAGTGGAGAGTGATGCACAAGCAAGAGTTATAGAGTAGCTGGCTTTCTGTGCCAGAAATAAAGCTAGCATGCAAGCCGTAAATGCTGTGCCTTGATTGGTACGCCAAGTGTATGCAATGATTTGCCAAAGTACATCATGTGTCTTCAATGATAACAAAAGCCTTGATTGGCCAGAGCAGTACAAGGCATGGGTTTGTTTACCTCAATGCTAATAGGATAAGAACTACGCAAGCGCAGAAGGGTCTGCCCCCTCCTTTGCTGGCAAGGAAGAGGCAGCAGCGAATGTTGCTATTTGGGTACAGGCTGACCAGAGCCACTGATACTGTTCTATGGGAAAATGAATTTATTGCTGCGCCATAATGCTAAACGAATAAAAGCTGATAATGATATGATGCTAATGAAAGTATTGTGTTTAATTGGATAATGAAATGTGTTCTGTGACACTGGCCAATGGGGGGTCATAAAGAAGGGCGGGCTAAGATCTCTGCCGCCATGAGGGATATATAATGACTGCTCTTAGAATGTATTTCAGGATTTGCCCCAAGCAGCTTGTTCTGTGGGTGAACCCCACCAGCTGGTGTCCAATTTCAATAAACTTGACTTCACTTTGAAACAGTCAATTGTCCGTTCTCTCGTTCCTGTGCCCGCGCGTCCACGTCGCCTTTGGTAAGAAAGTGTTTGCCAATCCGGAGTTCTGGGACTCCTAATTTGCTGCTACATTATAAGTAGCTTGCATGCTGAAAAAGTGTGAGCAGCCCTGCTCTAGACTGTTAACGGAACAGCATGTTGACATATGTCTAATCCAGGAATCCCACAAAAAAGAACAGCACAAAATGGTTGAACCTAAGAAGCTGGGACTTACAATATGAATCCAGGAGGACAAATAAGTCAAGAGGGGTGGCAATATTAATAAAGTTCACCCACATATATGAATTAGAGAAAAAAATAGCAAACAAGTAAGAACGATTTGTAAAGATAAGGAGAAAATTAAACAACAGTGAGATCACTATAGCAAGCATTTATGTCTCTAATGAAAATTAGCTAAGATTCAAAATTGAAAAACAAGCAAAGGGGGAGATCTTAAGATAGAACTATATAAACAAATAAGAAATATAGGTACTATATTAGGCCATGAGTTAAAATCAGTTTTTAAAAATGGAACCTTATAGAAGCTCATAATAGAATCGGAGAGTAGGGAACAACTCCAACCTTCTTCTCGCACAGGCATTCCAAATTTACGGCAATATACTATTTTATAGTAGGGATTTACAATGTAAGATCAATCAAGGAGATCAAAGTGGGGAAATACTGGCCAGGAGACCACGCCCCCTGCCCTTGCTAAAATTAGAAGAATCGGCTAGGAGGTTCTCAAAGAAATGGAGATTCAATCCAAAGGTAAGCTTTAATGAAAAGGATAAACAGGTTATAAAGCAACAGATTCAAGATTTTTTTTCTAATTGACAGACAACCACAAATAAAAGAAGAGATTATATGGTATGCTTTTAAAGCAACTATAAGGGGAATGTGTATTACATTGGAAATGGGGCTCAATAGAAAAGGAAAAGCCACATTCAAAAATTGAGATCAGAGGTAGAGGACGCCTTTCAATTTCTCCAAAAACACCCATTGGCTGAAAATAACATAAGATGGAAAGAGAAAAACAACAACATAGACTTAGACATAATCAAGGCCACAAAAATGGGTTAAAATTATTATCAAATTAACTCAATTAATTATTTGAAAATACTGGCTCGCTCGAAAAACAAAACAAGCCAGAAATAGAATTCTTGTAAACTGACTTATGCCAAAGTCCATCATCTACCTTTTAAATATATACTTCTATCTCAAGAGTATTCAATTATTTCTTTTTTTAACACTCTTATCCACTAGATTGAAGATTGTTTAAGTCTATTATTGCACATCTCAGAATTTTATGTCAGCACTTCACACTAATGCATTAGCATGGCTGAGTAGCACGAGTTTGTGCAATTAATCATATCTTCTTCAGGGACAGATAATCAGGGGAGGTTGTGACTCTAATAGTTAATTACAGATCCACAACTACACAATTGGATTCAACATGGTCTTTGTAACCCTCATTGTGAAGTGACCTCCTTTACATCATTCTCTAGGTTTTGGAAAGTACACAGCTCACTGGTCTCATGTTCAAAGTACCAACATTAAAATTACTTTGAATAAGAGCAACAAGGAAACATTCTGCTTGAACCCCCAGAGAATTAATAAAATAATACCCTTTTCAGAGTCATAAACAAAGACAGTTACGGTCACAAGATTTTTATCAGAACGATGGAACACACTGTTGAACTGGGTTCTAGAGCAAAGATCCTTATGCAATAAGAAGTCCTCGGTTTTGTGGAAACAACTTCATTGCTCTTGTTGTGTTCAGACTAATACAATACATTTTCTAGCAGCGGTGGGAAAGTACAGCAGCAGGTTAAGTCCAACTCCCAGGGCTGTTTTTGTGACTCTCAAGGCCTCGAAATTCTTTTTCAATTTTTCTTAATTCTGCACTGTTTGTTCGAAATTGAATCCATCTATCATGTGAGCATAGGGGTACAGTATTTATTTAGCATTAAGAAATACATAGAACCATTATCCAAGTGTTTTTACTAGTTGTTGTGGCCGTTAGAGCTATGGCCTGTCTTACTTAGAATGTTTAGAATAAAACACACAGTGTAGAGATTGGTATCATGTCTAATCTATTAAAGAAGATACCTTTAAATCAGAATTAAATAAAGGCTTACAAAGCTTTATTAATTAGCTTGCATGAAGAACAAAACACCCTTTTATAAGCCAGAGATATACTTCACTACAATAACAATGCTACTGTGTGGCAGGATGGTCTTTTCAAGTAGAAAGGCATAATCCCACAGTGTCAGAATAATTGGGTTTATAGAGTTTACTGCAGGTTTACACTGATTTAAACACACAATGAAATCTAGGCCAGGGGTTGGAGGGGAGGAGGCAGTATCTGTAGAAAAGAATAGAATAGAATCATATAGTTGGAAGAGACCTTGTGGGCCATCCAGTCCAACCCCTGCCAAGAAGCAGGAAAATCACATTCAAAGCACCCCCAACAGATGGCCATCCAGCCTCTGCTTAAAAGTATCCAAAGAAGGAGCCTCCACCACACTTTGGGGCAGAAAGTTCCACTGGTAAACAGCTCTCAACAGTCAGGAAGTTCTTCCTAATGTTCAGGTGGAATCTCCCTTGAAGTTTTAAGCCATTGTTCCGCGTCCTAGTCTCCAGGGCAGCAGAAAACAAGCTTGCTCCCTCCTCCCTATGACTTCCTCTCACATATTTTTACATGGCTATCATGTCTCCTCTCAGCCTTCTCTTCTGCAGGCTAAACATGCCCAGCTCTTTAAGTCACTCCTCATAGGGCTTTGCGGTGAAGCTACGTTCAAATCAACCGGCTGGACAGGGTGGACCCTCTCTTAAAGATCCCACCGCTACCGCCAATATGTGACCACTCCACTTCTTGACCGGCCTCAGACTGGACAATCTTTCTATGTCCACACTGCTGACCTCAGCAACTTCACGTTTATTGGCAGGGTACTGTCTCACCCCTTCACCATTTAACTGACTGGAGTTTTAAAACTTCTCAGTGACCACTTGACCACGCTGCCACCATTTATCCGGCTGACCACTGACTTTGAGGGCCACCACCAATAAAAGAATCAGGAGAGGTGTTTTCCTTTTAAGATGCAAACAATTTATTTTGACACAAATGGGTACAATCTTGGTTGGTTTCAAACTTCCTTAGAGGCACAACTTTTTCTGTTACATAACACAATGGGGACCTATTATAGGGTTTCCACTAAACCTCTATAAACCCCTGCAACTTTAACTAGGGTCTCTATACCCTTTAACTGGACTGCTCACTAGCAGACCTTAAGACACACACTAACACTGGACCGTTCTCTTTCAGTCCTTAGGACACTCTCAACTAGAACATAACTCCTCCCCCTCTCATTTGGCAGTTGGCTTCCCGCTCTCTTCCAACTGTAGAATTCAAACCTGAACATTCTACTAGCCTCTAGCCCTGGTTGCCATGGCGACAGCTCTTCTAAGCTTCTGCCATGCCTCCCTTCTGTTTCACCCACAGAAACAAACCATAGAACATTCAAAACAACATACATTTTAACACATGTCACACAACATTTACACACAAATAATCAACATCATTACAGGCTTGTTCTCCAGACCCTTGTTCATTTTAGTCGCCCTCCTCTGGGCACATTCTAGCTTGTCAACATCTCCCTTCAATTATGGTGCCCAGAATTGGACACAGTATTCCAGATGTGGTCTGACCAAGGCAGAATAGAGAGGTAGCATGACTCCTCTAGATCTAAACACTATACTGTAGGCTGTAGTCTAGCTCCCTATGTGTACAAGCTTGCCTACTGTGAAAAGGTGGCAGGACACTCACAGAAACCAAGAGCTTTCCATTTCATGATGCTACTGTACCCACTGCTGAGTTTTCTGTGTCACTCTAATCCATTATAGTCAGTGAATTAAAGCAGGGACCCTTCTTTATCTCCCATAAGCCTATTCAACTTTTCCCAAGTCCTTAAGTGCTGCCCAGGTTTTGCTTTTTCTCATTAACTCCTATGCAAATTCCCATGCAGCATTTTTTTATTTCCACTTTTGTATACAGAGTTACAAACAGGATTGTAGCCACAGCTATTAGCTATGACTTCAAGTTAGAGCACAAAAAATGTTCTAAAACATATAGTCAGAGCCCATAGCAAATTAGATCCCACTCTGAATTCCATTTTGAGAGAAGAACAGGATATAAATTCAGTAACGAAATACATAAGAAGCATAAAACCAGACCCTAATTAAAATAGTGGGGTACAGACGCATGTCCCCTCCATTTAATAAGTTGGTTACAGCTTATTAAACTGGAATGCTTCCAAAGAGAAAGGATGTAGAATTAACATGGCAGAGCTTCTAACATCCCCAACCAACAGCAGAAATTATAAAACAGAAGATAGAACAAGATTGGAAGAATTTAAATGTAGGTGCAAATCAAAACCAACAGGAGAACTGACAGAAGAAAATGGCAAGAAGAAAATTACACAACTGTTAGTCAAAGGCTAACTAACCACTTAGTGACTTAGTCATTTTCTGCTCAGCTCAAAAGTAATCTTCAGAACACTTTGTGTTGACTGAACTCTTGAAAGGGAGCTGCCATGACAAATTACCAGTGTGTGTCTTTGTGTGTCTGTGCACACATGTGCATGAGAGGAAGACACAGGTATTTAGTATAAGCAATTGGATGGGAGCAGAATAGGTTCAATTTGTGAGCCAGGAAATCTTGTAGGATACACTGTTCACATCTCATGGCCTTATGAAGTGTGATTTTGTGCATCTTTCAAAATTCAAGGTCAAGCTAAACCCCTTTAAGGGCTGGTGAAGATGGTCCAGCTTCATTTGGGCTGAACACATAGTGGGATCCACCCTTTCATCTTCTAAAGCAGGGATCCTCAAACTAAGGTCCAAGGGCCAGATACGGCCCTCCAAAGTCATTTATCCGGCTCTCGCTCAGGGTCAACCTAAGTCTGAAATGACTTAAAAGCAAACAACAACAACAATCCTATCTCATCAGTCAAAAGCAGGCCCACACTTCCCATTGAAATACTAATCTGTATCTGTATCTGTATACCTTTATAAAACGGAATGTTTGTATGTGTGTATGTGTGTGTGTATGCGGAGGGCGGAAGGGCAGCTATTTGCATAAAGTCCTTTGATTGGACAGCCTCGCCACTCCAAAATTCTAAGGCACCAGACAGAGGGCAGTGATAGCCACTGATTAGCCAGCAACCCAGAATCCAGGCCTCTACATTCAAACAACAGGATTTCTTCCCACTGAGGGGCAAAAAGCCAGCATCCCAGAATCCAGGCCTCTACATTCAAACAACAGGATTTCTTCCCACTGAGGGGGAAAAAGCCAGCAACCCAGAGTCCAGGCCTCTACATTCAAACAACAGGATTTCTTCCCACTGAGGGGAAAAAAGCCAGCAACCCAGAGTCAGGCCTCTACATTTAAACAACAGGATTTCTTCCCACTGAGGGGAAAAAGCCAGCAACCCAGAGTCAGGCCTCTACATTCAAACAACAGGATTTCTTCCCACTGAGGGGAAAAAAAGCCAGCAACCCAGAATCAGGCCTCTAAATTCAAACAACAGGATTTCTTCCCACTGAGGGGAAAAAAGCCAGCAACCCAGAGTCCAGGCCTCTACATTCAAACAACAGGATTTCTTCCCACTAAGGGGAAAAAAGCTAGCAACCCAGAATCCAGGCCTCTACATTCAAAGCAACAGGATTTCTTCCCACTGAGGGAAAAAAGCCAGCAACCCAGAATCCAGGCCTTTACATTCAAACAACAGGATTTCTTCCCACTGAGGGAAAAAAAAGCAACCCAGAGTCAGGCCTCTACATTCAAACAACAGGATTTCTTCCCACTGAGGGAAAAAAGCCAGCAACCCAGAGTCCAGGCCTCTACATTCAAACAACAGGATTTCTTCCCACTGAGGGAAAAAGCCAGCAACCCAGAGTCAGGCCTCTACATTCAAACAACAGGATTTCTTCCCACTGAGGGGAAAAAGCCAGCAACCCAGAGTCAGGCCTTTACATTCAAACAACAGGATTTCTTCCCACTGAGGGGAAAAAAGCCAGCAACCCAGAATCCAGGCCTCTACATTCAAACAACAGGATTTCTTCCCACTGAGGGGAAAAAAGCCAGCAACCCAGAATCCATTCCATGCAGGCCTTTTCCATTTTTTTTTACTCCTTTCTGTTTTACACCAGTATACTTTCACAGGCCAGGGCGGATATGTGGCAGCCACTTTCACAGGCCAGGGCGGATATGTGGCAGCCACTTTCACAGGCCAGGCGGATATGTGGCAGCCACTTTCTACAGGCCACAGCGACCAGCGGGTGATGGACCTGCACCAAACTTGGTACACATAACCCCCTATGACATGACCCACGTATTATGGGATTTGTAGTACTTTCCAAGACTTTGGTTCCCACAGACCACTGAGGCCACCAAAAGGACCAATACAGACCACACTCAGCACACACAGCCCCCATGACCCACTCTACGTCCTGGTGCAGTTCGGAGGAGGGTGGGCCATGGATGATGGGACTTGAAGTGCCTCTACTCACTTCAAAGTCCGCTGCAACCCTCATCCAATCACTGATCGAGACCAAACTTGCCATACATAACCCCCATGACTGCCTTCACGTCCTGGTGAGGTTTGGGGGAGGACTGACAATGGATGATGGGATTTGTAGTACTTTCACACCCCTCTGTTCCCACAGACCACTGTGGCCCCCAACAAACACCGGAAAAGACCACACTTGGCACACAGAGCCCCAGTGACCCACTCTACATCCTACTGAAGTTTGGAGGGGGACAGAACATGGATGATGGGACTTGCAGTACCTTCCCTCACTTCCCAATCCTGCTACAAACCTAATCCAATGACTGATCAACACAAAATCTGGAACACAGAGCCCTCATGACCCACTCTACAGCCTGGTACAGTTTACTGTGAGATGGACCACGGATGATGGGACTTGAAGTACCTTCACTCACTTCCGAAAAACAATGCATCCCTCATCCATTCACCAATACAGACCAAACTGAGCACACAGAGCCCCCATGACCCAATCTACATCCTACTACACTTTGGGGGGGACGGGACACACAAAGATGATGATACTTGCACTACCATCAGTAATTTCATGATACCACTGCAACTCCCAATAATGATGGATCAAGACTAAACTTGGCACACAGAGCCCCCATGACCCACTCTACATCCTGCTGCACTTCTCAAATGACCCAGGCAGGGCCGGGTCCCCAAGCTAGTAAGTTTATATTTGTTAAAATTGTTCATTTTAATTATTGTGTTGTTTTTAAGTGGTTTTTTTGCACTACAAATAAGATATGTGCATAGGAATTCATTCATGCTTTTTTCAAATTATAATCCGGCCCTCCAATAGTTTGAGGGACTGTGACCTGGCCCTCTATTTAAGAAGTTTGAGGACCCCTGCTCTAAATTATCTACTGCATATGTTCTTTATGAGCTTTACAGGAAAGAAGATTCCACATGAACTTTAGGAAGAACCTCCTGACTGGGAGAACTGTTCAGCAGTGGAACTTTCTGCCCCAAAGTGTGGTGGAGGCTCATTCTTTGGATGCTTTTAAACAGAGGCTGTATGGCCATCTGTCGGGGGTGCTTGGAATGTGATTTTTCTGTTTCTTGGCAGGGAGTTGGACTGGATGGCCCACAAGGTCTCTTCCAACTCTATGATTTTAGGATTAAATCAATTTTGTTATTGTTATTATTATATTGTTTATACTATTTTATACTCAAAACTTAGGTCAGTTTCCTTCCACCCTGATGCAAGCTAAAATAAGCAAGTTGTGAGTAGCCAAATAATCTTAAATTAAGGCATTTATTAAGATGGCCACATGATCACCTTCACATTCAGAAACTGAAATTATCATTCATAGAAGTCGTAGAGAAGTCATATAGTCAATGAATGTATTGGTCACCTTCAAGATACCAAGAAAAATACTTCCATAAAATTGCGTTAATATATCATGATGATGCAGCAGCTCATAAGGAGAAAGATCTTTTATTTAAGGACTTAAAATGAGTTTTGAAAAATATTTGGTAATTTTTCATAGGCCATGGCTTTCCCCTTATAAAATCAATCTGGATCCATGAAACTGGATTTTAAAACAATTATACAAGAGAAATTGTTTCAATTTCATGCTGAAATTGTTCCCATCTACCAGAAACAATGCTCTCAGAACGGCTTCTTCCAATGAGTCCAAATTGCAAACGGATGCATCAGTGAGTAGAATGTAAAACCAGGCATTGCAGCACTATAATGCACTGACTCATGCACTCAGAACATTAAAAATAAATAGGAACCTTGTTCAAATAAATTCTTTCCCAGCTATGACATCATAGGTCCCATAATCTAATGACAATTAGCTGATTGAAGACATTTCATGCATTTAAGATTTCTTAAGAGGTAGGAAGATTATTTTATCCAATATTATCCAACTATGGATTTGGAGGAGCTTTTCACTTCAAGGATCAATGCAACTTTTTGTCATTCATGTAGTTTTGTTTATTGAACAAGGGAGACTATGTTTCTGTAGTCTGTCAAGAATTTTGGAACACTGCAGCAGTACTGTCTTCATTTGATCTTGCCTGCAGTGTTATATAGATCTGCCCTTTAATTTGGAATATTTTGGCATTCTCAATGTAATGCAAAATAGCTTTACAGATGAATATAAACTAGGGTTCTAAATCAGGGATTTAAATTAGGGATTTCCTAGATTATGGTTTTCTGACATGAAACAGTTTTCAGTTCTGAAAGCTAAAGGAAGGTATTACAAAACATATGTAGAAGAATGCTTAATTGACTTCTCAAAGTAAGTGTAGAGCACAGCTTGAAAATGGGGGGGGGGTATTGTATGACAATTCCTATGCTGGAGGAATTTTATTATTGTCAACTACTTTCAACCTGACTTTGACTTATGGTGATCTTTAGTTCGACCCACCCCCACTAATCTCGACACTTTATGGCCAAAGGTATTCCCTCTAGATTGGCACATTTGAATTTTTGCACTTTCTCTCGGCTCTTCTTAGGAATTTACTGCACTTACTTGAGCCCAAACCCAGCTCCCATTCTGTTTTCAGCCATGATATAGTTTTTATGTTGTTGTTGTGACTGTGTTATGTTTTTATTTGATTGTTTTTAATGCTGTTGTTTTTATCTGTTATTTTTGGGCTTGTCCCCAGGTAAACCACCCCGAGTGCCCTGGGGGAGATGGTGGCGGGGTATTAAAAAAAATCTTATGAAGGAGATCTCCAAAGGCCCAAATGGTTCAAATGAGGCAGTGCGGGGGTGAATGGACTCCATGGAGTCCACATGACACAAAGAGGGGCCTTTTCCCTTAACATCTGCCAAGACAACATAACAATGTCTTGTCCTGTGTTTAAAGGAGTTGCAGGGTGCTCCAGAGCTTTGGCAGTGTATAATGTTGGACAGGTTGATATTCATGGCCCCAACTGTTCACACAGTCACCCCACTTTCCCTGAGCTCAGATGGCCCACATTAGCTCTATCAGATCACCACTCTTACTATCCCCTTCCTGTTCTCGGCTTAGCAGCAATCACTAGATATGAAACTGCTAGTGGTCATTGCTTGTAGTGTCTACTGATGCTGGTCTTAGTGCCAAAATGATCCAAGAAGGAGCAATTCATCTTAGCCACCCCTTCCCCCATCCAGTGTTGCTTTGGTGTTCCAGTCAGCATGAGTAGATGTGATGAGAAATGACCACCAGCAGTGTCAGGACTGGTGATCACTGTTAAGCCAAGGACAAGAGGAGATGGTAAGGGTGGTGATCTGGTGATGCCAAACTGGGTTCAGTCCCATGCAGACTCCATCCAGCTCCTAGGCTGGCTCAGTGTCATGCAGTGTTTACACCTGTCATCCACTGGACTAGCTTGGTGCCAATCCAGAGTATCCAACTCTGAATCATCTCTGAGGTATGTAGTCTGTAAAGAATGTGCCCCAAGTCATGTTGTCTTCAGTAGCCCTGCTCAAAACTTTTATTCCAAAAAGTAACATGGGAAAGATCCGATTTGGAGGTACCACATGGGCTGATGGCAAAAAGATCAACCCTACAGATTGAAGTTATGTCTACCACAAGCTTGCAGCCGGCTCTAATGTCTGGGCTCCAGGACCCCTCAGTCGTCATCACAGAGGCAGTTGAACCTGCCTTGCTCTTAGTATCTAGCGTGAAAAGTGAATGGGGAAAAATTCTTGGGTTATATTTAGATTTCCAGATTTGAAACTAAGGAAGTCTACTGAGATTCAGGATAAATGAAGGAATCGCTTCTCGGCCTTTTGGCTAAGATCAAGTGTGTAAATGAAGGAACTCCTCTTCACTAAGTAAACCTGAAGAAGGCAATTGCACCCACCCCTATTAAATTTTGTGAAATGAACCATAGGACAGTCAACGCGAAGGCATGTAACAAAAACAATCTTACAACATAATTTAAAATGTTTGCAAACAGTAAACATTAGTCATTGTTCAATAGATCAAAATTTCCCACAAGGATATTTTGAACTCTAAGGCAGTGGTCCTCAACCTAGAGTCCCCAGATGTTTTGGCCTTCAACTCCCAGAAATCCTAACAGCTGGAAAACTGGCTGGGATTTCTGGGAGTTGTAGGTCAAAACACCTGGGGACACACATTGAGAACCATTGTTCTAAGGATTCAAAGGTGTAGGCTAATAGTGGATTCCAGGTGGATTCTCCAACAGATATGGCCATAGGAACGGAAGTTCAGTTTTTTGGCACTTGGGACATGAAGAGATGGACCTTTCAACTGTCTAAGAAGGTAAAAGGTGAAAACTGTGGAAGATGTCCAATTTACTTAATAAACACAAAATATCAGTAGTGAATTCTGGCACTGAAACGTCCAAAGTGACAGATACCTTGCTATGCAATGTTGAAACTAGGCCACAATGGTCAGTTAATTTCTCTACAATCACATCGATTATAGCATAGGAATGTTAACATTCAAATACAACTAGAAGCTCTTTAACATTTTCCTAACCCTCAAACTGATTTGTTATGCCTTTCTTCTTTTCAGAAATAATTTCTGATCTGCTAGGAGAAACAAATATTTTAGCAAACACTTTCATAGCAAATCTCAAGGCAGGCTATTACAGTAGTACAATTTTTCATTGAGATTTCCTATAAAGATGAAATCTTACCTTTTGCTTTGTATTGCTTATTGCTGCTTAGTGATTTAAACTTTTAAAAGAGCATGCAACACAGCACAGGATGGTCGACCCAGGCAACCCTATTTATATTAAATTAGCAAAGTTCAACACATATTCTCAACTAATATTTCCTGCATTTTGCAATTGCAGTGTGACCTTGAATTCTAGCTAGAAATACAACATGATATAGAGCATTTGTTAGTGCACCCTGTGTTTGTAGTATGGTTCCCTTTAAACAGCAATTATGCTGAAATAGGTACTGTTGCAGCCTAAGTTACATTAATTCAGTATCCCTATATGCCTTTGCTATTTTGCTTTCTATTCTTTTGAATCTTTTCTTCACCTCATTCCTATATCATGTTTTTGTCAGTTTATGGTCATATTTTGGAACAGCATGAATGAGAATTCAATAAAGCATCAAGAAAAGAACATGACGACACACCATTGAAATTATGAACCTCCCTTACCTGTATCTTTGATGTGGATACTGTTTTACCGCTGACTTCCAAAGATGTCCAATGTAATACAAAGGAAAGAATAAAAAGTTCCAGTTTGTTGCAAACCAGGTCAAAGTGAAGGGTGCATCGAATTTTCTAAAGGTCAGTTTTGCTAGTTGGGTTGAAATTGACCACGATGAACAGACACCAAGCACTACCACTACACCCCAGAAAAATTTCTTAAGTTGGGTGACAGAGCATTTCCAGCAGCATCGGCTCCCTCTTCCACCAGCTTCCACCCCAGCCTGTGCCTGGGCTTCTGCTGGGGCTGGAGAATCATGGGAACGTTCATCTGGAAAAAAGTAAAGGGAGAAACGGCATGGATTTTAGAACTAAGAATAAATGCTCTGCAATCATATTGGAGCTACATTACGGATGGTACTGTATGCAGTAAAGAGTATTGTTTATGAAGCTTCCTGAATTAGAACCAGTTATGTGGCTTTTTTTTTAAAAGCTAAACTGGAAGATTTTCCAGTGCTGTAAATAATATAATCTCATTTAGGCACATTTGGTTAAACTTTATTTATTTATTTACTTATTTACGATATTTCTACTCTATCTTTCTCACCCTAGAGGAGACTCAAGGCGGCTTTACATACAGGCAATGATTCGATGCCTTCCAACACAATGTACACTTAAATAAATATTAAAATGGAATTTAAAAGTAAATTAAACACAATTAAAACATGTAAAAGCAATACATTCAGAGTTAAACAAATAATCCACGAGCATAACCCGGTCTGTTCCAATGGTCATTGCACATTGTTCCAAGTCTATCTATTGCAAAAGTTCTCTAAAGGCTTGGCCACTCTTTTGTGTAATCTCAGGAGAGAGGAGGTTGATCTAATATCCCTGGGAAGGGAGTTCTACAGCTGAGGGGCCACAACTGAGAAGGCCAGAAATTGCACCTGCGAGGGAGGCGAGACCAAGAACAAGACTTCCCCAGATGATCTTAAATTCTGTGGTGGTTCATAGAGGGCGATACATTTAAACATTAGATATAAGCATATTACAGTGTTCCGTCACTAATCTCGGGTGTTCCATTTCAGGACCACCCGCGATAAGTGAAAATACGTGCAGTAGGAATGCTCTGCCCACTTGAGTGGGCAGAGTGTCCTTATTTCGTGGCAGCCTTCTCCTCATTGCCTCAGCTGCTCCATGCCTTGGAGGCCCCTTCCGCACCAGGCTGGGCAGCCAAGGGGCCTCTGAGGCGAAGAGCAGCAGAGGTGGCGAGGAGAAGGCCGTTGCGAAGTAGGGACACTCAGCCCACTCGGTGGTGCCCTCCTCTACCTTGCCGCCTCTGCTACTCCCCGCCTTTTAATCCCCTTGGACGCCCAGCCTGGCGAGGAAGGAGCAGGGAGCAGCTATACAGTGTTCCCTCTATACAGTGTTCCTTTGCTGCTTCCTGCAAAACAGTGAGTCCACAATAAGCGAACTGCGAAGTAGCGAGGAAACACTGTAATCACTTTATGAGGAAACTACTTTATAAGAATATTTGTAACAAAGAGAGAGAGACTAGGAGAATCCATTCTGGAAACATATGGCATCAGAAGATTTCCCTGAAAATTTCTACTGCACATTTCTGATTAGAACTATTTTGTAGAGCACACTGTGACATGAATGGCATAAGCCTGTAAATTGAGATTGGAACATTAGTCAGCTAGGATATTCTAGGAGTTGTAATAATAAAAAAGCATTAACCCACTTGGAAAAATAAATGACATGTTTATGAAAAAGTAACTTTGTCACGGTCTGCATTTATATAAGAAAATGTTATTTTTCTCTTGAACTAGAATCTCCCCACCATCATGGCCATTCTACATCAGTGTGAGTTGTGGTAAAAGAGGACATTTTCCAAGCTCTGGGGTCAACTCAGAATTTATACATCTGGCTCCAATGGTAAAAAGAAGAAAACCCCAAAAGTTGTCTCTAACAAGCATACACATTAACAGGAAAACACTGGCTTGCTGCAAATAAGATCTGATGCAATTTCAAAACACAAGCATTTTTTATAAATTCGGAACAGTTTAAATAGCGGACTAGTTCATTTTGATCCCTGTAATCCTATTTTTCCTCAGTACATGCAGAATAAGCAACTCTGAATATTTAGTGCTATAACACACAGGAAAAATTGAAATAAGGAAATAAAGAGAATCCACACTAGAGTAATAGGAGTAAGAAAATTGTTGTCAAGCAAACTGGTAATTATAGCATATACAGGCATATGAGATATTTAGCTGTTTGGAAAATTATGTATGTTGTATTCAAATAGTCCCAACACTAGAATACAAAATATAAAAGGTAAAGGTTTTCCCCGACATTAAGTCCAGTCATGTCTGACTCTGGGGGTTGGTGCTCATCTCTATTTCTAAGCTGAAGAGCCGGTGTTGTCCGGAGACACCTCAAAGGTCACGTGACCGACATGACTGCATGGAGCACCCTTACCTTCCCACTGAAGCGGTACCTATTGATCTACCCACATTTGCATGTTTTTGAACTGCTAGGTTGGCAGAAGCTAGGCCTAAAAGCAGGAGTTCATGCCACTCCCCGGATTCGAACCTGTGACCTTTCAGTCAGCAAGTTCAGCAGCTCAGCACTTTAACCCACTGCGCCACTGGGGCAAAATATAGATTATAAATAAATATAGATTATGACATGCAAATAATATCATTATTATACACACATAGGCTTTGTATCAAATATAATTCCAGAATGCTTGTGCAAGTAATACCAGCCATAGACTTTACTGTTCTTCACCTATAAATTAAAATGTATGCCCTTATGTACAGATGAGCATTTTTTTTAATCCATCAAAAGAACTCAGCCTACACGAGACAGACCCTTTAGGGACATAATGAGGTACTGTACCACAGTCCTGAAAATTAGCTGTATGCCAGTCACAAAAATGCGGAAGCATTTTGCACATGCATTTCTGACATGCCACTTTTTTACATACACCCTTAAGCCAAGTGTTAAATACAGTGGCAAAGGTGTTTACACTGCAGAAATACTGTGACACACAATATGTCAAGTATCACTTTACTGTGAAAATGATCTCACACATCAAGGGTTGAATTCCAAGGATACTCTTCTGATCTCTCACTGGAAGGAATAGGCACATGCCAGCCAAATAATGCTTCTTCATTTGGGAGATGGTATACAACCTCATAGTTTGTTACAATTTCCATATATATTGACAACTCTTAAAATGCCCTTCTTTTTTCTAGAATAAAAATAGCAAGTTTAATGTTTTCTTACTAATCCACTTCCAATATTAAAAGTATAATTGGCCCCTCACATTTGCAGTCTTCCATTTTGAGGATCTGCTTATTCATAGAGTTGATTAACATGTTCTCTGTAGTCCCACTGAAGAATCTAGAGATTTCCACATATATGTTTTCTCAAGGTAAAAAGTGTGTGTGTGTGTTTGGGGGGTCGGGTCATTTGAGGTTTTTCCACCTTCACAGGGTCCTGTGCCCCTAACCTCAGAAATGTGGAGGTCTGACTGTACTACCTGTCATCTCCTCACAATCTTTTGTCTAGACCAAGCCTTGCAAAAAAAAAATCACTTTTTGCAAAATCTGAACAGAAGAGCCAATGACAACAGGGACCCTCATAAATCTAAGCAGCTAACTTCCTTGCAAGAGTAATTCAGGCCAACTATCATACCTAAACCACCTAGGTATGGCAAAATCAAAGAAACAGAGGGAGTAATAAAAAAGGGGGGAAGGATTCAACAGTGTGCATGTCTGTGCTTCTTGGATTTTACAAGGTTTTCTTAGTCCTCCTTTCCATTGCCCTATATCCCAGGATCTGATCTCAGATTATCTGCATATCCCAGATTATGTGGTAGTGTAGACTCATATAATCCAGTTCAAAGCAGATAATCTGGGACCAGATCCTGGAGTATAGGGTAGGGTAGAGTGGGCCTTAGACAAGTAAAAGAGATGATTTTGCCACCTCCTTTCCTCTGAAATATAGCCCACGGCACTTGGTATTCACTGATGGTCTCTCACCCAAGGATTAGTAAGAGCTGACTGTACTAGGATTTCATGATTAGATGAGGTTGGATGCCTTTAAGGTAATTAGGCCAACATTGAACAATACCTGTTGTGCAAATAGGGCCTTCACTACCTGTGTTGCCTAAGGGCTAGCCATATACAATAAGATTAAAAGAAAACTATCCTGCAGCTATGTTATTCTGGAAGTCATATCTAATGCCATCTGGGCTGCACTTCCCACTAGAATTCATTGCATTCAATTTCTCTCTGACTTGGCATCATTCTTGACCAACATTTTTGACAAACTATTCCAGGCCAGTTCTCAAACCTTGCTCTTATCCACATAGGCTTCTACTATACTAAATGTATGGACATTTATGAGAGCAGAGAAGACCATCCCATGTCTTCTGAGTCTGAGGGATCATTCAGTCATGAAGCAGCAAAGACAGACACACTGTATTTTATCTCATGCATCTTTCCACATTTCATATTCACAGTTTTCCTAATAGTGGGGTTTTATGACTTATTGAATATTATATTTTATTTATATTATACATTATGACAAAGATTCCATGGCAAGAAAAAGGTGCCACTTAAACATAGCAACAATCATTAGCACTGGTAGCTCTGTGTGAGCCCAGAGCTGTGCACAGTAGGGAAAATAACAGTTTCTGTGCCCTATATTCTGTTTTATCAAGGCACAGAAAAAATGGAAAAACTATACCATCCACATCTTTTTCTGGAAGTATGCTGCTTAAGTCAAGGAACTGAGACAGGCCTTACTTGCCAAAATAAACATACCTAAATTGGGGGTTGAGTATCACTGCATCCTATGCCTTTCATAGAACCCCAGCATTAATGATGTAATCCAATGGGACAGAAATGGCTGCTCAGGAATCAAAGGAAACTCCTTTTTTACCTTAGTCCCATTAAACTGCTGATTTACTTCCAAACCATTTTATTTCTGTGTCAAAACAGTGGGCCCTTGGGTACTGCAGTGGTTTAGTTCCAGGATCTCCCATGAACAACACAATCTGTGGATCCTTAAGTCCTGGTGTGCCTTACAGTTTCCTCTCTTGCCCCTGTGTTATGGCTGTTGCCAGTTGGATATTACCCCATCTATCTCCTTCTGGCTAATGTCACCTAGATTGCTGTGTTACTAAGGAAGTGGGAGTAGCAAAGAGAAAGCCCCCTTTCCCTCTCCCACCTCATTCAGCAACCATGAATGAGGCTGACAACAGCCAATGCCCACAAGAACTTTGGCTGACAACAGCCAATGCCCACAAGAAGGTAGATGGGGTGGTGACAACAGGAGACTGTAATCCCACATCCCCATGCCTCTTGGGTTAGTGCTTCCAGCTAGGAATGAGCCTAGCTATCTGGACTGCCCCCAACTCAGGGAAGAACCCAAATTCTGGTTAGCTTAACCTGGGGCAAGGCTATGTTAAGGTTGCCTTGTCCTGTATTAGGCTGTATCAGTCACATGTGGCATTTAGCTGCTGTGGAGCTGATCTGCACACACACCAGTCTAAGCAGTCTGTGTAGATGTGCCTTGTAGGAATAAGCAGGATGTCTGTGTTCATGGTTATTTACAGTATTACAAATGGTCACAGTTAATAAAGCAATTGTAACTTATTATACTCTCTGCATTTCTAATCCCCTCCTCTAAAATTATATACATACAGTAGTGTCTTGCTTATTCAACCTTCGCTCATCCAATGTTTTGTATTATCCAACAGTATGCCTCCTGCCCGGGTCCACAGCTGTTTCAATACATTGCAATGTTT
This sequence comes from Anolis apletophallus, assembly GCA_030556195.1. Taxonomy (NCBI): domain Eukaryota; kingdom Metazoa; phylum Chordata; class Lepidosauria; order Squamata; family Anolidae; genus Anolis; species Anolis apletophallus. The sequence continues at coordinate 163,353,482 of JARBWK010000003.1, read as the reverse complement.
TGGTGCTAAATTTGTAAATGTAGTAATTGCTACATAACGTTGCCATGTATTGAACTGCTCTTTCTGTCAATTTATTGTAAACCATGATGTTTTGGTGCTTAATTTGTAAAATCATAACGTAATTTGACATTTAATAGGCTTTTCCTTAATCCCTCCTTATTATCCAACATTTTTGTTTATCCAACATTCTGCCATCTTGTTTAAGTTGGATAAGTGAGACTCTACTATATATACTTTGATCTGAGAATAGCACTATCCATCATGAATGATGCACCTGATGAAGCAGATTCTGCAAAATCTGACAATGCCAGAAAATATTGTTTAGTCTTTCTTAACTAAACTCTTAATTGTTTTTACTGCAATGAAATTATCATGCCAAATTCTCAAAAAATCTTCTGAAATTGGTTTCGGGCTCATTATGAGATCAGTAAAAATGTGTAGTCCTCAATAAATCAGCAGTGGATATTTGATCAGCCGGATGGTAATTACTCTGTATAAATGTCGTCTTTATCCACGGTCAATTGAGTAGCTGCTGCATGTTCACAAAGAAGCAATTGTATAAGATAATAACTATGTCCTTCAAACTAAAAATAAAAGCACCAAAGTTAAAGAGTAGTGTTGCTGTGTTGATAAAATAGGTGGTGTTATTGTCATTTCAGAATATGGCAAATGCTATATAGAAGAGCATACAAATATAACGAGCTACAAACACTCAGGTAAGAATCACACAATAATAAAATAAAAGTTTGCCTCAATTATCTTCAAATGAGTTTAGGAGAAAATGAGCAAATAGAGGTATACAAAATGAATGCTGTAATTCAAATGAAGATGAAAAGCATCAATGAAGGAGAAGCAATAAAGCTTTGAAGGTGATACAGGGATGCTCAAAAAGGAGGTAAACCATATTTTGCACGATGGTCTACTCTATAACACTGATTCTCAAAGTGGGCGGTACCACCCCCTGGTGGGCAGTGAGGCGATCCAATGGGGCGGTGGGAGGCTCAGGGGAATTTGGGGGGTGGTGAACCTCTTTAAGGGGGCGGTGAACAATTGGCCATTTAGGAGTGGTCGCGCGGCCCTCTTCTTTGGCCCGCCCCCTTTGCTTTGACCTGCATATTTGGATTAGAATTTGTAAGAGTAGCAAAATTATTTATGAAGTAGCAACGAATATATGTTTGGGGGTCACCACAACATGAGGTATCTTATTTAGGGGTTATGGCATTAGAAAGGTTGAGAATTACTGCATTAATACATATATTTTTCTGTTTAATTGCTATTAAATTAAAAAAAATAATTTCAAGGGGGGCGGTGAGTAAATTTTTTTCTAGAAAGGGGGCCAAAAAAGTTTGGGAACCACTGGTCTATAACATACAACAGAAAAATAATAAGTGAATGTGTGTCGAGAAGATGTGCTTTTTAAAAAAAAAAATCTAATGTTTCAGGAGCCTTTGGAAATCAGAAGCACAAACCCAATTTTATATGCAGGCACATGCATGTAAGGCTGTGTCCACTCCTAGACGGGACAACAGCTAGTTATTTTTTCTTGTACAGTGCAACATGCCAGTAAACTCAAACTAGGGCACCTGATTGCCAGTGTCTAGTATCAGGATGAGCAACTCTGGCAGGCCTAGGAGCCACTTTTACACTTCTAGGCACCTACTATGGGGTGCACCTAGCTTGGAAGGAGTGCATAATGACAAGCAAGAGAGAAAAATATCACAGTTTCCATCTGGGTTTAGTGCTGTGTCTGCTGTGTGCTCCCAAGGCAATACATCTGCTGTAGAGAACTACAGACTGAACTGCATTAGTCAGAGATACCACTTTGACAGCATTACAGGCTCCATCAACTGACTCAGCACTTCATCAGGAAAACCAGGCAACGGCTAAACCTGTTTGACCTTACAAAACGTTAGTCCTCATGAGACTGGTCATCTCCCTTTGCTGCACTTTCTCATTGGAAGCTAGATGTGCCGTTCTCAGAATATTGTACTTCAGATTGATCGTCATTAGTTTCTAGAAATCTCTCTAATCTGTTTTAAAGATGTATTTTTTCTTCATTTCATCGAGTTGATTATTGGTACACATATATGTTTGCATGTTTTTTAATTCATGTATTATTATGTGCACATTTTGTCAGATACATTTTTCAAGTGCACGGATTTCCCAATGTAGACCATATCTGGACAGTTTCTATTTCCAGGTGAAATTAGCAATCAATAGATAAAATAAAAACCATTAAACAGGCAACTTGCACAACTTGGGATTCCTCACACATCCCAACTCTCTGTTCTAAAATGTTCCTCTCCAAAAACAGTTTCTTTTATGCTTGTTTTTAAAGGTGTAGTGAGGTTAATACATTGTTACCTCAGAGAAACCCACTTAGATACTGTCACAAAACACGGTGCTGATTTGGAGCGTACTTTCTTCATTCCCTCCAGACTCGACATGCTGTTTACAAAATCAGCAGTCTCAGTTTACGTTGTTAAAAGAGCTGCCAATTTTTTCTTGAAAAAAGAAACCCAACCAAACCTGAACATGTGAAACTTTCAGGATGGCCAGTAGTATATTGAACATAAAGATAGAGGGTGATGAAAAGCTCATTTTGCCAGCAGCCTTTCCAGTAAGGAAACAAATGGCTTTTGAAAATAAGAGGCTAATACTGATTAAACAGATTCTTAGTTATTACAGATCCACTGGAAACAATGCATTCCTCCTCTTTAGTCTTAGCATTTCAACAAATTTCTAAAGTAAAGAAACGTAACCAGACAATTCTATAACAATGCATACCTGTTCAAAATGCAACTTTCAAATCTAAAAGTAAAAGCAAAAACCTCTGCAAATAAGGGGGGGGGTTAAACCTGGAGTACATCCAAATCTACCATGGGCTGCAGGAGAACTCTCTGGAGCAGATTTTGGTGTATTTGTACACAGTGGCTGGAAGGGAAATGTTCCTTATACACAGGCAAAAGTCTTTCCTTGGCAGAGAGATACCCATAGCCTTTTACCTTCAGTCTCTGGCTCAGCAAAGACATGCCTAAGAGCAAGCTCCACACTTCCATGCCTTCCATTCTCCTTGTTCTTTCTCCACCAGAAGCCTTTCTAAAGGCAGTCCTCATTGGAAAGAATGTCTCAATATGAATCAAGGAAGGCGCCCCTGGTGGTGCAATGGGTTCAACCCTTGTGCTGGCAGGACCACTGACCAATAGGTCAGCAGTTCGAATCCGGGGAGAGTGGGTTGAGCTCCTTCTGTCAGCTCCAGCTCCTCTTGCGGGGACCTGAGGGAAGCCTCCCACAAGGATGGTAAAACATCAAATACCCAGGCACCCTCTGGACAACATCCTTGCAGACAGCCAATTGTCTCACTCCAGAATCGACTTGCAGTTTCTCAAGTTGCTCCTGACACAGGGGAAAAAATTGAAAGAAGCAGCCAATCTCACAAACTAGGTAGTTTCTGAGCTAATGCTGACCTAATTCCTGTGGCTAGGTGGAAAGCATTTTTTTGATTAAGGGAATTTCATTAATGGCCCTTAACATCTGCCAAAGAAACAACCCAGATTCACCATGAAGGAAAATGGAACAAAACTGTGCGTCTTCTGGAGATTTTTTACATTTGCCGAAGACTCCTTTAAGCCCGAACAAGTGATTACACAAACAAAAGGAGTGCTTAATTTGGATTATTACAGACTACAGTGATACAGAGTAAGGACTACAGGGAAATTGCTGCTCAGCGAATTTCAATAATTAAAATTAGGATTTCCTCATATATGAAATACTGGCTACTGATTGCAATTCCTGAATCATGAACCAAAAAGTACCTTAAAATCACATTTATTTTTGTTGAATATTTGAAAGTTTTATTTTCCACAAGCTGCCTCAATAGGAACCAAGGAAGTGAGATCTTAAAAACATTTCTAAAGAAACAATAATAAATTATTATAATCGGAATAATCCAAGGGATAGCATTTCTGATCTCTGTGTATGAATGTGAAAGCTGTACTGTGAACCAAACATACAGAAAAATCCACTCATTTATTACTTTCACATATCAACACCAACTAACCAATGAAAATCTTTGAAAACCTGAATAGCCTCAACCAGTCCTTGAAAAATTTAGGACAAGGGATGTGATTACCATCTATTACATTCTATCCCACTCCTATAGTATGCCTAGTAATCTAAGGCTTTAATATCACTCTAGTCCAGATGGCATCTGAAGAAATTTTATGCTGCTCCATTCCCTTTTTCTTCCCCTCCCTCCTTTCTTTTGAAATGTGGTGCTAGTTATATGTATATCACAGACAGATAAATGAAACCCTAGAGCAAATTAACCCTGAACACTCACTAGATGCCAAGATGACTAAAGTGAGGATGTCATACTTTGGATATATCATGAGAGTGATCTAGCTCCAATAATGCAAAGTGGAAGACAGTAGTAAAAGAAGAAGACTGGATTACAGATGGATTGATTCAATTAAGAAAACCACAGGCCTGCATTTGCAAGACTTGACGAGAATAATAGATGACTGGAAAAGCTGGACCCCTCCCACCATAAATCCAACTTGACTTGATATATCAGCAAATAACAGCCAGGATCATGTAAAGAAATCCTAGGCAAGGAAAACCACCATCTATATGCCTTTGGAATGGAAGCATCAGCCTTGCAAGAATCAAACAGTGGTAGGAAATGTGTGACCCGGCCAGTGACGTCAACCTCTACCACTGTTGGCTCCCAGATAATTTACTGGATTCCACAATTTTGAGGACTAAAGATTCCCCACCTCTATTTTACAGCTTGTACAGACACATTGCATACTTTTTGTCAGTGACTTAGATAGACACACAGTACAGGTGGCAGCCATGCCACTCGGTAGAGTAAAACTCCCATCAGTACTAGCCAACATAAGCAAAGGTGAAGGTTTCCCCTTGACATTAAGTCTAGTTGATTCTGACTCTGGAGGGTGGTGTTTATCTCCACTTCTAAGTCGAAGAGCTGGCGTTGTCCATAGACACCTCCTAGATCATGTGGCTGGCACGACTGCATGGAGCACTGTTACCTTCTCGATAGAGTGGTATCGGTCGATTTAATCACATTTGCATGTTTTCAAACTGCTAGGTTGGCAGAAGCTGAAGCTATCAACAGGAGCTCACCCATCCCATGGATTCGAACTGCCAATCTTCCAGTTAACAAGTTCAGCAACTCAGCAGTTTAACCCACTGCGCCACCACAGCCCCTACTAGCCATCATAACCAAGTGTAAAAATGTCTGGAATTACAGTGCAACAATATCCGAAGGGTCACACGATGCCCACTCTAGTACTCACATTCAGTGGCATTTATTATTACAATGTAAAGCAATGCAATACAGATTTTATAAGAAATGATGTTATAAGAACTGAAAGACAACCTGCCTTCCACAAGTAATTTTTCCTTGCAATGTGCAACTATCGTAGAAGAATACTGGTGTATTTTAATGCAGCTGTTCCCAGCCCTGTTCACTCCAAGTATGTTGGATTGCCTCTACAATCCTAAAATTTGTGATAATTTTCCAGTAAAGTAAAAAGGTTTGAAAACGAATACCTGACAGAAGAGTTGACGCTGGAAGTATCCATTCAAGACAGGATAGCATTAAAATACTAGATACTCTATCCTTGGCAAGGAATAATCAGTCTATGTATATAGCAAGTACAAATTTGGCAAGTAAGTACAAGGAAAAATAAAAGAGCGCATGTGATTGTCAGACAACTGCTCCGTTAAACCAAGGCTCTGCAAGTGATACAAAAAGCACATCAGATGTGCAGAAATTTTATATTTCCTACCCTGCTGGAGTGATGTACATATATGTCATGTAGGTTTTACCTCTGTGATTACACTTTGCAACACCATTTTTGTTGCTGGGTTATAAATAGCATTTCCTAATTGGTTCTATCATTAAAAAAACATAGGAAATGTTTATTGAACTGTAAAGACTTTGTTTTTGTTGGACATCCCGCAGCATATTTTGCTCTAATTTTTCAATGAATATCTCATTGAGTCTCAACCAATTCAACATAGTTTCTGGAGTATAACAACTACTTTCAAAGTAAGTGCCACACAATTAAACAGGAATAACACTTTCAAACAGAAAATTTATCAAGTTTTGTTACACATAGTTAATTAAGATTCAGGCCCTGCAATATACGTATATGTACCAGACAGTTGTTGTTTCATTTTGTCCACCTGTGATTTAACTAGAAACAACTTCAAATCAAAAGTGACATCATCAAAACATTTTTAAAAATGTGTACAAATTCAAAAATGCTCTTGACTTATAAGAGAACGCCAAAGGCTTGGTATAGATTTGTCCATTGATCACAGCCCATTCTTGGGTGGAATAGACAACTGGGTGCTCTCTGTATACGTTGGACTTCAACATCTAGCAGCTCAATCAGCATGGGCAATTGGCTGGATGATGGGTGATGTAGGCCAAATGATCTCTACCTCCTAGATGACTGAAATAGGAAGGCACAAGATTGCTGCCCCAATCTAAGCCACAGTTCCGTGTAGTCTTCCTTGGTGACACATTTCAGTGCATCTGGTTAAGTAAAGGTTTTCCCTGACAATAAGTCGTGTCTGACTCTGAGGGGTGGTGCCCATCTCCATTTCTAAGTCAAAGAGCCAGAGTTGTCTATAGAAACCTCCAAGGTCATGTGGATGCATTGACTGCATGAAGTGCCGTTACCTTCCCACTGGAGCAGTACCTATTGATCTACTCACATTTGCATGTTTTCGAATTGCTAGGTTGGCAGAGGCCATCTAAGTTACCTCTGAGCAAATCTACACAGAATTGAGCTGCATTCCTGAACCCCTTTCTTGCCTTCTTTTTTTCTCCTTCTTCTGTTACCAACAACACATCTTTATTTCTCCCATTCTCTCTCTTTGCAGAGCTTCCACCTCTGATCTATCTTTCTAACAGCATGGTCATCACTTCAAAACATAGTCCCAGAATGACATTCAGTCTTATATTTATTTATTGACAGCAGTTTTACCCCGCTCTTCTCACCCCCACAGGGGGACTCAGAGTGGCGAACAATGGCAACGATTCGAGGCCGCAATAAATTACAATTATAATAACAAGATAAAAACATACAGTAGATTAAAACAACATTAGTTAATGTTTCTTTTACTCTTTCCTCAGCTTCTCCACATCTCCACACAGATGTCCGACCTCCCAACCATTTCCCTTTCCTTCTTGCCTTTTGTTTCATTAACAGTCATCATAGCACATTCAGCTTCCTTCTGCCAGAAATGTACCAGCAACCTGTTCTCCTGAGCATAGCAGCACACCATGCAAACCTCCCCCGGACTCACTCCAGGGTTCCTTATTTTTCTATGCGCCACTACCTCCTCCCTGTGAATGATCGCAGTCTCTCTGAGAACAACTACCTTCAGTTAACCATGTTGTTGCCTCCACTCAAGAGAGCATCCCTGTAAAGGACCAGGACAGCTGCCTAACTGAATTGCAATAAAGCTTCTTCAGCAACATAGATCGATGGTTTATGAGCTATCTGGCTTCTGAAAACTTGGGTCAAGCAGCAATAACTACACTGTAGAATCATAGAGTTGGAAGAAACCTTGTTTGCCATCCAGTCCAACCCCCTGCAAAGAAGCAGGAAAATCACATTCAAAGCACCCTTTACAGATGGCCATCCAGCCTCTGCTGAAAAGCCTCTAAAGAATGAGCCTCCACCACACTCCGGGGCAGAGAGTTCCACGGCTGAACAGCTTTCACAGTTAAGAAGTTCTTCCTAATGTTCAGGTGGAATCTTTTTTCCTGTAGTTTGAAGTTGTGCATCCTAGTCTCCAAGGCAGCAGAAAACAAGCTTGCTCCCTCCTCCCTATGACTGTAGAATGAATGCATTTTAACGCCACTTGAACTGTCATGGCTTAAGGCAATGTGATGATTGGATTTGCAGCTTAATGAGGGACCATCGCTCTCTTTGGCAGAGAAAGCTGAAGAACTTTGTCAAACTCCAATTCCCAGGACTCCATAGCCCCAGATGTTATTGAATCTGGAGATAATGGGAATTGCAAAACAAAAACTCTTCTGGCTCTGAGGTTGGAGAAAGGCGAAAGGACATTGTAAAGTCAGGTATCACCTCTGCAAGGCTTGTAGAGCAGTGTTTCCCAACCTTGGGTGTCAAGAGGGGTCACAAAAGACCATCAGAAAACACAGCATTTTCTGTTGGTCATGGGGGTTCTGTGTGGGAAGTTTGGCCCAATTGTATTGTTGTTGGGCTTCAGAATGCTCTTTGATTGTAGCTGAACTATAAATCCCAGAAACTACATCTCCTAAATAGCTAGGGCTATTTTCCCCAAACTCCACCAATGTTCACATTTGGGCATACTGAGTATTCATGCCAAGTTTGGCCCACAACCATCACTGTTTGAGTCCACAGTGTTCTCTGGATATAGGTGAACTACAACTCCAAAACTCAAGCCCACCAAACCCTTCCAGTATTTTTTGTTGGTCATGGAAGTTCTGTGTGCCAAGTTTGGCTCAATTCCATCATTGCTGGAGTTCAGAATGCTTTTTGATTGTAGGTGAACTATAAATTCCAGCAACTACAACTCCCAAATGACAAAATCAATCCCCCCACAACCCCACCAGTATTCAAATTTGGGCATATCGGGTATTTGTACCAAATTTGGTCCAGTGAATTAAAATACATCCTGCATATCAGATATTTACATGACGATTCATAACAGTAGCAGAATTACATTTATGAAGTGCATAATGAAAATAATTTTATGGTTGGGGGTCACCACAACATGAGGAACTGTATTAAGGGATCATGACATTAGGAAGGTTGAGAACCAGTGTGGTAGATAGTAAGATATGTGCAGTGTGTATAGCAGACTGGGGCAAACTTGGGCCCTCCAGGTGTTTTGGACTTCAACTCCCCCCATTCCTAACAGCCTCAGGCCCTTCAGACTTAAGTGGCTGAGGGGGAAAAAAGAAAAGGGCCTGAGGCTGTTAGGAATGGGGGGAGTTGAAGTCCAAAACACCTGGAGGGCCCAAGTTTGCCCAGGCCTGGTGTATAGGAGGAGCGGGCAAGAGACCTCACACAGAGGCAGGTGCACTCCAGTGCCACCTCCTTTTCCCCATTGAGGAGGGAAGGAGGGAGACCCAAGGCTGCGCCAAGTGCTGAAGGTCTCTGAAAAACAGTGTGGTCTTCGAAATAAACTTGTTTGTGGGGCAGAAAGCGAGGGATTCCTTCCTGGGAGAGAGGGAGGGAGGGAATGAAGGAGGGAGGGAGGTGGCATCCTGCAAAACATCCCTTCCCAGGCAGGGAAATCCGCATTGGCGGAAGCCTCCTTTCCTGGGAGTCAAGTCAAGCGTGGCCTGATCGCTCTCCCTTGTCTCCATGAGGAAGGAGGGTGAGCCAGACTGCAGCAAAGGAGAGAAAAGCAGCAAACGAAGAGAAGAAAACAACCACTTCTACACTGGCAAAACAATGCAGTTTTGAGCCCACTTGGCTCACTCAATGCTATGGCATCATAAGTGTTAGTTTGATGAAGCAGGAGCCCCCGGTGGCGCAATGGGTTAAACCCTTGTGCCGGCAGGACTGAAGACCGACAGGGCGCAGGTTCTAATCTGGGGAGGGCACGGATGAGCTCCCTCTGTCAGCTCCAGCTTCCCATGAGGGGTCATGAGAGAAGTCTAATGCGGATGTTTTGTTTAGATTTATGTTATTATAGAATTTTGTCTATGTTTAGTTTAATTTACTGATGTCGGGTTACTTTTACTGATGTGAGGTCTTAATTTGATGTAAGGGTTTAATGTTACTGTTATATGTGGGCGTTTTCTGGGATTTTATGTCAGTATCATGTCTTTTATGCAGGCACTGAATGTTAGTATCATGTAATTTAGGTAGGCACTGAATGCCATTGTTATGCTGGAATCCGTCCTGAGTACCCTTGGGGAGATAGGGTGGAATACAAATAAAATTGTTGTTGTTGTTGTTGTTGTTATAAGCCTCCCCACAAGGATGATAAAACATCAAAACATCCGGGCATCCTCTGGGCAACATCCTTGCAGACGAACAATTCTCTCACACCAGAAGTGACTTGCAGTTTCTCAAATCGCTCCAGACACGAATAGATAGATAGATATAGATATATAGAGATATATAGTTTGATGAAGTATCATCAGCATTCTCTGGCAGAGGGGTCTGACCAAAACTACAACTAACACAGAGCAATGGAAGTGGGGTCCAGGTGCATTCAGTCTAGAGCTGGCTCAAGACCTTGCCCCAAGACTCCATCACCTAGAGCAGGCATGGGCAAACTTGGGCCCTCCAGGTGTTTTGGACTACAACTCCCACAATTCCTAACAGCCGGTAGGCTGTTAGGAATTGTGGGAGTTGTAGTCCAAAACACCTGGAGGGCCCAAGTTTGCCCATGCCTGAGCCATGATACCTGGAAGTGGGGCCAAGCTCAAGACCCTGTCCCAGGCGTCTATCACCTAGAACCATGACAACTGAAAGTGGTAGACAACTGCACTCATTCTCCAGTGTACATCATGGGATGCTCTCTCTCTCCCCCCTTACCTTCCACTTTGGTGAGGGTCAGCACGGGGCTGTTGCAGGCGCTGAGCGGGGCGACCCTGGCCGAGTGCTTCTTCATGGTGAGCCCCTCCTCCTCCTCCTCTTCTTCCTCCTCCTCCGCCACCGGCCAGCGCCCCCCACCCCCTCCCCGCCGGGCGCCTACATCCTGACGGATCCCTCAGCTCTCCTCCGGTCCTCTTCGCCTCGTCCCTTCTGCAGCGCCTGCCTCCTCGCCGCCTCCTTCGCCTCGCACGCGCCCGCCTTGCTGCAAACACAACGTCACCGCACAGGCCACGCCCCTTCCCCTCCTCTACTCTGAGAGGGTCTCCACCCATCCACACACACACACACACACCGCCCCCAGGCAAAGCCCAGGACCCCGACTCACTACAGAAGTGGTTCTCAACCTTCCTAATGACATGACCCCTTAATACAGTTCCTCATGTTGTGGTGACTCCCCTATCATAAAATTATTTTTGTTGCTGCTTCACAACTGTAATTTTGCTACTGTTATGAAGTGTAATGTAAATATCTGATATGCAAGATGAATTTTCATTCAAATTTGGCACAAATTTCTTTATTTTATTTATTTAAAATTTTTGTACCCCGACCTTCTTGGTTCTATAGAGCAGTCTTTCTCAACCAGTGTGCCGTGGCACACTAGTGTGCCGTGAGCGATCATCAGGTGTGCCGCGAGAAAAGCTCTCTGCCCCCCTTCCTTCCCCCCTCCTCCTGCCGAACTCCTGCTGCTTGGGAGAGGAGGAGGAAGGGACGGGTGGCGGCGAAGAAAAAGAAGAAGGGACCGGGGCACCGCCTCCTTCGGCCGTTTCTTCAACCTGCCTCCAATCTGCCATGACTCCCACCATGACTCTCGCCCCTTGCTTGTTGAAGCCGCGCGGAGGAGGAGCCCCGCCTACTGAAGCCCGTCCACCGCTCATGCTCCTCCTCTGTGGGAGAGCTGAAGATGGGGTAGGGGGCGGGGCATGGCTTCCCCTCCCCCCGGCTTCAGCGCTCTCACAGCTTTGCCAGCCTTGAGGGGGCAGTGCCGAACCAGCAGTGGCAGAGCCAGCACAATGCTGGCTTGGCACTGCCCCCTCAAGGCTGGCGAAGCTGTGGGAGAACTGAAGCCGGGGGGAGGGGTGGGGCATGGCACAGCCTGGCTCCTCCCCCTCCCCTGGCTTTGGCGCTCCCAGCAGGTCACCATCTCCCAGCTGTTCTTTACTGTGTGAGAGTGTCATTTTGGTTGGTGGTGTGCCCCCGGATTTTTTTTTAATGTTAAAAGTGTGCCGCAGGTCAAAAAAGGTTGAGAAACACTGCTATAGAGGGACTCAGATTCAATGCGATACAAATTAAAACCTGTTACAACATTATTAAAAACTTAAAACACCAAATTACATACTGTACATCCATACAAATGCCTGATACACCCATATTTGAATAATGGTGGGATTGGGGGAGAGTTGTAGTTACTGGGATTTGAAGTTCATCCACAATCAAAGAGCATTCTGAACTCCACCAATGATGAAATCGAACCAAACTTGGCGCACACAGAACTCCCATGACTAATAGAAAATACTGGGTTTAGCGGGCATTGACCTTAGGTTTTGGAGTTGTAGTTCACCTACATCCCGAGAGCACTGTGGCCTCAAAACAATTATGGATCTAGATCAAACTTGGCATGAAAATCAACATGCCCAAATGTGAACTCTGGTGGAGTTTGGGAAAAATAGACCTTGACATTTGGAAGTTGTAGTTGGTGGGATTTATAGTTCACCTAGAATCAAAGAACTTTCTGAACCCCACCAAAGTTAGAATTGGGCCAAACTTCCCACACAGAACCCCCATGACCAACAAAAAATGCTGTGTTTTCTGATGGTTTTTGGCGACCCCTCTGACACCCCTTCGCGACCCCTCCAGGGGTCCCGACCCCCAGGTTGAGAAACACTGATATAGATAGGTAGACAGAGAGATATAGATATATATATATATAGAGAGAGAGGTAAATAGAGAGATAGAAAGAGATATAGATAAATAGAGATAAAGAGATATAGATAGATATAGATAGATAGAAAGGGATATACATAGATAGATATAGATAGACAGAGAGATATAGAGAGATAGAAAGAGATATAGATAGATATAGATAGATAGACAGAGAGAGAGATATATATACTAGCTGTACCCGGCACGCGTTGCTGTGCCCTTTTTAGGAGATGCGAGAAAGTCCAATCATCCACGGTGTGCCCTCCTCTAAACTGCAGTTGGATGGAGTGTGGGTCATGGGGGGCATGGTGTGCCAAGTTGGGTCTTTATTGGTCTTGGTTCTGGGCCACAGTGGTCTGTGGGGAATGATGGGTTTTGAAGTACTACAAATCCCATTTTCCATGGTGGTACTTCATGTCCCATCATGCATGGTCGGGGCTCTGTGTGCCAAGGTAGGTTACTGTAAATTCAGGCCATACACAATGTCCCATGAGCTGAGGCCTAGTTAGGAACAGCAAGTTAATGAAGCCTTACTGTCAATTCAGGCCATACACAATGTCCAATGAGCTGAGGCCTAGTTGGGAGGATCAAGTTAATGAAGTCTTACTGTAAATTCAGAGCGTAAACAGCTTCCCAGTAAGTGAGGGCTAGTTAGGAAATCAAGTTAATGAAGTCTTACTGTCAATTCAGAGCGTAAACAGCTTCCCAGTAAGTGAGGCCTTTTCCTTATTCTGTTTTGGAAGTTTATTAATTCAGGTTTAAAAGCTTCCCAGTAAGTGAGTCTGGCCAGTGCAATCAAGTTAATGAAGTCTTACTGTCAATTCAGAGCGTAAACAGCTTCCCATGTTGTTCAGAATGTAGAGGCTGGGTGAGTCAATTTGAGCGTAAATAGCTTCCCAGTAGGATGCTGGTTAAATGTAGTTTTGATTTTTACTGTCAATTGTTTTAAATAGGCCTTTAAGTGAGGTTTTGGGGGAAAGTTTCTTTGCAATTCAAACGTAAACAGCTTCCCAGTAAGTGAGGCCTATTTCTGTTGGCAAGTATTGTGTTTCTGCATTGGATGGTTTCTTTGTTTGAGGTATACATAGGGAAATCAAGTTAACCCATTTATATAATAGATATAGAGAGATAAATAGAGAGCTAGTTATAGAAAGAGATAATGAAGTCTTACTATCAATTTAGAGAGATAGAAAGAGATATACATAGATAGATATAGATAGATAGACAGAGAGATATAGATAGAGAGATATAGAGAGATAGAAAGAGATATAGATAGATATAGATAGATAGATATAGATAAAGAGATAGAGAGAGATAGATATAGATAGAGAGATATAGATAGTTATAGATAGAGAGATAGAGATAGACAGAGAGATAGAGATAGATAGATATAGACAGATAGAGATATAAATAGAGAGATAGAAAGAGATAGAGATAGATATAGATAGGAAGAGAGATATAGATAGATATAAATAGAGAGATATAAATAGATAGATAGATAGAATCACCTTGTCTCTCTCCTGAGGAATCTGTAGAATGACCAAGTAGCCACAGTAAGAACTGACCATGGAACACCAGACTGGTTCAAGATTGAGAAGGGCGTACGGCAGGGTTCTATACTCTCACCCAACCTATTCCACTTGTACGCAGAACACATCATGTGATGTGCGGGCCTTGAAAAATCCAAGGCTGGGGTTAAAATTGCTGGAAGAAACATTAGCAACCTTAGATACGCAGATGATGCCGCTTTCATGGCCGAAAGTGAGGAGGAACTGAGGAACCTTGTAATCAAGGTGAAAGAAGAAAGTGCAAAAGCTGGGTTGCAGCTAAACATTACAAAAAACCAAGATTATGGCAACCAGACTGATTGATAACTGGCAAATACAGGGAGAAAACGTGGAGGCTGTGACAGGCATTGTATTTCTAGGACTGCAGCCAGGAAATCAGAAGACGTTTACTTCTTGGGAGGAGAACAATGTCACACTGGCAACAAAGATCCACACAGTCAAAGTAATGGTAGTCATCTATGGATGTGAGAACTGGACCATAAGGAAGGCTGAGCAAAGGAAGATAAATGCTTTTGAACTGTGGTGTTGGAGGAAAGTTCTGAGAGTGCCTTGGACCACAAGAAGATCCAACCAGTCCATACTTCAGGAAATAAAGCCTGACTGCTCATTGGAGGGAAGGATATTAGAGGCAAAGATGAAGTACTTTGGCCACATCATGAGAAGGCAGGAAAGGTTAGAGAAGACAATGATACTGGGGGAAATGAAAAAGGAAGAGGGGCCGACTAAGGGCAGGATGGATGAATGGTATCCTTGAAGTGCCTGGCTTGATTCTGAATGAGCTGGGGGTGGTGACGGCCAACAGGGAGCTCTGGCGTGGGATGGTCCATGTGGTCACAAAGAATCAGAAGCGACTGAACAAATAACAACAAAATAAATAAACAAACAATGCCGCGACCCCTTAATACAGTTCCTCATGTCGTGGTCATCATGTTGTTAGGAATGGGGAGAGTTGGAAGTCCAAAATACCTGGAGGGCCCAAGTTCACCCAGGCCTGCTATACACACTGCACGTACCTTACTCTCTACAACAGTGGTTCTCAACCTTCCTAATGCCCCAACCCCGTTCCTCATGTTGTGGTGATTCCTCCCTCCCAGCCATAACATTATTTTCGTTGCTACTTCACAACTGTAATTTTGCCACTGTTATGAATCGTCATGTAAAATACCTGATATGAGGGATGGATTTTCATTCACCAAACCAAAGTTGGCACAAACACCCAATACGCCCAAATTGGTGGGGTTGGGAGGGATTGAGTTTGTCATTTGGGAGTTGTAGTTGCTGGGATTTATAGTTCACCTACAATCAAAGAGCATTCTGAACTCCACCAAAGATGGAATTTAACCAAACTTGGCACACAGAACTCCCAAGACCAACAGAAAATACTGGAAGTGTTTGGTGGGCATTGACCTTGAGTTGTAGAGTTGTAGTTCACCTACATCCAGAGTGCACTGTGGACTCAAAAAATGATGGACCTGGACCAAACTTGGCATGAATACTCAATATGCCCAAATGTAAATAATGGTGGAATTTGAGAAAAATAGACCTTGATATTTGGGAGTCAGGGACAGCAAATAAAGAACAACATTCAAAAACGGGAATTCCAGAGAAGAAACAATCAAGGCCAGCTAACACCTCCCAACACAGGATTCCACCAGGCAGCAATCAGCCAGGCTCTGGAGCTGCAAGGCCATTAAATGCTAATCCAGGTGGCCAATTGCAACATTCATACTTGCCTCAAGCAGACAAGAGTTCTTTCTCCCATCCTGAACATTCTACAGATATATAAACCCCACTTGCCTAATTTCCAACAGACCTCACAACCTCTGAGGATGCTTGTCATAGATGTGGGCAAAATGTCAGGAGAGAATGCTTCTGGAACATGGCCATACAGCCCGGAAAACTGACAGCCACCTACTGATTCCAGCCATGAAAGCCTTTGGCAATACTTTGAATCCAAGGTGTATCTATACTGGAGATGAATGCAGTCTGACATCCCCTGAACTCATCACGGAGATCAAGCATTTCTGGTAACAGATATTCATGGAGGAGACCAATAAGCCATAGTTTCTTCTTGGGCAGTAGCTATAGGTCTATGCATCTACTACACTAGTATTAATGCAATTTGATACCACTATAAACCGCCTTGTCTCAGTGCTATGGAATCTTGGGAATTTAGTTTTACAAACTTTTTAGATAACAAACTACAAATCCCATCATTTCATAGCAACCAGTCACTTTTGGAAATGGTTATTTAGAACCTTTTGGAAAATGGATATTCAGAACCTTTTGGGAAAACTAGAAAACTCTGCTCCCTGAGAAGAGTTAAAAACTCGCTGGAGTCAACCTTCTCCTTAGAGGCAAATATCCACTAGAATTCATGCAAGGCAATTAGGTTTCTCAGCTGTCAGACTGATATACCTGGATGAACTATTAGGAAGAAAAATATGCCAATGCACAAAAACAGCAGTGTTTCAGAAGTGTTATTTCAGTGGCTCAAAAAAAAAACAAAACCCCACAACACTTTTCCTTAAAACATCTTGGTTTACATCATGCTCTGAAGAGACCAAAACTAAAATAGTCTTTGTTAAAATAACACAGTTGGTTTATTCACAAACTTCATGTATTCCGCTTACAGGTATATTGCTTATCAGTCCAGTTACAGATAGGATTTGCAGATAACACAGGTCCAAAATACCTGGAAGGCCCAAGTTTGATCTAGAGATTATTCCAAAATGCACCTATGAATTTATTTTTTTTAGCCTCAATTTTCTTACAATTTTTATTTTAGTGACCAAACACTGCTGCAACCTGATATCAAAAGTCTGTATTCCACTAGTCCTCCTTTGAAATCCTCTTAAGTGCCAGTGTTGGATTTTGCTGTTGCTTTATAAAACCTCTTAAAAGCAGGAGACAGAAATATCTTAAGTTAATGAATTCCAAAATTTAAGGTAATCTAACCACTAGATAAAAGAGATGAAGATGTAAGGCAAAATCCCCTGCATATATTTGCATGTGCAAATAATTCCAATGTTTAAACTATTAGAAATGTTGCCTTGAGGCTGCAGTTTTATGAGAAGTGTTAGAGGAAAGGAACCAAAAATAAGTTTGCTTATTTTCTCTCTTTCTAGTCCCAAATCTTTCATACGCTATCATGCCTTCTTTGATATTCCAGGCACATATATGATGAACCTCCATTCAGAATTGACCGGCTTAGATATCAGTTCTGAATGGAGGTTCATCATATATGTGCCTGGATCCTCCTGTATCCCTTGTTTCTGCCAATTTTGTCAGTGCAGAAAAGAGGATTCATTATACACACCTGAGGTAGTTTGTAATTCATAAAGCCCGTTTCCTGCAGGTTCTTCAAATCTACTGAAATATCTTGGTGGGACTCCAACAAAAGCAAGGCACATAGTTGGTGCTCTTCCAATTTCATTATATATTAGGTCAATATCAGTCACTGCTGTGATATTTGTTAGCTACTGAAGTGTTTGGCTTATCTCTGAATGCACTAAAATAGTTTATTTTATTTGCACAACCAGTTTCTAAGTGGTCTACCTTGATTTCAAATTGACACATCATAAAATTTTCGAACTTGTTCCATTAAGAGTTTTATATGACTTAGAAATAATGCAGTTTGATACCACTTGTCTCAACAACGCTATCTGGTCATTGCAGTTGTAGTTTGGTATGGCACCAGCAGAGAAGGCTAAGTAGTATCAAACTGCAATAAACTGCATTATTTCTACAGTGTAGACCAGACATGAGCAAACTTTGGGCCTCTGGGTGTTTTGAACTTCAACTCCCACAATTCCTAACAGTCTACCACCTATTAGGAAGTGTGGGAGTTGAAGTCCAAAACACCCAGAGGACCAAAGTTTGCTCATGTCTGGTGTAGACTGTTGCAACCTAGACCTGGAGGATCCCTCAGTAAACCACCACAAAGCAGCTGTGATTAAATGCTTTATTAGAATAAGTAGAAAAAGGGAAGAGGGTAAAATATAGTCCATTGATGCATCCAGCATCCAGGTTTTAAAAGGCAATCGTCTAGCAAAGTTCAAAGATCCAATAAATGAGGGAATAGTCTTGAAACCCCAATGGGCTAAAATCCAGGATAAGTCCTTGGCAAACAATGGCTTGGCTGAATACTTGAGTACGGTGGCATGGAGGCTCGGCGGCCTAGTCCTGGGCTTGAGTTCCGTGGAGCTTGGCAACAGAGGCTAAACGTTGGCGCGAGATGCGGAGCGCCAACGGGACCCAACTTAAATAGGTCCCGCATTGTTTTGGTCTCTGAGACGCTGACTGCGTCATAACTCTTTCCCATGGACAGTTTGTGGGCCTGCCTTTCCCAGGCCTCTCGAAGGAGACAAATATGTTAGTTCATTATCGGCTGCACCTGGAGGCAAGGAGGAAAGCGAAGCTCTGCTTTCCCAGCACTCCTTATCAGGTTGGGAAAGTAGGCTGCGTCCGGCCTTGACCACTGTTTGACGCGGAGGCCTCTGCAAAGGTTCTTTCTCAGCCCTGGCTGGTAACTTGGATTTAACATGGCTTCGGTCTGGCTTGGCTATAGGGTCAGGCTGAGGCATGACATAGACACACCTATAGCTATTGCCCAAGTAGACTTCATGTTTCATTGGTATCCTCCATGAGAACTGTTGCCAGAAACACTTGATCCCCATGGTAAGATACCATGAAGACAGTGATTTGTATATATGTAGGACAAAGAAACCAATCAATCATGCTGGCAAAACCAAATGCATTTTATATGATGGACATTCCACTGTAAAGGGTTTCAATAGAAGCATATAATTCCTTTGGAAATGCGTGCTTTTATTATTGGTGGTTTAAGGCAATTTCTAATATAGTTAAGTGTGTAAATCATTTAATCAAAGTTTAACCATAACTTTATATATGTCTGAGCAATTTTTAAATATGTTTCTGCTTTAATTTTTACATAACTGATTTATTTTTGAAATTCCTTTCTTTACATACCCAAATCACAAAAAATAACTAATACTTCGACATTGCTTTACATTTGCAATGGAGGAGTTTAAACTGCATTAAAGAGGTTTTAGCAGTGGTTCCATTTGCATTCAAGGTCATTCTTTCTACATAAATGAAAAATCCAGAGATAGCTTTCCTCAGTAGCTTCCAGTTAATAGAAATTTACTGGTGCCATTCCTTTGTGCATCTTCTCTACATCTGTCACCTCTCTCCTTAGTGACCAGGTATTCAGAACAATATCTAAACGTTAACAAAATAGCAAAAGAATGAAGCGGTGTTTCCATCAACATGCCAGAAAAGTTGGAAAGAGGAATATTACTGCAGGGGCTGTTTTTTATGTACACAGCAGATACATTTGTTACCATTATGGGGTCACTATGTTCACAATTGTGAAATATGAACAGCAGTCCGGATCTTTGTGTAGATATAAATGAAACTTGTAAAGGAATATGTGGAGGAAAGGGATCTGGCTCCTTTCTAGGAAGAGTAATTTTAAGAGGACAGACAACAGGCATCGAGACAACTAGAGCTACTAAAACTCTGACATTCAAGTTTTAACAGCCTTATTCTTAAACTAGGAGTTTACATACTACAATGGGATGCACTAGCATCAAAGATGGTTCCATAAAAGAAGGAATGGGTATATGAGGAAGCACGGAAGCTTGGAGGAGAATCCCTCTCTAATGTTCTCTCTCTCTTCCCTCCCCCTCTCCATATTATTTATATACAATTGACTCTCCATATCCACTAACTATCTATAGATTCAATAATCTGCAGCTTGAAAATGACCCTCCTGCCCCCAAATCCAAAGAGCAAAACTTAATTTGGCCATTTTGCTTTGGAATGATATCACTTTGAACTTTCAGGCCCCTTGTACACTGTCCTTATACCCCAGGACCTGATCCCACGTTAACTACTTTGAACTGGATTATATGAGTCTCAACTGTCATATAATCTGGGCTCAGTTCCTGGAATATAGGGCAGTGTAGAAGGGGCCCCAGTGAGACTGCCCTAGAAATTATGAAGACAGATGTATTATGACTTCTAATTATATGTCTTCAGCTCACAAATGGTTTATATCTGGCTCTTTGCATGCCAAAGGCTCCAGCCCTCATGTTGCAGGCAATATTGTACTATCATAGGGGGCCCTTCTTCACTGCCACATAATCCAGAATACCAAGGCAGATAATCCACATTATCTGCTTTGAGCTGGATTATCTGAGTCTACACTGCCATATAATCCAGTTCAGAACAGATAATCTAGGTCTTCTTTAGATGTGTACAAGAGACCTTAGCAATCTCTCAACTATGTACCAGGGTACAAAAGCATGCCACGAGAAAAAAAAGAAAGCTGTAGTTCTTAGTCTTACACTTTTCTAATTTAAAATATATATGAGTGAAGTCCACTTCTGAGTTAGAAGTCAAGCATGGTTTAGGAAGGAGAAGCTTGGGAATGATACACTGGTCTAAGTATGGCTCACATATGTAGGGAGCATATGTATTACTATTTCCTTCATTTCCTTGTCCTTTTCAAAGGGATAGTAGAGTACCACAGTGATTAATGATTAATCTCTTTGCCTCTGCTGAACAGTAGAAATAACAAGTGTTTCCCAGGTCATGTTAATTTTTATTCATAATTATGACAACTATTGTACTTTAAAAAACACTCCCATGCTTTTGTTCAAACAACATTGTATGTGAATGTATTCTGCTTACAAAGATTGTTGTCATCGTGAAATTATGTATTAATTTTGTACTATTATTGATATGAAAGCTACATATTAATGCAAAAATATTATTTAAATGTTTTTAGGTAAATAATTATGAAAATATATTCTTTAATAATTAGAAGTATGCATATTAGAAACGTGAAATCAGTAATGATATATTTTTCTACATTAATATAGCTATTCTTTTATTTATTAATGGGTGCACTGGCAAACGGCTGCCTGTGAAAGCTGCCAGTAATTCACACTTAATGAAAACTGAAGACAGTGCTATGCGTTCTCAATGTCTTTTCATAGTCAAATATTGGTTTCATACACAACATTATATTCATGACTGATGTTCACTGTAATAATCTTACAGTTGCAACAGTACAAGGTAATCTCAGCAGAAAAAGTTCAAAAGGAAAAGTTTTAATTCTACCTCTGATACTGCAACGGCATGTCTTTTGGAATTTGATATCATCAAATTACACGCTAAAGCTTAAACTGAATTGCTATTCATCACTACACTACAGTCACTGAATCAACTGCCAAATGGCTAATTAACACTTTATATGTTCCACTGAATAGGTCTATTCTAATTGGTAGTTTTAAGCCTACATTTCTTTTATGTTATTTAAAACACTTAAATAATTGACACCTAAAAAGTAGCTGGAAAATTACTGTACAAACTGCAAGGAGTAATTTAGTTGCAAAATTGGAAATCTGGAGACTGGAAGGAAATACTATCCAACGACATATACAGTAGTCCACATTTATAAGGGTTATGGCAGAGTCCTGCCCAGCGATTCTCTTGTAAATCAGCCAAGAACTCCAATGTAATCCAGAGGCAGTCCTAGATTGACACATTCATCAATCAGACAAACATGGAGGAGGCAAGAGGATAAATCAAAAGTCCATTCCAATAATCTGAAGCTAGGACATCTCACCAACATCATTTCCAAGTATAGTCCATGATCCAAAATCCAGCGTACAGTCCATCTTTTAAGAATCAAGACACAGACCATCAGACTGCAACTCCCAAGACTGACGTTGCTACCAACAACTAGCTATTCCAAGCTTCAGCTACTTATGTAGATTTCTCCTGCTGGTCCTCTTCTCAGCCAAACGACTTGATCTCAGTACTTTTATCCCATCTATTCTTTGGGAATACAGATCACCTTTATTTCATTTGAGAGTTATTCAGAAAAACCCGCATCAGTTCCTTTTTTTCCAAATATTTTTTACTAGATATTTACCTTACAATACTTTAAAAGGTGGGAAATATAGGCAATTGGGAAATTGCTAGAAGTAAAAAGGAAAGAAAAAAGAGAAAAGGATGAGAAGAAAGAAGGGGGAAGAGAAAATTTACATCTATTTTTGGTTTAAGAATATATTGGGCAAAAAAAAAGCAGGAGGGTAAGGGAAAGTTTGTTGCATCCATTCTTCATCTCTGTATCTCAGACGTTTCTTATTAGACCTTATATCCCCCCCCCCCCCAAGTCTTATCTCTTATTTGTTATCTAGATTTTAGGGCCAATCCTTTTTTCAAAACTTGAATTATTGTTCAGATTCTTTTGCGTCTTCCTAATGGATCTTTATGTACTCCTTCAATAATCGCTAATCAGTTGGTATTATCGGTCTTCCTCCCATCTATTCTTAATTGTAGCTGGTCTGTAATACTAAATTCCTGGGCTTCCATCTCAAGGCCCTGATCTTGCCCTTCCTCTGTGCCCAGAGAAGTGATAAGTTTTTCATTGTCCACTTGGGGTTGATGTTATTCCTGTTCTGAATTGGTAGGTTCTTCATTGTCTGGCTGCACATGCTGCTGTTCTGTATATGAGCCCAACTTGAATGCTGGGAGAAGTAATCCTCCACCCACATCTTTACTGTCAGCACTAGCCATGACAGGTTAAGGGTGTAAGGTCTACACAGAAGTGGAAAAACACAAAAATGAAAACCACAAACAATTCTTTTTACCCGAGAAAACACTTCTCTGGGCATTTCTGTTTAATCTGGCATGACTGTAGAATTGCTTCAGAAGACCTAGGAATACCTAGATATTGTCTGGGTTGCAAATAGGGCACCATAGAGGCAGTGACAAATACAGTAATTTGCTAATAATCAGATCTGCAAATGCTTAACTGCAAATGTGAAAGAATGGCTGAAAATGGAAATGCACTTTGTACTAAGAAATTAATAGTGGCTATCTATAGAGCAGATAAGAAGTGCAAGCATGCAAAATTCTGAAATCAAACCAGCTAGTTCCAAGCTAATCCAATATCCATAGCATCAAATGTCTCCCTCTTCCTCTTTCCTCTTGCCACTGTCTTCTATGATTAGAAATATTAATTTTCAGACATTAACTTCCAATTCCTTCTACACATCTTGTCACAGCCTTCCAGTCTTTTGTTCATAGAATCATAGTTTTGGAAGAGATTACAAAGGCCAACCAATCTAGCTCCCTGCCAAGTGGGAGCACACAATCAAAGCACTCCCAATAGATGGCCATCCAGCCTGTGCTTAAAACTCTTCAGAGAATGAGATCCCACCACATTCTGAGGCAGCATATTCCATTGCCAAATAGCTCTTGCTGTCAGGACGTTATTCATAATGTTTAAATGTTATTTCATTTCCTGTAGTTTGAATCTATTGTTTCATGTCAGTCTTTGCAGCGGCGGAAAATAAGCTGCCTTCATCTTAAATATGACATCCTGTCAATACTTAAACATGGTTATCATGTCACATCTTAACCTTCTCTTCTGCAGACTAAACATATCCAGCTCCCTGAACTACTTTTATATAGTCGCCCTTCTCTGGTCATGTTCCAGTTTCTGAATCTCCATCTTGAATTGTGGCTGCCAGAACTGGACACAGTATTCCAGACAAGGGCTGACCAAAGCAGAGTAGAGAGAGACTGTGACTTCCCAGGATTCAGGCATTATTCTCCTATTGAGGCAGCCTATAATTGCATTGAATCATGCCTAGAATCATAGTTCTGTAAACATGGATGCATAAAATCTTATATTAGACATCCAAATTCTATCACTCACAAGTCAAAAACTTATCATACGCACAAGGATGATGGCAACGTTTTGGCAAGACAGGAAGCACACAGACATTTTTCCTGCGTCTCCTTTGTGCATGACTCAGTAAGAAACACAGAATTGCGGTAGCAACTGCATTAGCTCTGACTGAATGTTTGCAGAATATCTTAGTACCATGGTGCTTCAAAATATTAGCTTATTATATAAAGTCGCTTTAGGAATTTGCACCGGAAAAATGGTCAACAAAACAAGCATATCATTTAAGGATCAATCTGTAGAATCAATTATCTTCTAGACATTCAGGAAAATGCACACATATAAGACATCTGTGGGCATGGAAATTTCAGGTATGACTTTGCTTCGGCACTGACAAAAACTCAATACTACAGTCAATAGAAAATCCAGCTTTGTTTTAAATCAGCATAAAAATTGGCTTAGGTATTAGAACCTATTGTAAATGATGCTTTCCATAGCACCAGCAGAATGAGTAAAATGTAATTTAAGTCATTAACCAAATATTCAAACAGAGGAGAGAACTAAGAAAGGAAACAGATTATAATATTCACAAAATGTTTCAGTAAGCTTTTATCTTCTATAGAAAGTTATTGTGAAGCAGCATATACAGGAGAGCAGTCATACTACATTTTATGGCACAATAAAATATGTTTATGTCACAACATAGAAATACATAGTACAAAGTCTGTATTTTTTATCCTTGGACTCTTTAAGTGCAATATGGTATTCCTTCTGCACCTGTAATCAAATTGTTAATTTGATTAAAATATTCTATCCAGGAATTTCTATTTCCTTCAGTGTGACTCTATGGTTAATTTTCTCCTCTTGTGCTGGAGGATCTAGCTATTTCTAGAGAGAATACCTCTAGGAACTCTACGTCCTCCAATGCAATTCTATGTTCAGTTTCTAATAGAAGTTGATCATAGCTCTGCTCTAGGAGACCTAGCAATTTCTATAAAGGTGTTCTCTCAGGGGGAAAAAATCCAGCAATTTCTGATTTGCAGTTCTTTTAACTTTCATGGGGACCCTGTGCCCCTAACCCCAGAGAATTTGGGGGACTGACAATACTAGCCAGACAGATGCTCACAGCAAATTCCAGTTAGCTGTCTGTTGCAAAGGCATTACTTTGAGGGATCAAACAGAGAAGGCATCACTAACATTGGTGTCAACCAGTGCAGGGAAGAGAGGCAGCACTTAGTTGCCAGGAGCTCACAAAGCTCTGCTCTTTTTGGAAATCAGTCTGCCTCACCATACTGAGAAGCCAACCAGTGGCCTGCTGCTTTCCTTTCCCTTGAGGAGCAATGCCATGAGTTGGTTGGATGCTACCACTGCAGACAGGCGGAAAGACAGATGAGATGCCTATCCCAGATAGAAATCTTCTTTCTCAATCCATCACTATTCCAATAGCAGGAGATGGCGAAGCATTGGCCCAAGCACTGGGAGTGCAGGAGGGAAATGGGTGAGGGGGACTTGCTGGTGTGAGGGAAGAAAGAGGTTCTGTCCTGGCTCTAGAGAGGTTCTTCAGTTCAACTGTCTTGCTGTTCACTCTCAGCTTTATTTTTTAGCTTGGCTTGGCCTCTCTCTAGCATTGAATCTTTTTTGATTTTCCTTGATTTTCCTTTATCTTCTTGGTTCTTTTTATTTAGTGGTATTGGGAGTTGGGAAAGTGCGGGACAGCAGGTAGGTGGAATGTGCGTGTGCGTTTGGGGACCTGTTCTGAACTGCTAGGACTTAAAATCATATGCTCCAACAATATGTTTTTCCCCCAAACATGGCTAGATTTCTCACAATAAATTTTGAAAATGTATCTCCCCCAGTGGATCATACAGGGGTGTTTTTCTTGCTTGCTGCTGCCCTCTTCCATCCAGTATGTTTAGTGAGAACAAGAAATACAAAAGCTTTTGAGGAATTTGCTTTGCTTGCTGTTTTTATTAGTAAAAAACAACATGTAATAGTGGGGCACTGGGCTGTGTGATGTGGAAGTACATCTTTGACAATTGGGAGGAAGGAATGGTATCCTGCTGCTGCTCCTGGAGAAGTTACAGGGCAAGGCCAGTGGCGGGATACCTTTTGGGGAATTTTTAAAGCAGATTTTTTTCTAGAAAGAAAATAAATTCCTAAAAATCAGGGGATGACCCAGACATTAGGAAACTTGCTGGGCTAAAAGTGGTAGATGTGTCCTCCAAGTGTGGTAATTTTCATCCCAATAGCCCTCAAAATGATAGGAAAGGAAGCCTGGGAAGCCTGCCCATTACTGCCAATGGGCCGGATCTGGCTGTATTTTATGACTGAAGTCCGAAAATGGTCATTTGGCTGCATGCCTGTTTTCGGGAGGCATGCAAAAATGGATATGGGGGGGTCTACCAGTATCTAGCCAGCAGAAACTGATCAAGGTTCAGCCAAAATGCACAAGCCTATATAATAAACCAAATAATATATCTTTATTTGTTTTATTATTTATCATCCATGACTCTTAACTGTACTGTATCTTCAACACACATATACTAGTTCTTGTCTCCTCATGGCTTGTTCCTTATTATCTTATGCACCTATTTAATCACATCATTATTTCTCCAGCCTCTTTAAAATGCACAGTGGTTCAATAAGCCATCTAATTAATTGCAGTACAAAATGTGGGGACCATGCTCTTTCACACTAGTTCCGTTTTACCAGTTGAAATGGAATTTCAAAGCATGAGCCATTGACTTAATCAGCAAAGCTTTCTTCCAACTCCCTGATGGTTTAAAAAAAGAGCAGTAAAAAGAAGATCTAATTAGGCTGTTAAAATCCCTGATCGGTTGTAACTCAGATGTAATTTTGTTTCTTCAGTCCAGTCTATTTCTTGCTAAACACACTAAGCAATTAATTGGCTCTGCCCTCAAAACATCATTTTGCTCTTGATTTTCATTGGTCTGCTTTGGCATCCTACTATTATTCTCACAAACCTGAAGTCTGTTCTTGTCTGCTCTTCATATCAAGGCACACCCAGGAGATTTATTAAAATATTTATACTCTCCCTTCCCTTTTCTATCTTTCATGTGTCACTTAAGGTTTCCAACAATTATTAAACATGAAAGCCAATTTACCAAAAACATTTTAAACTAAAGAGTAACTTTAAGGTTGCAGCAATGTATTGTTGTTGGGTGCCTTCAAGATGTTTCTGATTTATAGTGACCCCAAGGTTCAGAAGAGCCTTTTTTGCCTTCCTCTGATGCAGAGAGTGTGTGAGCTCCCTCTAGAGGCTGAATAAATGTAAAAATATGCATGAAAAACAAAATGCTAAACAATTCCTATTTACTTCAAGGAACAGGGATGGTCTTTGGATTTAGTCAAATTTTAAATCCAACCAGCCTGATCTGGAGAGTTTCAAGAGACGTCTGAACACAAATAGAGGTAAATTAAAGGGGACTCAATATGAATCTGGTCCCCATTCACAATATAGCTTCAAAAATTGCCCTAAGGTTCTTGTTTAAGAAAAATGCCATGACCGAGAGTGAAGAGGTAGAGGAGAGAATGTAGTGTTATGAGTGATAGCTGCAACTTCTCATCACAGTACATGGGTTTATCAGGACTCAATTCCATGTTTTGAAATTGAGATGCTGAAATATATATTTACAGATTCTAGTGTTCAGTCCTCTTTGTTTGGTCTTTCTTCTAGTAGCAGGAATACTACATTAACTAGTGGAGTATGTTGTATTTATGGGAATATAGACAAAGTTCTATACTTCTGAACTTTTTGTACTTTAGGCAACATTTGAGCGGATGCCTGAGGTGGGAGAAATTTGTATACATTATAATCCCCAGCCCCTGAACCAATCCTTGCAAGGCTATGCTGGTTTTAAGCCTGATGTTTGTTTGATGGGAATGTGGCGCAGCTGGCTAAGTGTCAGCTGCATAAGATCTCTCTTAGGTAAAGAGTTTGAGGCCTGCCCAGGTTGAGGTGGGTGCTCGACCTTTAAGTGTAGCCTGCTGACGACCTTTGCAGCCTGAAAGACAGTTGCATCTGTCAAGTAAGAGATAAAGGTACCACATTAAGTGGGGAGGCAAATTTTGACTGAATTATGAGGCCATTAAAGAAGTCCAGGAACGCTGAGGAATGCGGAAGGAACAACAAGGGACGCTGGGAATGCTGAGAGATGAGGAATGTGTCAGCTCCCCCTGGTGGCCAGAGTTTGCCTCTGTTCGTCTATATGTTTGTCTATATGTGTGTATGTGAAAATGGCAGGGATTGTCTGCTAAGTATGTGTACCTGTAATCCGCTCTGAGTCCCCTTTGGGGTGAGAAGAGCGGAATATAAATAAAGTAAATAAATAAATAAGTAAATAAATATTTATTTATTTAAAACTTTTATATTCCGATCTTCTCACCTCGAAGAGGGACTCAGACTGGCCTTACAGTAAAAATTCAATGCAATTGATACAAATTAAAACATCATACAGCTATACAAAGTTAAATACATATAGATAAAATACATTAAAACCAGTTTGCCAAATGAAATCAAATTCATAATACAGGCTGTCCTCAAGTTACAAACAAGATTGGTTCTGAAGCTTTGTTCTTAAGCTGAATTTATTTTTAAAGCATGACTCCAGCCAAATATATATAATATAGTTTATCTTTGAAAGGCATAGGGAAGGGGAGTTGCCCCCTCTCCTGGCAGGGTATACTGTATCCTTATGGCTGTTATGAAGCTTCATGGGGTGTGGTACTCTGTTAGATTTTCTAATACTAGAACATTCAGGGCTTCTTAGGTGGGCCAATGGGATGCCTCTGGAATAAGTCAAAGGAGTATATTTTCCTTCTCTTTTGGCAACCAGTAATGAAACGCATCCGGGTGCGCCAATAAAACTGGCACTGTATTGATGTTATTTGACCTGCCAGGCAGGTTCCTGCCAGCTTTTTGTAGCTGTTTCATTTTGTAGCAATTGAGATTTCTGGATAATTTTGAAAGGCAATCTCACACAGTGCAGTAACAAGTACTCAGATAATTCAACAAGTTCGTTGTTCAGGCAGACAATAAACTACATCTGTAATGCCTTTACAGGTTCAGTATTAGAGGAAAAGGCAGAAACAAGACTCTCATACAACAAATATTCCCCTGGAGATATCTAAAAGCCTTTTTTAAAAAGACTGCATTTAAAGAAGAAAAACGTAGTTTCTAACATAATAGTGAGAAAAGTTAAGCCCCAAAAATAGCCACTAGCTGAAGATTAGCAATGTCAAAAGTACTAAACCTGAAGATTTCTGAATAGGTAATAATTTTAAAAGGAGAAACATCTTAGGATACTAAAAAGATCTCTTTCATTTGCCGAAAGGCCTTTTTAACTGGATTATTTTTCTTTATTGGTTCCACTGCATGATCTCTCTTTTTCTCCCAGCAGGTAACAAGCCTACATACATTAGCTTCAGCTGAATGAAAAGTTACAGTGCTTTCCTATATATGTCAATTCAGAGATGCCATATATGTATACATTTACTTCATGTACAAGTTGGGGACATGATTTGAGGCAAAAAATATGGATTTTGATATGATCCAAAATAAGAGGCGAATCATTATGCAGAGAGGGGAATTGCTACCACCGTTTTTCCAGAGGTGGTGCCAGTGCTTCTTTTAGGTTCTCTTGGAATAGACTAAGCTCTTACATTTCAGTACTTTACTCAGAAAAGGGGTTGGTTTCTTTTTGAAAATATGCATTAATGTGTGTGTGTGTGTGTGTGTGTGAGTGTGTGTGTGTGAGAAGCAACTTGAGAAACTGCAAGTCACTTCTGGGGTGAGAGAATTTGCCATCTGCAAGGGTGTTGCCCAGAGAACGCCCAAATGTTTTTTTGGGATATTTTACCATCCTTGTGGGAGGCTTCTCTCATGCCCCTGCATTAAGATATAGTCGTCACATTGACTTGTGGATATGTTGACCCAATCCACACTGACCCTGGAGCAACTTGGTAAATACAAGGCATTGTGTATGTCAAATCCAAGCATAATGATGGACGGAGTAAGCACAACACTATGCACAGTCTTATTCACTGCAACAGAACTGGCAACTTCTCCACTTTGCTCTTTTTTAAAGTATGTTGAAATGCAGTGGTCTTTTGTCCAATCTAATACCAACTTGTCAGCTCAGGGTGCAAAGATCCTATAGCATCTTTGAGACTGAGGGATAGCATAAGGTTTTGCAGACTTAAGTCTACTGCATCAGATACATGGAGTGAAATGCCTAGGGACAGACCCTTGTGATGAACTGGTGTTATGAGTGAATAGCCATAGGGATGAGAATTGTGTGGGTATGATGATAAGGTGACAAGATGGTCACTGTGGAACAAAGATCCTGCCTAACGCCAAGGTGAATAGATAACCATATAAATTGTGGGGGGAAATTATTGGAATGTAGTGTGACGCAGAGTAGGAACCAGAAAGGAGATGTAATAAACTGGGAAATTACCTAGTGTCATAATACATGCAGACCGTTGGGAAACTATTGTTGTGGTCAACCGTGTTTGGTCATTTTTGCCTAGCTATTATTGGATTAACATATTGCTGTGCCGTATTTTGATTGGTTTCAAGGACATGTATATAATTTAGATGGATTGTTGAAAGCTTGCATTAAAATATGATTAAGTTCTTTTTATTAGCTAAATATTGTGTCTCATTGTAAATCAGCAAGCATAACTGATCACTGCAGAAGACGTCATTTGGAATTTTTGGAGGAGTGTGTTAACAAGATGATTTCACTGAACTGCAGCAAATGACTTCTGGCCACAATTATGCAAGATGTATTAAATTCAATTTACTATTCTATGATTAGTCAGAAAATTATGCAGGCTGACATCATTAATGTCAGGCAAAGAGTTAAAAGAGCAATACATTTACATCGCTCAGTGAAATGAGAAATATAATTTTCTTTAACCAATATAGAGGCTACAATAAGGGGATAATTTTGTGCAAGGATACTAGCAGAAACAAGATAATTTGTCTTCCTGGAAATATCAATGTGAAGTGTTTGAATAAACATAAATTCTTTTTGGATCATTTTCTTTCTCTCTAAAACAACAAAATCTCATCACAGCCTACCCAATAGATTTCGTATCAAAGCTCTATACGGTTCTGGCCCAGCTTACTTGTCCGAATGCATCAGCCTCTACGTCCCACCTCGTAATTTAAGATCATCCGGGGAGGCCCTGTTCTCGCTCCCGCCAACTTCTCAAACGCAGTTGGTGGGAATGAGAGAGAGGGCCTTCTTTGTGGTGGCTCCCGGTCTGTGGAACACACTTCCAAGCGACATACAATCAACACCATCCCTCCTGGCATTCAGGAAAAAAGTGAAATCTTGGCTGTGGGACCAAGCGTTTGCACATTAGCACAATACAGCACTTTGGACTGGATTTGTAACAGCAAGTTGATGGATATGGCTCAATCTCCTGTTATGGACGAAATACTGTTTTTAACTTAAGAGAATGTGTATGATGTGTTAATGTTAATTGTATTTTAATGTGTTTTAATGCTGTATGTTTTTGGTTCCTAGCTCTAGGACATATCGTCTAACTGCAAACCGTCGCCGGGCTTTTTCGATCGTGGCTCCAATACTTTGGAACGCATTGCCTGCCGGCGTTCGCGCTATCCAGAGTCTCCTTCCATTCAGGAAAGCCTGCAAGACCCTGTTATTTCAGCAGGCTTTCGGAGCTGGATGAATTGCAGTCCTCCTTTATGTATCGCCATCCTGTATTATCTTTTGTTGCCGTAACTGGTTTAGTGTGCGGCCTATTGTGACTTTTACCTGCTGTTTTAATTGTGGTTTTAACTTTTTAGCTATGTTTTTATTGTTGTTTATGAACATGTTGTGAGCCGCCCCGAGCCATCGGGAAGGGCGGCAAACAAATACGAATAAATAAATAAATACATTATGTTGGCATCGAATTGTGCCTCTCGTTAGGCTGCTCTGAGTCGCCCCTCGGGGGTAGAGAAGAGCGGGGTAGAAATGTTGGAAATAAATATCATCCTTTAATTTTTTATAACTGCTTGTTTTTTAAATTTTAAATTAAAGTAGAACAAATATATAAATCTATTAAGAATTTCTGTCCCTTGGACCATACTATGTAACTGATCTGCAGCACACTTGACTTGTGTGAGTTCTAAATCACTTAAGGTTGATTTTGATTGACAGTTATTGCTGCTTCATAGGAAAAGACAATCAACTACGCAAAGCATCACAGGTTGTTTGACTCTTGACATTCAAGGGTTCCTTCTTTGCAAAAGAACATCTACACAGTCCTCATATGGTTACAAAACTGTTTGAATAAAAGTTATTTAAACTTAAACATTTGGATATAATTTTTAGCCTTGTACTTCCATACGGGAACTGCAAGGAATCACAGAATCCATATAAATAAAAATGTAATGTTCGTTTGTGGGATTAACATAACTCAAAAACCACTGGACGAACTGACACCAAATTTGGACACAATATACCTATCAGGCCAACAAGTAACCATCACTCATAAAACCACTGAAAAACACAGTGTAAGGGACTTCAAAAGCCAAAAATGCAAAAAAGCGCTACAGCACATGTGCAAAAACAACTTCCCCTGGGAAGCAAAACACACAATAGCATATCCAAACTCTCTTTCGGACTACAGCTCCCAGCATCCCCTAGACCCCCTTGAGGAGAGGAGGATTATCTAAATGCACTGCTTCTAAAATGCAAGCTTTCTTTTCCTTGGATTAATTTGAGAGTATCCCAATCCCTGCATATTTCCAATTTCCCATTCCTGGACTGCAACTCCCAGCAATCCTCCAAATAGATATAGATTGGTAGGTAGACAGATTGATCAGGAAGACGGCTGGGAGTTGCAGTCCAAGAGTAGTTAGAGAAGAAAGAAAGGGGAGAAAGCGGAAGGGAAAGAAAAAGGAGGGAAGTAAGGGAAGAGGAAGAGAAGAAAGGAAGGAAAGAAGAAAAGGAAAAAAGGGAAGGAGAGAAAGAGGAAGGGAAGGTTGGCCACAGCAATGTGTGGCGGGTACAACTAGTCATAGAATAACACAGTTGGAAGAGACTACATGGGCCATCTAGTCCAATCTCCTGCCATGATTAATAATCACAGCATTCTGTACTTTCATTGGGAAAAAACCAAAAAACCAATCTAGCTCTTGTAAAATTAAGATGAGGTAAAATGTATAGTCACAGATCTTTCCTTATGCTGAGTAAGACATTAACTTAGCCCCACAACATTTCATTATTTAGCCAATGAATTAAGTCACACCAAAGATTTGTGGTAATTGTTTCTTCTCTCTGCTTCTGGGAAACAATCTTCCTTGATTGTTTTAAAGTCACTGTTTCCATTTCTCTTTGTAGGAACTGATGGCTGCTTCATTAAATAAACTCAAGACAGCAATGTAGCTGTAACTTCTGCTCCCACCGCGGAGCACCGGAGCAGGCCAGCATCCCGCCAAGACTACAGAGCCACGGATTCCACCAAGTTCTCTGCTGGCCTATTGAAGGAGAAGAGGCCCAGAGCAGCTGAGTCCAGGACTTGGAGGATATTCCAGTCCAGGACCTTCTGGAGTACGAGCTTCAAGCGGCGGGAGCTCTCTTGAATGCGTTCTAAACCTAAGAAGGACAAGGCCCTAGCAGGTTGGAGTTCCTCTATCTGCATAGAGGGAGAGCGATTTCTCTCCCCGCTAGCATACAGTCATGAGATATTTTTCTAGGAACTCCCAAGCTACCTCCCTTTGATTGTAGGACTATGCCTTTATAAGACCACCCTGGCACCGCATAGATCTGTTGGGCCATGAGCCGCCCATACTTTGCCTCCCTACCCTTTATGCCTTCCCTCCCTCTCCCTTCTTGTTATTTCTATTTTGATGTCATCTGTTTTATGTCAAGCTTGTAAACCGCTCCGAGCCTTCGGGGAGTGGCGGTATAGAAGTTTGAAGAAATAAATAAATAAATAACGATGAAGAAGAGGAGAAGAAGTTGATTTTTTGTTTCCCACCTCTCGTCACAG
The DNA here is from genome assembly GCA_030556195.1 of Anolis apletophallus. Classification (NCBI taxonomy): domain Eukaryota; kingdom Metazoa; phylum Chordata; class Lepidosauria; order Squamata; family Anolidae; genus Anolis; species Anolis apletophallus. The sequence continues at coordinate 163,319,577 of JARBWK010000003.1, read as the reverse complement.
CTCAACGTGGGGTTGTACACTGATATCTCTCCTCCTATAATCTTAACAGAAAAATTATAGTCTGAGTTCTTACTCCCCAACCCCCCACCCCCAACGACTTAATGGCAAGTTATATTTCCATCTAATACAGATTACATCCATTTTTAACATCCATATTGTATGATGGAGGTTTGTAGCTGAGACTGAATTATGCCAGCCTTTGTATCCCAACATCAGTATCCCTATTCTGTTAAGGGAGTTTAGAGTGTTCTATGACAGCATTCTCATAAATGATATATACATGAAGTAATATATGATATATAAAATACAGTATGACCTCTGTATCTGCTGGAGATATGTTCCAAGATACATACACACACCCCAAAATACCTGAAACTGTGGATAATAGTAAATCAAGGTAGGACCTAGAGAAGTCCACAAACACCCCCAGAGGGATTTTTATGAGAAAAAAGTATGAAAAAATGCATTGTTTAGAAAGCATATACCTATGGTGCCATCTTGTGTTCAAAGTCAATGTGCTGGTTTCCTGTGTTCTGAGTAATTTGTATTCTTCTCCTCAGTCTATTTTTCAGGCAGGCTTGCTATCCAGTCTTTCAGACTAAAAGGCAGGTATAAACAGAGAGCACTGCACAGTCTCTATCGCTATCTAGCCAAAAGCGTAACCAGGAATCTGAAAAAGTAACAAGGTGGCAAAAGCCTGATATGTATAATGCCTTTTGTATTGGTTTAAAGATAACCACACACAAAATAAGAATGTTTCAAAAAGATGGACCGAATTTGAAATTGCTTTTACCCATAAATGAAAACTCCTGGATACTATAGACTGCAAAAAATAAGCAAACAAATACCTTGTATACTCGAGTATAAGTCGACCGAATATAAGCCGAGGCACCTAATTTTACCACAAAAAACTGGGAAAATGTATTGACTTGAGTATAAACTGAGGGTGGGAAGTGCAGTAGCTACTAGTAAATTTCAAAATAAAAACAGATACCAATAAAATTACATTAATTGAGGCATCAGTAGGCTAAATGTTTTTGAATATTTACATAAAGCTGTACTTTAAGAGAAAACTGCCCAATTCTGATTAAACCATTATTCTAACCTTCTTCAATGTAAATGTGCTTACATATCCTTCCAATAATAAAATAATAAATGTAAAAATAAGCAGAGGTAAAGATAAAGGTTTCCCCTGACATTAAGTTTGGTCATGTCCGACTCTGGGGGTGGTGCTCATCTCCATTTCTAAGCCGAAGAGCTGGCATTGTCCGTAGACACCTCCACAGTCATGTGCCAATGTAACAGTAACAATAATAAATAGAGTAAAATAATAAATGTAATAATAACAACACGAATAAAGTAAAATAATAAATGTAATAATAATAATTAATAAAGTAAAATAATAAATGTAATAAAATAATAATTACAGAGTAAAATAATAAATAACCTCAACTCGAGTATAAGCCGAGGGCTGGAAAAATAGGCTTATACTTGAGTATATATAGTAAATGCATCCTAGAACAAATGAAGCCAGAACTTTCTCTAGAAGCCAAGATGACTAAAGGGAGATTTCATAGTTTGGACATATCATGAGAAGATACGACTAGCTAGAAAAGAGAATCATTCTTGGTAAAACAGAAGGCAGTAGAAAAAGAGGAAGAGACTGCATTACATATGAATGGAATCAATTGAAGAAGCCACAGAGTAGTTGATAACAGGGGTGACTTTGAGGTCCCATACACTGTCATATAAAATCCATAATATCCACTTTGAACTGGATTATATGGCAGTGGAAACTCATATAATCCAGTTCAAAGCAGATAATGTGGATTATCTGCTTTGATAATATGGATTATTTGGATTTATGATAACTCTGGCCTTGTATTTCTCCAGACAATCTGTCATATATCACACTTTTCCAGTTATCCATATGCACAAGCTTTTATTCAAAAACTTCAAAAATATGTGATCATTTTCTAACAAGAAACAGAAAAAGCTTGCATGAAAACTGGTTGTTCCCAAGAGCTTTTTACAGAAGAGGAAGTGTCAGCATAGATTAAAGAAACAGCGTGCCCTTTATAACCTGGACAGCTTTCATGGTAGTAAGCAGTATCCTTATATATATATATATATTTAAAAAACTATTAACATCACAAAGGCAGGAGGCTTGTGAGAAAGCTTCAGGGCTAGTTCACTGAAGTTAGAGCAATTACACAGGGAACCACAGATGTGACCTCATTTCATCTCCCAAATAGAATTGCCTTTCACGCACATTGTTCTTCTTGTAACATACAGAATACACACTGGAAAGTGGTCAGAACAGAGACGTTGTCATCAAATTTAATAAAAGGGGCTGATCCTCCACCTCTAAAACAGCCCTTACTTCACAGCCTGAAATATTTGCAAAGGGAATGCAATATAACCACACATTTCAGAGTCAGAAGAAATTATGGGCATTGTGTGGATTTTCTTTCATACTACTGGAGTTCGGTTAATTTGACAGGCAAAATGGGAAGACGGTGGGAATAAATGAAGAATTTAAGCTCAAGTGAGAACAGAGAGGTATGTGTTTGGATATTGAATATTTGGGAAATTTAAGAAACAGAAACCTTCTTGAAACTTTAAATCAGGTTCCTAACATGAATCCAAAGGGAAAAAAACCTTTGTTGCTGTTCTTGCAGAGAACACAAGGTTTTTGTTCAAATTTAATAATATATCCAGCTAGGGACATTATGGAATCCTAAACATGCATAAAGAATAAAGTTCAGCGATATGGACTTAAATATTTTATCTAAACTACACAGGTAATATACATAATATACTGCTATCAATCTTATTCTTTGGGTCTTATAAGGACTGGACATCACTTTCACACCAAAGGTGTCAAAATCATTTTCATCAAGGGCTACATCAGCCTTATGGTTGCCTTCAAGGGCTGTTGGATCCATGGATACAGAGGCCAGCTATATACAGGCAGTCCCCAAGTTACAAACAAGATACGTTCTGTAGATTTGTTCTTAAGTTGAATTTGTATGTAGAGTAAATTGGAACAGGTGCATTTTAAGTATAACTCCAGCCATGTTGTCACTTGGCAACTGCCTGTATATATGTTTACATAATGATCAATGCTATTTAGTTTTTACCCTGTTTAGGTCCCCAGATATCATGGAACAACAACTCCCATTATTTTTTTTTATCAGCCACACAGACTCAAGATAATGAGAATTGCAACCCAGTGGCACTTGTGGCTCTGAGGTTGAGGAAAGGGTAAAGGACATTTTAAAATTAGACATCATATCCACAAGCCTTTTATCTAAATTCAAAACTCACCATCCTGACTAACAGAACAAGCTACATCTTTCCCAATATTACTGTTTCACAACTGTCATCAGCTCTAGCCAGCTTTGGCCATCTGTCAGGGGTGCTTTGAATGCAATTTTCCTGCTTCTTGGCAGGTGGGTGGACTGGATGGCCAATGAGGTCTCTTCCAACTCTATGATTCTATATCTAAGGTTGAGGAATACAGGACTTGTAATTCAATATCTGGAGGGCCACATAAAATGACATGGACGGGAAGATTGGGCCCTTAGTCTTTGAGTTTTGCACATGTGTTTTACACACCAGTACAAAAAATACTATGGTCCTTTGGATATGTGTGCATATTAATTGCTTTTACAAGTAACAAAAACAGCAAAGTATGCACCTACACTGTAGAATTAATGCAGTTTCACATCATTTTAACTCTCATGGCTCAATGCTATAGACTCATGAGAGTTGCAATTTTACAAGGCTTCGTGACTAAAGGGTGCTGGTGCCTCAACAAACTACAAGTTCCAAGATTCCATACCATGATTCCACACCTTAACAAACAGTACACTGACATCAGTTAGTGTGCCTGAAGACTAAAGCAGACATGTTGCTGCTCGTGACAGCTTCAACACAGGGGGCTAAGGGGGTCATTTAAGGAGGCTGCCCACCAGCACCCAATACTGCCACCCTACATGGCACCCCGTTATCAGCCGCAACACTCCCACCTACTATACGTTTTAGGCAGATTGGTTGATGCCAAACAACGTGCCTCTTGGCAGTGGTTCTCAAGCTGTAGATCCCCAGATGTTTTGGCCTTCAACTCCCAGAAATTCTAACAGCTGGTAAACTGGCAGGGATTTCTAGGAGTTGTAGGCCAAAACACCTGGGGACTAAAAGGTTGAGAACTACTGAGCTAAGATGACTGAGTGCGGAAAGCTACTTCTCCCCTCTACCTAGCCACCTTAGCCCAGCAATGATCTGCTTGACAGCAAACGAGACCACCCAGGACAGGTGGAGGGAGTCTTGGCTGTCACCAGCCACAACATGGAGGAAGGGACTGGGAATATACTGATACCCCATATCCCTAGGCTGGCTGAGCCCAGGGACTGCAGCATGGCTATGAAGAAAGCTATGCCTGGTTCCAAGCAAGGAACCAGCTCAAGTGTCTGACACAGGGACAACCGTAATCCTGTGTCTGGATTCAGGTTTTCCTCCCAAATTAGCTCAACCCAGGGAAAGGCATGTTAAGTCAGTCATTCCCCAGATTAAGTTGGATCTGCCCTGAACAGGGTTCAGCCATCCCAGGTCTGATCTAAGGTAACACTGTCAGAAGTGGCCAGTGTAAATGTGCCCAAAGTGGTATAACACTACATTACTTCTACTGTGTAGTGCCAGCCTGATTCCTAACTACATGACACCTATTGAATTGGTGGGATTTACAAGTACTATATGCTGACATCTAACATTTGACAAGTCATTCAACAATTAATTCATCAGATCTAATCTGTGTGGAGTCAAGCCTAGGATGTTAAGTGTTAACTGTACAATGCAGCTTTTAATATGAGAAAAGGGATTATGTCCATCTACTAAAATTAGTCAAGATTTTGCCACTGATTCAGGAAAGGCTGTAGATGTACCCAAAAACAACAACAGTGAAGATTTATAGTTTTTAAAAAGTCTGCCATAGAAATAACCAGCACTGCAACATAGTACATTCTCCATAGGTTCATGTACTGTTATGAGTAATCATTATTTTATAAGATAGTTATTCTCATCTTATTGTAAACATGATGCTGAGGAAGAGGAACTTGTCAAGGAACATCCAAGTTATTACATGGCAGAGTTAAAGTCTGAACCAATATATTTTTAATTCAAGAACTGTAGTAATAACTGAAGGAAGAAACATTAGAGTTATTGCACCATTAGGCGAGCACACTACATGGATAGAGTTGCAAACAATGGAAGTTTCAAAACAATAAAATGAACTAACATTGATTTTGGAAGTGGGTAATTTCATCCATAGGGGTCAGTAATACTCCATCTGTGTAGTATGAAGTCCTGACTCATCCTGTTTCTTAGACAGACTCGCATAACAATGAGTAAAAGGGTGGCATGTTCTGATAGACAGGGACACACAAATACTTCGAATGAACAAAAGTCTATTCCCCAAGATGTTCAACAACCAATTTACTGGGGAGAATGTTGTCTTTTAATTAAAAGGGACACAGCAGAGTGGTTCATACACAATCAATTTTAAATTGTGAATTTTAATCTTGATTTTATTAGTGGGTTTTAATTTGTATTTTAACTCTGTATCTTGTTAAATATATTTTAATAGTGTTTTTGCTCTTGTTTTAGTTATGTTGCATCCCACCTTGAGCTGTAGGGAGAGGCGGGTAATAAATAATAATAATTTGATACATAACAAGATTAGTACACAGCAAACAAAATAACTTGCTTTTGTATTTTCATCACATGTCGGACACTTCCCAAGTGTCTAGGATCATGTGATGTATTGGTGAATAATGCGTGCAGATCCGAGTAGGGTGGCCTTTTGCAGCTGATAGGTGGTAATTTTGTCAGTGCCAATTGATTTTAAGTGCAGGCCAAGGTCTTTAGGCACTGCACCCAGTGTGCTGTTCACCACTGGGACCATCTTTACTGGCTTGTGACAGTCATTGTCGTCATCATCATCATCATTTTACTGACACAAAAACACAGTATGTCACAGTAAACGAGATATATATGCTGGATTTCGTATCACAAAATCACAGGTCGAACACTTCCCAAGCATCTAGGACTGTGTGATGTATTTTCGAATGATGTGTGCAGATCCAAGGAAGGTGGCCTTTTGCAGTTAACAGATGATGATGATGATGATTATTTCCTTACATTTTTAATTTGTGATTAATGCTACTTCTTAAATACAGGTTGAATATCCCTTATTCAGAATCGTACCCATTGCTGGTTGAGAAAGTGAAATCTTGCTTTCTGTAGATGGAGACTCATATAATGGAGACTCATATAATGCAGTTTAATGTAGTTAAACTGAATTATCTGACAGTACAGTTGGGGTCATATTTTTCAGCTTCTGAACCACGCTTGAGAGTCAAGCCACATAACACGCTTCAGCATGCATTTAGCAAATAGTTTTGAAAGATGTCAATTTGTCTTAGCACATGACACTCCTCATCTTGCACATGTATTTTGCATTTAGCATGGTTTCTTTTGTGATTGAAGTCTGAAAAATAAACACCTTTGATAGCTGAGGCATACTTCTCTGAAGACTATCCACTTGTGCAAGGAAAATGTGCCAATTGCATGGAATACAGATTCCCTCTAAAGTCTAATTTTACTTTGTTGAGATGTTTTGAAAGCATCAGATCAGTCTGTGCACCACCTAACTCCCAAAGAACATGAAACTCAGAGTGGCTAAAAACAAAATTTGCAAACACAAGTATTACTAAAGCATAACAGATTAATTAAACATTGAGTAAATTTAAAAGTAAACTTAAAACACAAGTAAAGCAAACAAAATCATTCACACAGCTGATCAAAGTACAATTTCAAATTCAGAAAACACCAAAGACAAGGAGAAGACTTGAGCCAACTAATTATTAGGAGGAAAGACATCGCAGGCACAGAATTTAGAAGAGGAAAAATACAAAAGTGAGAGATTTTGACAGAAAAGCAGCAACAACATTATGATGAAAGTTTTTAAAAGCACATCAAAGCAACCACAAGGGATAAAGAACAGAAGAGTAACTGAGCAGATGTAATCATCATACCAGGAGCAGAGATGAGAGTCTTAGGCTGAATCTACATGACAGAGTTGATGCATGAAATAGCCCATGCCCTCAAATTCAGATCCTTCCCCTACTGAAATGTGTAACTAGCAATACCGAACTGCTTTTTCTCAGCTTGAAATGAAACTGATATGTAGTGAAGATAATAAATGAACAAAACTACTAAATTTATACCTTAATACAGTTGTTTGTATAAAATATATCAGGAACAGCTCTCTTTTGGTATTTGTAATAAAAATAGTGTTCCTTTGAATATAGTTATTTTTTGTTAAATATAAAGGAATGTATTATTTTGTTGTAATTCTGTGCCTCCTAGCTCTTTCTCCTTTCTAATAACATTGCAGTGAACCCATAATGACTTTTCTTGGCAAGATTTGTTCAGAGGGGATTTGCCTCTGTCTCTTGTCCAAGGTCATCCAGTGGGTTTCCAGGGCTAAATGGGAATTTTAATCCTGGTCTCCAGAGTCATGTTGCAGAGGGTTAAACCACTGAACTGCTGAACTTGATGATTGAATGGTCGCCGATTCAAATCCAGGGAGTGAGGTGAGCTGTTAGCCCCAGCTTCTGCCAACCTAGCAGTTCAAAAACATGCAAATGAGAGTAGATCAATAGGTACCGCTCCAGTGGGAAAGGTAACGGCGCTCCATGCAGTCATGTCAGCCACATGACCTTGGATGTCTCTACGGACAACACCGGCTCTTTGGCTAAAAAATGGAGATGAGCACCAACCCGCAGAGTCGGATACAACTGGACTTAATGTCAGGGGAAACCTTTACCCCCAGAGTCATAGTCCAATGCTGAAACTACAACACTACACACTGGCATTACTACAAATATTCCAATATTTTAATTTCCACCTAAAGCCTTAAACATGTTTGAATGTAATATTGAGAAGCAAAAGTGCTAAATGCAATAACGTTATTGACACAAAATGTTTCAGTCCTACTTCTTCTGGAAAACCAAGATCACTGGTGCCATGTGCTTTTCGGCAGCCAAATAAGTATTTAGTACACAGAGGGAAATATTATTTTTCTTTTTACTGCTGTGGTGCAAAAGACCCACAAAGCTGGCAAGGGATGAGCATGTTGTGTACATTGTCTTGTCTGAATAACTTTCAGAAAGTTTCCTTTACCCCTGAACAACAGTAGGACTTATGTGTTATACCTAAGGAGAAAGGAAGCCTTTAACTTTTCTACATGAAGATTGTGTTGTATTTTTGACAATAGTGGGCGAAGAGGAGGTTTAACTACCATATTCTTTAGTTTGGAGCCTGATATATGCTGAAGTTCCCACTAACCCATAGCAAGTCACACTCTCTCAACTTCAGAAGAAGGAAATAGTAAACTTCTGAACAAATCTTGTCAAGAAACTGCTAAGATAGGTTCACTTTAAGGGTTGCCATAGGTTGGAAATGAATGAAAGGCACACAACCACAACAACAGCAGCGGCAGGAGGATTAGTACATAAATGTGTCTTCCAGATATGTAGCAATATTTTTTTAGCTGAGTATTTTTGTGTGCTTTCAGATCTAGCTATTTTTCCCCTCATTACCAGCAGCTAATATACTTTTTTCATCCTCGACTGGATGTTCTAGTTCTAATACAAACAGACAGTGAAAGGTGGGGAGAGCAGGAAAGAGAGCTATAATTCATACAAGAGTTTTAAAAAATAATTTGCAAAGGCTATTAACAGAGTCTATTATATTTTGTCCTGCTTGATATGCTGATATACAGGAGGACAATAGTGGATGCGAGTCTAGGCTATAAATCCAGAAGCCCTCATTTCAATTCCTGCACCTTTGGCGAAAGTGCTGTGAAATTTATAATGGGGGTGGTATGACACAGCTTTACTGGAGGACTATGCCAACCATCCTAGGAGAAGGAAAATTCTGATTTCAAACCTGGGCAGATGGTGCTCCTTTAACTATGTAAGGTCAACCATCTAGAGAAGGAAACTCGAACCAAACCTATGACCTTAGGACCTCGCTGCCACCGTCCCAACTTGCCAGGCCCCGGCAGATGAACCTTTGGATTAAAGGCTGAGGCCAGTTCTGTGCATGCTGTGCTCCACCAGAAAGGTCCATTGCACAGGCTCAAAGGACACATCCAACCTCCGAATCATCAATGCGCTTGTAGAAAGCATGGGATGAGTCCTTCCTGAATCTTCGTTCACGAAGAAAAGCCAATAAGATAATGGCTAAAATTCACTTAGGGGACTCTGTGTATGTTTAAGTAACATTACTACATAGAGGAGCCAGGAAAATGGCTGCTACTCATCAGAAACAAAGGATTCAATACGTAATGGGATCCAGTACACAACAGGACACCAGCTAGATAGTGCTGATATGATTTTATGCACACTTAGCCATGCAGAAGTGACTCTAAGGAACCTTGTATATTGTCAAGATATACAGCAGGACATCAGCAAGAGAATCCTGATGCAGATGTGGTTCCAAATCTCCTCTAAACAAATCTTGCCAAGAAAACCGTGTGATAAGTTCACTTTACGATCATCATAAGTTGGAAATGACTTGAAGGCACACGTTGAAGAATAGAAATAGTCACAGACCAGGTGAGAACATTCCCATTAAGAAAATCTGGTGGGGAAAAGGGAAAATAGTTTTTACACAGACCCTCAAGAATGTTTTCAAACATTTAAGCTTGTTACATCAAATAATCATTTAAAGATTTGCACTTCAATCTCCCAACTTTCCATTCAGATTCATTAAATATTACTTTTCTGTGTTAATTTGTTTTGCATATACATAACTTTTATTTAGATTTTTAATTATTTTAAATGTTAAACCCTTTTGGTTAGTCAAAAAATGGCAGGTGAGAAATTGACTAATGAACTTATCACATGGACTTTCGGCTCTGTCCTAGGATGCTTTCAGGATAGAGCCTGCCAGAATCCTTCACATGACACAGAGCTACCTCCAACAGGGCTCTGTCCTGGATTCATCCTAGGACGGAACCCTGATAACATGATTGGCTACCTGTGTTCTCATAGCCTATAATGGGGCTAGCACAGGGGAAGTCAGTTGGTGACACCTTCCCCCATGTGATGGAGAAGGTGGCAATGAGGGGTGACAATTTCCCCCATTGCTCCACAGATTCGCTGCCACATCGCCCAGCAAATTCTCCTACTGTTGCCCGCATTAGGGACCTCTATGTGATAAGGTCCTAAGTTATATCATTTTATGTGTTGTCAATATCATTTTAATTTTTATTACTTTCTTCTGATGTATTATGCAATTCAGTGAATCTTCTTGCTTAAAAGGATAATTCTGAAACATTATTTAATATGTCAGGGAATTCAGCCTTAGCAATTTCTGTTCAATTGATTTTTCTAGAGTACTATAATTTATTAGAACTGCATACAAAAAAATTAGTAAATTATCCAGCCAAATCTGGAGAAAGAACACTGTGGGAAGATAATCTAAAATGTTGTTTACATTTCTGATGACAAACAGGAAAGGAAATGCTTTCTATAAACTCTTTTTGGATATATAGCTAAGAGCAAGGGTCCTCAAATTTTTTAAGCCAAGGACTCACTCACGGTCCCTCAGACTGTTCGGGGGATGGATTATAGTTTGAAAAAAATGAACAAATTCCTATGCATACTGCATCTATCTTATTTGTAGTAAAAAAAAACCCCACAAAAGAACAATACAATATTTTAAATGAAAAAAAAAATTAACCAGCATAAACTTACCAATATTTCAATGGGAAGTGTGGGCCTGCTGAGGGCTGAGAGGGGTGGTATACAAATATAGTAAATAAATAAATAAATAAATTTTGACTGATGAGATAGTCAAATTAATTAGGACAGCTGTTGTTGTGTGCCTTCAAGTCGTTTCAAACTTAGGGTGACCCTAAGTCTAAAGTCTGGGGAGGGGCAAGTAAATTATCTTGGAGGGCCGAATCTGGCCTGGGAGCCTTAGTTTGGGACCCCTGATTTAGATAATCTCTCAAAGCCTATTCAAAAGAGCATTTATTTTTTGACACATATAAATCATGTAACTTAAAGCAGCCTTGGAATACCTTAGTCAGAACTTTTTTCCCTAGCCTCAGCTGATGCTCTAATTCAACAGAGCTATTAATACAGAAAGGAAAAGGGAACATATTACTTAGAATATAATTTCTCAGGAAGTATATTTTTTCTATTATCATAACAGAATATCATTTATTCTACATTGAAATTAATATAGAAATCCAGCTACAGTGTTTAATGTGACTTAAACGAAAGAGGAGAATCAAATAACATTTCAGAAGATGATGACCAAGAATATTTAATCACTTGCAATTTAGCAGTCATCAGAAACATGTCACATTATTTCAATTAAAAATTCTCTTGAACAGTTGATTCTGAATTCTATGCTGGCTCTCATAGATCTCTTTGGGTTATTTCAGAAATTAAAACAAAAAGCTCAAACAAAAAATGTGAGCAATCTTTCTGACACTGTTTCTGTAATGGTGACACTATGGGATTACTAAGGACACAGATTCACATGATGACAGTTCTAAAACCAGGATCTTCCACACTGTTTGAAATACTGTTTTTCAGTGAAAAGCCTCCCTTTACAACTGCAGTTTGTCTTGTGTACAAAATAACATAGATATAATGTGGCGATGCCTAGTGTAGGCCAAATGCACGAATCCCATCAATGCCTGGGGCATATTCATTCCAAAATTCACTTCAGGACCCAAATCCTACATTGCACAAAATCGAAGAAACATGGATTTGAGCATTATGCTGTAAATAAGAAATGGAACCATGAGTGCTTGTCCTCTGTCTCTGAGTCATCACCTATTTCAAATTCATCTAACAGTTAACTTTCCCCATTTTAGACATAGAACATAAATATATTTACACTTAATAGCATGCTTACAGTCTTTCCCTAGGCATGACTCTATGTAATGCTTGCTTGTGTGTAAAACACAGTAAAACACAAACTGTATAAATGCATGCATGATCAAGAGCACTGAAATACAATATACACATGAATCTGGTGCTACAACTGACCAACACTTAATTTATCTAATGTGGTGGAAGCAACACTTCTTAATTTAGCTAGTGGAATGAAGAGACCTATTGTGACAGGAACTGGTACTGCATTCAAGACCAGCAATTTTTTCCCTTTCCTGGAAGCTTGCTCTGTCCTAATAGCCAATGACTCAGAGACTGGCACCAATCCATGGGTCACCTCTCTGAGTAGCACTAGCAGGGCTGTTCAACTTCTACGGGCCCAAGGGCCGGAATTCCGGTCACTGATCACCTGGGGGGCCGAAGGGTCTGCCTCTGCCCCCAGCTCCACCCCTCCCCGGCTCCGCCCCCACCCCGGCTCCGCCCCTCCCCGGCTCCACCTCCTCCCCGGCTCCGCCCCCTCCCCGGCTCCGCCCCCTGGCTCCAATTTACTTACAATTGACCTTGAGTTGTGGAGTTATAGTTCACCTCCATCCAGAGAGCACTGTGGACTCAAATAATGATGGATCTGGACCAAACTTGGCATGAATACACAATATACCCAAATGGGAACACTGGTGGATTTGGGGGAATGTTTCCTAATACCTTTGAGTTATTTGAGTCCACACTCAAATTGGGACACACCAAAAAAAACCCAAACACCTCAATGCCGTCGCAGGGCTTGATGGGGCCTCCTTTCCCAGAGGCGGGTGGAGGAGGCCCAAAGAGCTCTCTCCCTCCCTGAAGGGAAAACAAGCCGCAGGGGCAGGCGCAAAGGAAGCCACGTTGCGCCCTGCACGTGGGGGAAGGCAACACAACAAGGGGGAGGGGGCGCGGAGGAGGGGAAGGAAGCATCACCAAGGAAACCGCCGCTGAGGGACCCCTCCCCCCTCACCCAACGTCCCATTGTTTTTAGATTGATTGATTCGAGCCAGGCCCTTCCTTACCCATACTGCGGGAGCCCCGCCACAGGGCCGAAGCGCCAATGCCGCCGCCGTCCCCGAAGAGCCCCACTGGAGCCGAGGCCAAGCTCAGGCCGGGTGCGGCGACTCTCCCATCCGCGGGGCGGGAAGCGAGGGCCCTCCACAGGAAGTGGACGGAGCCAGGAGGGGCTTTCCCTGCCTCATTCCCCTCCTCCCTCTCTCTGAGGGAATGGGGGCTGGCCTGGAAGCAGCCGCAAGGGAGGAGGAGGCGCGCGCCCAGGCCAACCGCAAATCCCGCGGGACCCAAGATTTCAGCAGCTATCGCGAGACTACGCAGCCACAGACGGGATTTCGACCTCCCTCGAAATCCCGTCTGTGGCTGGCATAGTCTCGCGATGCTTGCCTAAACCCGGAAGTAGGTATTTTTATTATTATTATTTTTAATTTGTATTTTATTAAAACAAGTTAGGGGGCCGGAGGGAAGGGGCTCGGGGGCTGTGTACGGCCCCAGGGCTGCCTGTTGGACAGCCCTGAGCACTAGTATGGAGAGCAAAGAAACTTTTTAAGGGGAAATTTTTGTCTGATTCATTATACCTAATGAGAATACATTGCTCAGTAGCAGACTACACATTCAACATGCTGAACTACTCAAGAGGGAAAAACGGGCTGCATTGTCAAGTTCCAGAAACTTTCTCTCCTGACATTTTGCCTGCATCTACATCAGGCATCTTCAGAGGTTGTGAAGTCTGTTGGAAACTAGGCAAGTGGGGTTTCTATATCTGTGGACATTATATAAACTCCACTTGCCTAGTTTCCAACAGACCACACAACCTCTTAGGATGCCTGCCATCGATGCAAGTGAAACGTCAGTACAGAATGCTTCTGGGCCATATCGCCCAGCAAATTCACAGCAACTCAGTGATTCAGACCATGAACGCCTTCGACAATACATCACTAACACTTTTTTCAGAAAGAACTTCAGGCATATTACATCACTTGTAGAAAGCTTTCAGATAACAAGTTTGATTTCTCTGCCAGAGACTTGAGTAGTTAGACACTACTTGTTGCAACAGACCCTCCTTAAAGGGCCAGACCAAGTAGAGTTTCAAAACAAAGTTTATTGCTCAGAGACTCTCTGGCCTTCAAAGGCACCAAAACAAAACAAGCACTTAAGAGTCAGTGGATACGAACACAAAAACAAGTCTAATTGGCACAAAAACAAATGCCTACAAAAAACCCAGATTAAGAAAGCAAAATGCAAAGAACAGAAAAGGCACACAACAAAGCAGAAACTGGAAGGGTCGTCAATGGAGTCCGAAGTCATCACAGATGGCCAGTCCAAAGTGTCAGGCAGCCAGCAGCAGTCAGAAAATCCAAGCTGGGGCGAGGGAGGTGGCAAGCAGCAACACGAGAAGCCAGTCCAAATCAATAACCAACCAGGGGCTAATGCATGGGGACAATGTACACCATAATCCCCAAATAGTCCCAACCTTCCACCCCTTCCCATACTGCACCCCGTTCTTGCAGATGAAGCAGCATCTCTCACTCACAGCAACTTGAAGAGCAGCAAACCACGCCAAACGTGGAATCGGCAGCAGCAACTACTGTACAAAAGCAATACAATGTAACCCACAAATAAGCCTCCCACAATCCCCAGACAGAGCAGCATGCCACTCCAGGATGGCAATGCAAGTTCCAAATTCACGTTAAGCAGTGTTCAGGATACAAGAATCACAGAATACACGGAAGCACAATCCCAGAGCAACACCTTGCTAACTGCAAAGTGAAGGCCCCAAAAGCCCACATTATATTACTCTCCCAACTCGGACCCACCCAAATCAGACAACGCCCCATCTTCAGCTGTTCCAGCTGCTGTGTTATCATCACCTGAGCCTCTTGGTTTTCCCTCCAAGTCCTCCATTTTCTGTCACGACTTAACTCCCCCCAACAATCCTCCGGATAGCCTGAAGGCCACTCATTGTCATCAGAGAACCCGAAAAAGGTATCACTGCTCATTGATTCCGCGCAAGCAGCCTGTATTTCTTGTACTTTTGTCCAGTCCATTTCTGACTCTTCCCCAGAAGAGTCTCCCTCACTCCCATTCACATCATTCCCTGAAAAGCCCTCAAATGATTCATCATCAGTGGATTCAGTGAGTATATGCCGAATCCTTTTACACTGTAACATATCCTCCTCACTTTGCTCTCAAGAAAGCCGTTTTCCTCTCTTAGTGCCCTTACTATGACTACAAGCAGCCCCACCCATCTCCACACTACTGTTTGCAACCAAAGACTCAGCCCCACCCAACTCCATACTATCAGTAGTATATGAAGCCTCAGGCTCAACTACAACACTACTAGTTAGAGTTGATAATGGGAGCCTTCCTGCCTTCATTTTAGGAAATGTAACATTTTCAAAATTTATTTAAGCATGGTGAAGAACACAACAGAGCACAGAATGATTTAGCAATAATTTCTGGGCATATTACACCCAGTTAAAAGAGACTGATGTTTTTATTCTTTATGTCTTAGTGGATTGTTCCTATTTTTTTTTATTTCCATGCTTAATTCCTTCATTGTAAGTCTTCTGTTGTTACTATCCATTATCATGTATTATTTTGATGTGTTTCTACCCATTTTGAGGCATTGAATGCTTGTTTTTTTAATGTATAAACTGCCCTGAGTCTCTCCAAGGAGAGAGGGCGGTCTAGAAATTAATAATAATAATAATAATAATAATTAGAAGAAGACGAGCCTAGGGGGTTCTTGTCACGATCACGGACTTAGCGGGCCCCTTAATCACACACACAGAGACGTACTGAAGGCTAACTACTTTATTGAGTATAAAAACAGTTCCAAAGAATATATAGTCCAATGATAAGCAATTGTTCAAAAGGTAGTAAGCAAGATTGTCCAAAGGAACGTAGCAAGAGGCTTGAAGCTTGGCAAGGCTCCACAAGGCTATGTGGATCAGGAACAAAGGCAAGGCTCCACAAGGCTATGTGGATCAGGAACAAAGGCAAATGCAAGGCAAGGCTTGATGACCACGGCTTAGCTTGTGGTCCCACTCGCTTCACGCCTATCCAGGAAAGACGTGGCCGGAGAACTGGGGATGCGCTCCCACGGACCCTATACTTAATCCTTCGGCCGAGGTCCGCGACGCCTAGGCTTCTCCGTCTCCAATCTCTGCTCACGGACCTCGGTCGGTCTAGGACGCCAGACCAAGCCCTCCTGTAGACTCAATGTCCCGTCTCCTATCGAAGGAGCGACCTTGCCTCTCAGCAGCTGTGTCGCTATCTTCCTGAGAACTTTCCTCCCTGGCACTTTCCCATTCGGCTTCGTCCATGTTTACACTTTCAAACTCTTGGGAATTCCTCCCCCCTGGGTGTTCATAACTCCTCTCGCTGCTTCCCATCTCCACCTGGTGATCGGAATCTATGCTGGGCCCAAACATCATCTCATCCCATGCCAAGCTCTCTGCAGGCGAGCGAGGCCCATCCGAAGGGGCCCTGTGCTTCACCCAGTCATCTAGCTCATCCTCTGAATCCACCTCTGCTGCTGCAGGCCCTAAAGCTAATGGAACCCCAGGACCTATTCCCTGCCCTCCAGGCACGAACGAGAACTGCTGTGCTACACTATCCCCCCCTCAGGCCCCCTCCGAGGCC
>JARBWK010000003.1:163289499-163302810 GCA_030556195.1 Anolis apletophallus | reverse complement strand
CTAGGCTTCTCCGTCTCCAATCTCTGCTCACGGACCTCGGTCGGTCTAGGACCCTAGACCAAGCCCTCCTGGTAGACTCAATGTCCCGTCTCCTATCGAAGGAGCGACCTTGCCTCTCAGCAGCTGTGTCGCTATCTTCCTGAGAACTTTCCTCCCTAGCACTTTCCCATTCGGCCGTCCATGTTTACACTTTCAAACTCTTGGGAATTCCTCCCCCCCGGGTGTTCATAACTCCCTTCGCTGCTTCCCATCTCCACCTGGTGATCGGAATCTATGCTGGGCCCAAACATCATCTCATCCCATGCCAAGCTCTCTGCAGGCGAGCGAGGCCCATCCGAAGGGCCCTGTGCTTCACCCCAGTCATCTAGCTCATCCTCTGAATCCACCTCTGCTGCTGCAGGCCCTAAAGCTAATGGAACCCCAGGACCTATTCCCTGCCCTCCAGGCACGAACGAGAACTGCTGTGCTACAGTTCTTGCCAACATTTTAGCATACCAAACTGCAGTTATATTTAATGTCATATGTCATGTGTTTTTCTTTCCCAAGAAGAAACATTGAATAATGGATAAATAAAATGGCTGTGTCCATTTGGAATATGACTAAGCAAATGAGAAAATTCTAGAGACAGCATGTTTGAATACAGGCATGCAGGAAACCCTTACTGTAGAAGGCCCCATGACTCTAATAGGATAAATGAGATCTATGGGAGTTAAAGAAAATGCTTGGTTTCCAACAATGAGAAACATTGGCCAACTTAATGGACAAAATGGAACTATGCTATGGCTTATATATGTGTCTGTGAGGAAATAGGATTCCTACCTAAGGTTATTCAAAGATCACAACTTAGGATCATAATGATTGACATGTGTGAATCACAGTGATTACGAGGAAGAATCTTGAGTTCTTATAGTAGAAGTAACATTTTGGGCCAAAGAAGAATACAGTAAACCTCTTTAAAACCCTCTAACTTTTGCAAGTTAAAATTACACCAACTCCATTGAAGAGGACACTATTTTGGCTTAGAGCTTGCCTATTTTACATACAAATCTAGTTCTGTCTTTAATGCTATTATTCTAAAATCTCTTCGTTTCTGTACTATACTAAAAAGAATATTTTCAGCTAAGAGGTGGCTTCCCTTATCATCTGACTAACATACACACTTTGGTTGAATCTACACTCCCAAATAATGCATTATCTTGTTAGTGCATACCAATATAATGCAGTTTGATGCAGTTCAAATTGCATTACAATAATCATATAATGCAGTTCAACACTGATCATATAATACAGCCTTTGTTAGAAGAGGTTAAGGTTTTTGCTAGGTCACTTACTATGTATGTATATATATAGTACATACATAGAAAGTGACAATTTGTATTATTACAACAGGCCCTGTCTTAAATGAATATTAACATAATATACTTTATTTTTAAATTTGTCAAAACATAGCTTCACACAGTCATTTTTAACGTAATTCCTTTTCCAAAATCTATTTACAAGAATTCTCAAGATAAACACAATTAGATTCAACCCATCTGTTGCAACTGAAAATTTCCCCTTCACATTTAGGGAGTTCACTTTTCAAGCAGGATTAGAAGCAAGCCACATGCTGATGGTTGAAAGGAGGGATCCGGATCCTGTTCTCATGAAGGAATTATTCAATATTTCCTAGAAACTTAAGTCTGTTTGGAGATTATTGAGTAATCCTAGCATGATGAAAATGTGATGGGGCTCACAAATATATGACTGCAAGTGGAGCCCACAAAAAATGTCACCATGTATTTTATCTTATTTTTAGTCCTAGGCGGTCATGACCTTTTCAAGGATTCCTTGTGCTGCTCTGTATATCCATTCACCTGCCCCAATAATTAAAATTGTAAGTCAGCCTAGCACGTTTGGGCCTCATTTGTGGTTTTAGGGGTCCCCTTTGATTTTTGCCCCTAAAGATAGTTCTTTTTTTAAAAAAAACAACCATGTAGTTCTCTTATGTTTCATATTCCGTCCTTTGTGCATAGATGCTCATAGAGCCATTTTGGAGAACATTGCTGTTAAGACAGAGGGATCATATTTTTATCTTTTTACAAATGCCATCCTGCAGTCTGCTTTTTGTTATTGGAAAACCAAATTAAGGAAGGGATGGAGCATGGAGGGTCAGAGTGCACATACCCTTCTACAAAACATACTGTTGGGATGTCTTTCTACAGTTGTCACAAACATCCTCATCTGAGAGGGTGGCCAGCTCCTTTTAGATAATGTTATACGACTCATAACACATTTTCCCTCTCTGCTAGATTCTATCACAGAATCCCTTTGCTGCCACCAGGTTTCTTTCCAATTAATTCTACTCCAAAGAAAAAATCAGATTTTGAAGTAGGCCTTAAAAGGGTACATTGTAATAGCGTCTTTATTTGCTGTTTTTCCAAATGAACTGTTTTCGGAGTATTAACATGGCTCAGGCTGCTGGATATATGGCAATATAATAATTAATAAAATGCAGAAGTACATCTGGGTAGAGTATTTGAGCAAAAAAAAAGTTTTAGTGCAACAAAGAACAATAAAGGCATCAACAACTGAAAGAGTTTTTAAAAACCATACAGAACTAGAAATGGACATGATATGCCATTATGTACATTGGCTCCCAAAGTAGTTCACAATGCACAGAGAGGTACAATATAAATGGATATATTTATTCTAGTAAATGATGTCCAATGTTTGAGTTCAAATTACAGACTTCTCTCTAGAGTGATGGGGCCAAAGAAGCTGCAGCTGAATTTATGTGCCAGCACACACTGCAGCTCTCATTCCTAAGATTTAGATTATGAAGACTAAAAGTTAGCATTACAGAAACTAAAAGTTTGGCTCTTCCAAAGCTCTCTAAAAGTTACTTTTGGAATACCATTGCAATTCCTCTATATTCAAGCCTTTTGGGTTACCTGTAAATCTGAGATCAGTCAATTGAGAAATTACTTATGAAACTTTTTCAAGAAACATGAATGAAATAGAATTATCAGGAAAGATATCAGCCAGCATGCCAATGCCTTAAATCAAGAAATAGGTTTATAAGATCTACAGAGACATTCATAGGAACACAAGCAAGAGTCCAAAAATGGCAGGCTAAAACCCAGAACCCCAAGCCATAGCTCCTTGGCACACAGAAGACTGCAATCTGGCACCACGAGATGCAGAGCCAACCTTAAGAAATGGGGCCACAAAGTGGAGTCCACGGCACACAAGTGTAGAGAAGAGAAAACCACAGGCCACTTATTACAATGCAGTCTGAGCCCTGCCACATGCACAATGGGAGGACCTTCTTATAGCAACACCAGAGGCACTCCAAGTGGCCAGCTACTGGTCAAAGGACATTTAGTATAATGCCAAGTTTTTAATGTTAATGTGTTTTTAAATACATCTCAACTGTACCCTCGATTTATTGGGTCAGACCTTGCCTTAAGCTAGGCCACTATTTTGAATTTAAGAGAGAGATGAACTTGCTGCCTATCTGTTCAGTCACAGATATTGAACTCCGAGATGGAAGAAAGATTTCAGGAGAACTATACAATCTTTTATTCTCTACTAGACAGGCAAGTGGTTTGATAAATGACTCTTTTAATTCTTTCCCTTACACTTTGCTCCTGCTGACAAGTCAATAAAAATGTTGATCTCCTTTATCTTGAATTGGAAGAGAGGGTTTTTAATAGAATTGAAGACTGTGGCCAGAAGCACCACTGCCTGTGGTATACAAACAGTTCTTTTTCTCCCAATATCATTTCTGTGAAAATGATTTTTGACACACCTCAAAATATGCTAAATTTGTTTACTTAGGACAAGGCAGGTATGTGCGCCAGTTTACCTATTATAATCTCTCTCTCCCTCCCCTAACACTGGAGAGTCGGGGGCATATCAAATTGAAACAAACACAGATAAAAAGTACATACAATAAAAAAGGTTGAAACATACAAAACTGTACTGTTAAAAGGCCCTTACAAATCACATAAAACCACCTGCAAAAAGTAAATAAACTTCGCCCCAATGATCTCAGTGGCTGGGGAGGCACAAATAAGAAGATATGATACTTCAGATAACCTGGATAACTACTGCACTCTAAGTATGAAATATTTTAAATTTGTCACAAAGTAACTCAAAAAGTTATACACTTCAAAACAGTAAGGCAATGGAGACTATTAGGTTTTCCTAATGCTACATGGGAAGAAACTTCCAGCTCGATATTAACTATGCGATTAATATCATATCTACAGGGTTGTAACTTTCCTATGTAACTCTTTACCTGACTATTTTGCAAACCCATGTATAACTTAGGGTGCAATACACTGTAGAATTCTTGCAGTTTGACACTATTTTAACTGCCATGGCTCAATGCTATGGAATCATGGCAGCTATAGTTTGGTGAGGCACCAGCACTTTTTGGCAAATAATTCTCTTAAAGACCATGTAAAACTTCAGTTCCCATGATTCCATAGCACTGAGCCATAGTAGTCAAAGTTGTGTCAAACTGCATTCATTCTACAGTACAGGTGCAATCTAAGGGCCCATTCAGACAAGCTCAACAACAACAACAACAACTACAACTACAACAAACCTCTCCTCATAGCTTGGGGTTGGCCACAGAATAACTAAAACATATAAAAACAAATGCATATATTAAAATGTATCTTGATAAAAGCTACACACCAAAAAGTATTTCTATAAAATACATATTAAAATACACAAAACAAGAGATTAAACAAAGAACATGCATTTAAAATTCATGTTTAAAAACTGTCTGGAAGAGAAAATGGGAACCTGTCTTGGTTTTTATCGGAGACGTCCAAACGTTGCCTCTGGTATAAAATGAATTAATATGGAACAAACCAAGGTTTGTTTTAAATTAATTTGATACCCCATTAGATCTGGGCCTTCTTGAAAGCACTCTTTGGCAAAGTGCTTTCACTCCATAGGCATAAGGAGGAAAGTTATGGTGGCCAGGTACCTTTTACTTAACTTTTAGTAGGAAATTGGGGGGATTTGGGGTGGCTGCATGCCATCCTGATTTTAATGGGGATGGTATGTAGCCACCCAACTTCCTGGGAAGCCCAAGTTTTTTTGGAGGGGGAGTGGGGACTCAAATCTGTGCCGAAGTGGGTTCCCTGCTTCAGCATGGATTTGAGTCCTGTCAGGAAGTACCCTAAATCAGAAATAGGCCCCATTCAGTTAAATGGGGTTTACGCTCTGATTAGAAGCTATGGAACTGTAATGTAATTTGCTCTGTATTTCTACTGGCTACAATATCTGTAGGATCTTTGCTTCTTCTAAAATTTCCCTTCCGTTCCTTCTCAAGTATTTGATACACCATTTTGAGTAATACTGCTATAGTAGTGCTACACATAGCAGTCACTGTTTTGAAACAGTTATCTAATTTTGACACCACATTTATTACGAATATCTATATATTATCTATCATAGCCTTCAAGACGATTTAATAATAAATAATAATAATAATAATAATAACTTTATTTCTTGTGAGTCGCCCTCCACCGATGGTGCTCCGGGCGACTTACATCATTTAAAAAATACATCTAATTAAAAACACGGGTTCAAAGAATCACAAAGGGCCCAATCCCCAAGATTAGTCAATCCCCAAACGCCTGGCGGAAGAGCCAAGTTTTCAGCTCGGACAGGAATCTGGCTGGGGCCGATATGGCCCTAAGAGCAGGCGGAAGTGTATTCCAGATTACAGGAGCCACCACAGAGAAAGCTCTCCATCGGGTCTTTGTCAGCCGGGCCTCTCTCACCCCTGGGATAACTATACAGTCACCATTTATTTCACGCGCTGGTATTTCCCTGTTTTGGTCTATTAACCGGTCGCCCAGATAGGCTGGTCCGGTTCTTTGTCGTGCTTTGAAAGTTATCGCCATGAGTTTATAGACCACTCTGAACTCTGTAGGGAGCCAGTGAAGAGCTTTTAGGATTGGCGAGATATGGTTCCTAGCCGAAGCCCGGAGATGAGTCTGGCCGCTGCATTCTGGACAAGTCTCAGCCTCCAGTCGTGGACAGCGGTAGACCCGCATACAGGGCATTGCAGTAGTCAAGACGGGAGACTACGGTGGCATGTATCACGGTCTTCAGCGCCTCTGATGGTAGGTAGGGGGCCAACCGTCGGGCCCTGCGGAGATGAAAAAAAGGCGCCCTTGGCTGCAGCCTGGATCTGGGCTTCCATCGTCAGCCTCTCGTCCAGGATCACTCCCAGGCTCTTCACCGCCGGAGCCGGGGACAGGGGCTCGCCTTCAAAGAGTGGTAATGGTGAGTGAGGGTCGGGTCGACCGGCCAGAGGATCTCCGTTTTTGCCGGATTGATTTTTAGTCTGTGTGCTCTAAGCCAGTTTGTCACCGCCCTTAGTCCCTGACTGAAGCTTTCAGGCACCGACGACATCCCTGGATCAAGCTTCAACAATAGCTGTGTGTCATCGGCGTATTGGTAGCAGCTGAAACCATGACTCCTAGCAATACTGGCCAGGGGCTGGACATAGATGTTAAAGAGGGTGGGGAACAAGATAGCACCCTGAGGGACCCCGCACTCCAACCCGCATTTCCTGGAGACTTGGCCCTGCCACTCGACCCGCTGCGAGCGGTCCCGCAGGAAACGATCCTAGCCAGGTCAGAACCTTATCTTGGATCCCGGAATCAGCCAGGCGGCGGAGTAGCAGATCTTGGTCGCCGGTGTCGAAAGCCGCGGTTAGATCTAACAGGACCAGGACTGCCGAGCCCTCTCCGTCCAGCTGGCGGCGGATGTCATCCGTAACGCTACCAGGACGGATTCCACTCCGTGGCCCGCGCGGAATCCCGACTGGGACGGGTCCAGGCCCCCCGGTTGGTTAAAAGTCACGCAGCTGGCTTTCCACCGCTCGCTCTAGTAGCTTACCCAGGAAGGGCAGATTGGCAACGGGCGCGTAGCTCGCCGGGTTCGTCGGGGTCGAGGTTCGCCTTTTTCAGGAGAGAGGGCGAACTCTGGCCTCCTTCAGGGACTCTGGGAAAGTGCCTGTATCCAGGGAGGTTCACCAGGTCCCTCAGAGCGTCCGATATGGTGTCAATGCAGGACTTGATTAAGTGCGATGGGCAGGGGTCCAGGGGGCAGGTCGTCGCTCTTGCCACGGACACCAGCTTTTTCACCTCTTCCGGCGTTAGTGGCCTGAATTCGGTGAGGCAATGCCCACTGGTCTGAGAATGACCCCGGTTTTTCACACTCTCATCCTCTGGAACGGGCGGCAGGTCACGCCGACGAGCCGTGCACTTCCCTCTGAAATACTCCGGGACATCATCGGCTGATACCCGAGACATTTTGGGGTCACTCTGTGGAGATGCTACAAGGCTCGGACTACTTTAAAGATCTGTGCTGTACGGGAGCCAGCAGCTGAGATCTGAGCGGCGTTGTAGGCCTTCTTAGCCTCTCTGGTTTCATGTTCATACAGCCTATGCAGTTCTCTATAGGCCGCTCTATTTGCCCCCTGGGTTTTTTTTCTCCAAGCGCTCTCAGTTGTTTCCTCCGGCGCTTCATCTGCTTTAGATTCGACGTGAACCACGGTGAGCGGGTTTTTCGGGCGAAGGGAGCGCCTAGGTGCCACCTGGTCGATGGCCCTCGAGAGGATGCTGTTCCACCTGGCAACCAGATCTGCCAGCGATCCTCCAGGGACCTCCAAAGGTTCCAAGGCAGCCGTAATGCCGTCCGGAGTCATCAGACTCCTTTGCGAACTAAGATGGTCTTTGGCTCCGACCTTTCTGTGAGAAGAGTGTCGATGTCTGCCCTCACGGTCAGGTGGTCCGACCAAGGCACTGTTCTGGTTTCTCGGTGTTTTATAGCTAGACCGTGGCTAAAGATCAGGTCCAGTGCGTGGCCAGCTTGGTGTGTGGGGCCCGTTTCGGTCCTGGGGAGATCTAGAGCATCCATGTGTTGGAGGAACTCCCTCGCGTTAGATGTGAGTGGATCTGTGTCCGGGTGGATGTTAAAATCACCCAGTACGATGAGCCGGGGAATCTCAGAGCCCAGTCCGCAATCAGGTCCAGCAAGGTAGACGTGGCCTCCTTTTGGGCCCCAGGGGCTCAGGTAAACCACCAGAATCCCCGTCTTTTCTCCCATTCCTAGTGTTGCTCCCAGGCACTCTATGCCCGCCATCTCTGGTGTCTTGAGGACCGAGGTAGTAACAGTGTCTTTTACCACCAAGCCCACTCCCCCCGCCCCGGCCGGTGGATCTTGGCTGGTGGAAGGCTCGGAAGCCTGGGGCTATCTCCTGAAGAAGGACACAATCACCGTCCTGTGTCCAGGTCTCTGTGACGCAAGTAACATCTGCGTCCTGCTCTGCGATGAAGTCTCGCAGCGTGGTCAGCTTATTACAAATTGACCTCGCATTGAGGAGCAGGAGTGAAGACCAGAGAGTGGTTAATGTTTGAAGGCGGTCATGGCAGATTATGGGTCGCAGCCAGGTTGAAGAGCGTCTGCGTCCCTGTTTGATGGTAGGTCGGCTGCTAGTCCCCCGTCTCCCCTGTCCGCCAATCAGTGGGATGGGGCACACGGGAGCGCTCGGACGCTGACGCTGGAGACCAGGGCGCTGAGTTTGCGACACGCCCCCGGGGACGTTGGAAGAGTCTGTTTTTGGTCGCCGTCCAGTGAGACCGTGCCGATGGTAAACTGGGGGCCGTGCGGTGGCTGTGCCATGGGGGGATTGGTGAAAGCCCTGGCCTTACTGGCCCAGAAGGTTCTGGTCCTGAAAGGGCCGGGTTTTTTGACCTGGGAGTTCCTAGGGTTATTTTTTTGTCCCTTGTGGGTGATGATACTTTGTTTAATCCGCCTGACCGTCTCTTTTTGTGAGCCACTGGCCTTTTCTTGTGGTGCTCTCCCTAACGGGGACCGGTGGTTCAGGTCCTCCCGTAGGCTCTGGTGGGCACTCCGTCTGCCTGTTGGTGAGCATCGTTCCAGTTACTTATAAACTTTACATTGCATCGTTCCAGTTACTTATAAACTTTCTAGCAGGTGAGGTTTTATGTCCCCTGTATCTGTTGTCATTGTTGTTATTGGAATTCCTCTAAATGCATGCAAATGTGAGTGTCGACCATGTAGAGCAGTGGTTCTTAACCTGTGGGCCACAAACCACCAGTGGGCTGCAAAGATGAAAATCTGGTCCACAAGCCTCCTTCCGCTTTATTTTATTTTATTCCCACTTTTTTGTGCCACCTGCCACTCCTTCCCTGTTGTTGACCAAGGCATATGTTCTGTATCAGAAACTAGAGCTGTTGTGGTCTATCCAATGCAGTTTTCTGAATCAGCACCACAAACTGAATCTAAAGTTGACCAAAAACTGATTTGTAACCCTTTTGGTACTAATGTTGGAGAGTGGTCCCTGGTCAAAGTGGTCCATGATTTTTTAAAAAAGGTTGGGAACCATTGATCTAGGGCAGGGGTGCTCATTAGGTAGCTCGGGAGCTACTAGTAGATTTTCAGCCCTCTTCCAGGTGATCTTCGGGCCTCACCAGCCAGATGGGGCGCTCCTGCCATCTTGTGAGCACACCCTGTGTGCACACGAGCTCCTGCTGCTGGCTTCTGCTCTCGCGGTGCTTCTTTCGCCTGCGGGCATTGCAGGAACAAGGAAGCACGAGGCGGGCCTCTGGAGGGGGTCCCACAGGCGGAAAGTGCGCTGCGCAGGCGGAAAACAGCAGCAGGAGCGTGCGTTGGCGGGAGCGCATGGGAGCGCACGGCGGCAGGGGCAGGTAGATCTTTTCAACTTGGTTGCTTTAAGAATAGCTCGCATGCTGAAAAAGTGTGAGCACCCCTGATCTAGGGAAAATACTATAGAATTATTAGTAATATTATTACATCAATCTCAAAATAGCTCAAAATTTAAAGAGAAAAACCACAAATGAATAGAAAGATGAACAGAATAATTGCCATAGGGATGGAAAAGCAGAATAAATGAAAATAATTACACAAAAACTGTAAGGTATAACTGGTGGCACATGTAAGCACACCATTATAAACTGAAGGGAAAATAAAATATAGCGAATTTTTTAACTACAAGGAACCATCTGCATTTCGTCCTCTCTTTCTGCCACTACAGGTCTTTACTGAGTTGAAGGACTTTACGTGTACAATTGAGGATAAGGTACCAGCAGCAGCACAGAGCATTACTTAAAGCAGATTGCAACAAAACTTGCAAAATCAATGCAAAAAGATAAGATTCCTTCTAACATGTCTCTGCAGCTGGTTCCTGATAAACAGATTGTACTCCATGCCACACTTCTTCAAACAAGGCAAAATATAGAAAATGATATCTAGTATGTGTGGTTAGAAGGTGAATTGTGCTGGGTTCTTTAGAGAGAGATAAAGAGACATATTTTCATATTGATAACTAATGTCTGCTCACTGAATCACTTTTTAAAACACCTGGTAGAAATTTAAGCTGGAACATGTTCTGTAAAAAAAATGAATGGTTTGTTAAGTATTTCCAAAAACTTAGCTGGAAAAAAGAAATACATTAACTTTTCTCTTTTCATCAGTTCATTGTTAACTTTAATGAGTAAATCAGGGGTGCTCAGAATGGTGATCGGGATCACCAGGGTGATCTTTGGGCCTCATCCTGGTGATCTTCAAGCCCCTGACCAGGTTTTTTGCAGTTTGTCCTCTTCACGCGCCCCTGCACGCTGCAAAGAAGTCCTCCGTCATTGCTCCTCCCTGCTCGCGCGCCACCTCCAAAAGCTGCAGAGTCCAAGAGGCAGAATGGGCCCCCTCTTTTGGATTCCTCCTCCTCCCTCCGTCCTTCTCCAGCCACTCAGAGTTGTAGGAGAACAAAGGGGGTGGGCCTGGATGACGCGATGCATGGCTGGCCCCGCGCGCATGCGCAGAAGCGCCCATTCTGCCTCTCTCGGAATTCTCGTGAGCTCTTGAGGCGGCACGCATGCTGGCGGCGTGGAAATAGGAGCAACGACGGAGGAGAAGAAGGACGCTTTGGGGTCATTTCCTTACCGCAACTCAAAGGTCGGTCTTTTTACTTTGGGGTGGGTGCTTGATTGTTCTGTGGCATGTCTCTTTGTTTATTTTTAATGTTTAAAAAATGGCCTTTTAGCTCCAAAGCCTCTCTGCTTGCTTTGTTCCTTGAGAAATATATGTTGGGGAATATGGAAATGTGGGAGAAATGGGGTGGTTGGATGTATTTTTGCATGCCCCTTTGTTTACCTTGCTGCGTATTAAATGGCCTTGCAGTTCAAAAGCCTCTCTTCTTACTTTCTGGATGATAATATGTGTGGTAATATGGCAGTGTGGGAGAAATGGGGTGGTTGGATGTATTTTGCATGCCCCTTTGTTTACCTTGCTGCATATTAAATGGCCTTGCAGTTCAAAAGCCTCTCTTCTTACTTTCTGGCTGATAATATGTGTGGTAATATGGCAGTGTGGGAGAAATGGGGTGGTTGGATGTATTTTTGCATGCCCCTTTGTTTACCTTGCTGCGTATTAAATGGCCTTGCAGTTCAAAAGCCTCTCTTCTTACTTTCTGGATGATAATATGTGTGGTAATATGGCAGTGTGGGAGAAATGGGGTGGTTGGATGTATTTTGCATGTCCCTTTGTTTACCTTGCTGCATATTAAATGGCCTTGCAGTTCAAAAGCCTCTCTTCTTACTTTCTGGCTGATAATATGTGTGGTAATATGGCAGTGTGGGAGAAATGGGGTGGTTGGATGTATTTTTATGCTCTGTTTTATATTGTTGTTATTAAATTGAAATGTTGATGTTTTATAACTTCATTTTATGTAAACTGCCCCGAGCCTGCTGGAAGGAGCGGAACATAAAAATGAATAATAAGTATAAATAAATAAATAAGAAAATAGTTATACGTTTTACATTTCTGGGCAGGTGATCTTTGGGACTTGGTTTTTTAATCAGTAGCTCCCATGCTGAAAAAGTGTGAGCACCCCTGGAGTAAATGATCCTGAAAATTTCTCAAGATTTCAGAATGAGAAAATATTATTTCTTCTTCGAGAGCTCTGTGAATGCACACTTATGAAGTTTGCGCGCCAGCGCGGGCTTCTAACGGAAACTTTCCCAGTTTGAAATTTTTGGCGGTAGCTCCCCAGCCGGCCCGGAGGGCATAAAGGCGCTCCATGCACGCCCACCCCATTCCTTTGTTTTCCGCCACTTGGGCAACATCGGAAATACGGCTGGTTGTGTGAGCATAGCATGTCCACAAACAGTTTCAAAAGGTGCTTATCCTGCGGTAGCAAGATCCCGGATTGAGACGGTCACCGGCGCCTTCGGTGTCTCGGGGGAGGGACACGCCGTCCTCGACCTGCCGACACTGCCAGGCCTTTCTCATCGAGTACCAGGGCGAGCGAGAGCCCGCAGGCTTCAGGCCTACCTGACGGAGCGTGTTTCTGCCCTCCGGAGATGGGCGACGGCTGTCCCATCTGCCTCCTTGGGGTCCGAGGCGGCTGCTTTCTGGTCCCCACCGTGTCGACCGCTCACCCGGCCGGGAAGAAGCGCCCCACGGAAGGAGAAGAACGCCTCTGTCTCTCGAAGACTTCGGCGTCGAAGAGGCCCTGCACCGTGACCACCGAACGGTCCAGCTGCCTCCACCTGTTAGAGCTTCCACAAGCTCGATGGCGTCGGCCTCTCCCAGAGGTCGGCCATCTCGAGACTCCTCTGATCGGGTTATGGAGATAGCTTTCCGGAGGTCGAAAGTGAAGAAGCCCGTAGAGCCCAGACCAGAGGCCAGGTTCCTGTGACTCGGCAAGTCTCTGAGAGTCGCGAGCCTCGAGACCTCCATCGCCGAAGAGGCGCAGGACTCTGACGTCATCGGTCTTGGTCTCCTGCCCCGACTGCCGCCTATCCCTGTTCTCGCTGTGGAGACAGGGGTAGAGCACCACGTGTCACCTGAGGATTCGGTGCAAACCGTCGTCCGAATCCCACCCGGACAGACCTCGGTCCAACAACTGTTTGTCACCTCGCGGACAAAGGCAGACAAACCACGAGGCTCGCCTGGCCCCGCCGAGCGAAACCTCCCTCCTGTGGTGACCGCGGCCCCTTCAGCCTCGGTCGCCGCCTCAGTCACAGCCTCCAGCGAACCAGGACACGGTTCGGCCTTGGTCGGGTGACGAGATGGACGATGGCGAGGTCCCTCGTCGACAGATCAGGTTCCATCCTGTCTCTCAACTTGGACAGGACCCCTTCCCATACAGGATGGAATTCGGAACCTTCGTCTTCACCGACCGACAACGCAGAGCGTTCGGTGAAATGGTCGGCCGGATGGCAGGTCTCTGGGGATGCAACCCTACGC
>JARBWK010000003.1:162965300-163289399 GCA_030556195.1 Anolis apletophallus | reverse complement strand
TTCTAGTAAATGATGTCCAATGTTTGAGTTCAAATTACAGACTTCTCTCTAGAGTGATGGGGCCAAAGAAGCTGCAGCTGAATTTATGTGCCAGCACACACTGCAGCTCTCATTCCTAAGATTTAGATTATGAAGACTAAAAAGTTAGCATTACAGAAACTAAAAAGTTTGGCTCTTCAAAAGCTCTCTAAAGTTACTTTGGAATACCATTGCAATTCCTCTATATTCAAGCCTTTTGGGTTACCTGTAAATCTGAGATCAGTCAATTGAGAATTACTTATGAAACTTTTCAAGAAACATGAATGAAATAGAATTATCAGGAAAGATATCAGCCAGCATGCCAATGCCTTAAATCAAGAAATAGGTTTATAAGATCTACAGAGACATTCATAGGAACACAAGCAAGAGTCCAAAATGGCAGGCTAAAACCCAGAACCCCAAGCCATAGCTCCTTGGCACACAGAAGACTGCAATCTGGCACCACGAGATGCAGAGCCAACCTTAAGAAATGGGGCCACAAAGTGGGAGTCCACGACACACAAGTGTAGAGAAGAGAAAACCACAGGCCACTTGTTACAATGCAGTCTGAGCCCTGCCACATGCACAATGGGAGGACCTTCTTATAGCAACACCAGAGGCACTCCAAGTGGCCAGCTACTGGTCAAAGGACATTTAGTATAATGTCAAGTTTTAATGTTAATGTGTTTTTAAATACATCTCAACTGTACCCTCGATTTATTGGGTCAGACCTTGCCTTAAACTAGGCCACTATTTTGAATTTAAGAGAGAGATGAACTTGCCTATCTGTTCAGTCACAGATATTGAACTCCGAGATGGAAGAAAGATTTCAGGAGAACTATACAATCTTTTATTCTCTACTAGACAGGCAAGTGGTTTGATAAATGACTCTTTTAATTCTTTCCCTTACACTTTGCTCCTGCTGACAAGTCAATAAAAATGTTGATCTCCTTTATCTTGAATTGGAAGAGAGTTTTTAATAGAATTGAAGACTGGCCAGAAGCACCACTGCCTGTGGTATACAAACAGTTCTTTTTCTCCCAATATCATTTCTGTGAAATGATTTTGACACACCTCAAAATATGCTAAATTTGTTTACTTAGGACAAGGCAGGTATGTGCGCCAGTTTACCTATTATAATCTCTCTCTCCCTCCCCTAACACTGGAGAGTCGGGCATCAAATTGAAACAAACACAGATAAAGTACATACAATAAAAAAGGTTGAAACATACAAAACTGTACTGTTAAAAGGCCCTTACAAATCACATAAAACCACCTGCAAAAAGTAAATAAACTTCGCCCCAATGATCTCAGTGGCTGGGGAGGCACAAATAAGAAGATATGATACTTCAGATAACCTGGATAACTACTGCACTCTAAGTATGAAATATTTTAAATTTGTCACAAAGTAACTCAAAAAGTTATACACTTCAAAACAGTAAGGCAATGGAGACTATTAGGTTTTCCTAATGCTACATGGGAAGAAACTTCAGCTCGATATTAACTATGCGTTAATATCATATCTACAGGGTTGTAACTTTCCTATGTAACTCTTTACCTGACTATTTTGCAAAACCCATGTATAACTTAGGGTGCCAATACACTGTAAATTCTTGCAGTTTGACACTATTTTAACTGCCATGGCTCAATGCTATGGAATCATGGCAGCTATAGTTTAGTGAGGCACCAGCACTTTTGGCAAATAATTCTCTTAAAGACCATGTAAAACTTCAGTTCCCATGATTCCATAGCACTGAGCCATAGTAGTCAAAGTTGTGTCAAACTGCAGTTATTCACAGTACAGGTGCAATCTAAGGGCCCATTCAGACAAGCTCAACAACAACAACAACAACTGCAACTACAACAAACCTCTCCTCATAGCTTGGGGTTGGCCACAGAATAACTAAAACATATAAAACAAATGCATATATTAAAATGTATCTTGATAAAAGCTACACACCAAAAAGTATTTCTATAAAATACATATTAAAATACACAAAACAAGAGATTAAACAAAGAACATGCATTTAAAATTCATGTTTAAAAACTGTCTGGAAGAGAAAAATGGGAACCTGTCTTGGTTTTTATCGGAGAGACGCCAACGTTGCCTCTGGTATAAAAATGAATTAATATGGAACAAACCAAGGTTTGTTTTAAATGGTGATACCCCATTAGATCTGGGCCTTCTTGAAAGCACTCTTGGCAAAGTGCTTTCACTCCATAGGTATAAGGAGGAAAGTTATGGGTGGCCAGGTACCTTTACTTAACTTTTAGTAGGAAATTGGGGGATTTGGGTGGCTGCATGCCATCCTGATTTTAATGGGGATGGTAGCGCCACCCAACTTCCTGGGAAGCCCAAGTTTTTGGAGGGAGTGGGGACTCAAATCTGTGCCGAAGGTTCCCTGCTTCAGCATGGATTTGAGTCCTGTCAGGAAGTACCCTAAATCAGAAATAGGCCCCATTCAGTTAAATGGGGTTTTACGCTCTGATTAGAAGCTATGGAACTGTAATGTAATTTGCTCTGTATTTCTACTGGCTACAATATCTGTAGGATCTTTGCTTCTTCTAAAATTTCCCTTCCGTTCCTTCTCAAGTATTTGATACACCATTTTGAGTAATACTGCTATAGTAGTGCTACACATAGCAGTCACTGTTTTGAAACAGTTATCTAATTTTTGACACCACATTTATTACGAATATCTATATATTATCTATCATAGCCTTCAAGACGATTTAATAATAAATAATAATAATAATAATAATAACTTTATTTCTTGTGAGTCGCCCTCCACCGATGGTGCTCGGGCGACTTACATCATTTAAAAATACATCTAATTAAAAACACGGGTTCAAAGAATCACAAAGGGCCCAATCCCAAGATTAGTCAATCCCCAAACGCCTGGCGGAAGAGCCAAGTTTCAGCTCGGACAGGAATCTGGCTGGGGCCGATATGGCCCTAAGAGCAGGCGGAAGTGTATTCCAGATTACAGGAGCCACCACAGAGAAAGCTCTCCGTCGGGTCTTTGTCAGCCGGGCCTCTCTCACCCTGGGATAACTATACAGTCACCATTTATTTCACGCGATGGTATTTCACTGTGTTGGTCTATTAACCGATCGCCCAGATAGGCTGGTCCGGTTCTTTGTCGTGCTTTGAAAGTTATCGCCATGAGTTTATAGACCACTCTGAACTCTGTAGGGAGCCAGTGAAGAGCTTTTAGGATTGGCGAGATATGGTTCCTAGCCGAAGCCCGGAGATGAGTCTGGCCGCTGCATTCTGGACAAGTCTCAGCCTCCGAGTCGTGGACAGCGGTAGACCCGCATACAGGGCATTGCAGTAGTCAAGACGGGAGACTACGGTGGCATGTATCACGGTCTTCAGCGCCTCTGATGGTAGGTAGGGGGCCAACCGTCGGGCCCTGCGGAGATGAAAAAAGGCGCCCTTGGCTGCAGCCTGGATCTGGGCTTCCATCGTCAGCCTCTCGTCCAGGATCCCTCCCAGGCTCTTCACCGCGGGCCGGGGACAGGGGCTCGCCTTCAAAGTGGTAATGGTGAGTGAGGGGTCGGGTCGACCGGCCAGAGGATCTCCGTTTTTGCCGGATTGATTTTTAGTCTGTGTGCTCTAAGCCAGTTTGTCACCGCCCTTAGTCCCGGACTGAAGCTTTCAGGCACCGGCGACCTCCCGGGAGCAAGCGTCAACAATAGCTGTGTGTCATCGGCGTATTGGTAGCAGCTGAAACCATGACTCCTAGCAATACTGGCCAGGGGCTGGACATAGATGTTAAAGAGGGTGGGGACAAGATAGCACCCTGAGGGACCCGCACTCCAACCCGCATTTCCTGGAGACTTGGCCCTGCCACTCGACCCGCTGCGAGCGGTCCAAGCAGGAACGATCTAGCCAGGTCAGAACCTTATCTTGGATCCCGGGAAGCAGCCAGGCGGCGGAGTAGCAGATCATGGTCGACGGTGTGAAAGCCGCGGTTAGATCTAAAAGGACCAGGACTGCCGAGCCCTCTCCGTCCAGCTGGCGGCGGATGTCATCCGTAATCGCTACCAGGACGGATTCCACGCCGTGGCCCGCGCGGAATCCCGACTGGGACGGGTCCAGGCCCCCGGATTGGTTATAAAGTCACGCAGCTGGCTTTCCACCGCTCGCTCTAGTAGCTTACCCAGGAAGGGCAGATTGGCAACGGGGCGGTAGCTCGCCGGTTCGTCGGGTCGAGGTTCGCCTTTTCAGGAGAGGGCGAACTCTGGCCTCCTTCAGGGACTCTGGGAAAGTGCCTGTATCCAGGGAGAGGTTCACCAGGTCCCTCAGAGCGTCCGATATGGTGTCAATGCAGGACTTGATTAAGTGCGATGGGCAGGGGTCCAGGGGCAGGTCGTCGCTCTTGCCACGGACACCAGCTTTTCACCTCTTCCGGCGTTAGTGGCCTGAATTCGGTGAGGCAATGCCCACTGGTCTGAGAATGACCCGGTTTTTCACACTCATCCTCTGGAACGGGCGGCAGGTCACGCCGGGTGCCGTGATCTTCCCTATGAAATACACTTGGAGATCTTCTGCTGTTACCCTAGAGTTTTTGGGGTCACTCTGTGGAGAAGCTAGAAGGCTCCGGACTACTTTAAAGATCTGTGCTGTACGGAGCCAGCAGCTGAGATCTGAGCGGCGTTGCAGGCCTTCTTAGCCTCTCTGGTTTCATGTCCCTACAGCCTATGCCGTTCTCTATAGGCCGCTCTATTTGCCCCGCTGGGTTTTTTCTCAAGCGCTCTCAGTTGTTTCCTCCGGCGCTTCATCTGCTTTTTAGATCGACGTGAACCACGGTGAGCGGGTTTTTCGGGGCGAAGGGAGCGCCTAGGTGCCACCTGGTCGATGGCCCTCGAGAGGATGCTGTTCCACCTGGCAACCAGATCTGCCAGCGATCCTCCAGGGACCTCAAAGGTTCCAAGGCAGCCGTAAATGCCGTCGGAGTCATCAGACTCCTTTTGCGAACTAAGATGGTCTTTGGCTCCGACCTTTCTGTGAGAAGAGTGTCGATGTCTGCCCTCACGGTCAGGTGGTCCGACCAAGGCACTGTTCTGGTTTCTCGGTGTTTTATAGCTAGACCGTGGCTAAAGATCAGGTCCAGTGCGTGGCCAGCTTGGTGTGTGGGGCCCGTTTCGGTCCTGGGGAGATCTAGAGCATCCATGTGTTGGAGGAACTCCCTCGCGTTAGATGTGAGTGGATCTGTGTCCGGGTGGATGTTAAAATCACCCAGTACGATGAGCCGGGGGAATCTCAGAGCCCAGTCCGCAATCAGGTCCAGCAAGGTAGACGTGGCCTCCTTTTGGGCCCCAGGGGCTCGGTAAACCACCAGAATCCCCGTCTTTTCTCCCATTCCTAGTGTTGCTCCCAGGCACTCTATGCCCGCCATCTCTGGTGTCTTGAGGACCGAGGTAGTAACAGTGTCTTTTACCACCAAGCCCACTCCCCCGCCCCGGCCGGTGGATCTTGGCTGGTGGAAGGCTCGGAAGCCTGGGGGGGCTATCTCCTGAAGAAGGACACAATCACCGTCCTGTGTCCAGGTCTCTGTGACGCAAGTAACATCTGCGTCCTGCTCTGCGATGAAGTCTCGCAGCGTGGTCAGCTTATTACAAATTGACCTCGCATTGAGGAGCAGGAGTGAAGACCAGAGAGTGGTTAATGTTTGAAGGCGGTCATGGCAGATTATGGGTCGCAGCCAGGTTGAAGAGCGTCTGCGTCCCTGTTTGATGGTAGGTCGGCTGCTAGTCCCCCGTCTCCCCTGTCCGCCAATCAGTGGGATGGGGCACACGGGAGCGCTCGGACGCTGACGCTGGAGACCAGGGCGCTGAGTTTGCGACACGTCCCCCGAAACCGGGACGTTGGAAGAGTCGGAGTTCGGTCGCCGTCCAGTGAGACCGTGCCGATGGTAAACTGGGGGCCGTGCGGTGGCTGTGCCATGGGGGGATTGGTGAAAGCCCTGGCCTTACTGGCCCAGAAGGTTCTGGTCCTGAAAGGGCCGGGTTTTTTGACCTGGGAGTTCCTAGGGTTATTTTTTTGTCCCTTGTGGGTGATGATACTTTGTTTAATCCGCCTGACCGTCTCTTTTTGTGAGCCACTGGCCTTTTCTTGTGGTGCTCCCCTCGCAACGGGGACCGGTGGTTCAGGTCCTCCCGTAGGCTCTGGTGGGCACTCCGTCTGCCTGTTGGTGAGCATCGTTCCAGTTACTTATAAACTTTACATTGCATCGTTCCAGTTACTTATAAACTTTCTAGCAGGTGAGGTTTTATGTCCCTGTATCTGTTGTCATTGTTGTTATTGGAATTCCTCTAAATGCATGCAAATGTGAGTGTCGACCATGTAGAGCAGTGGTTCTTAACCTGTGGGCCACAAACCACCAGTGGGCTGCAAAGATGAAAATCTGGTCCACAAGCCTCCTTCCGCTTTATTTTATTTTATTCCCACTTTTTTGTGCCACCTGCCACTCCTTCCCTGTTGTTGACCAAGGCATATGTTCTGTATCAGAAACTAGAGCTGTTGTGGTCTATCCAATGCAGTTTTCTGAATCAGCACCACAAACTGAATCTAAAGTTGACCAAAAACTGATTTGTAACCCTTTTGGTACTAATGTTGGAGAGTGGTCCCTGGTCAAAGTGGTCCATGATTTTTTAAAAAAGGTTGGGAACCATTGATCTAGGGCAGGGGTGCTCATTAGGTAGCTCGGGAGCTACTAGTAGATTTTCAGCCCTCTTCCAGGTGATCTTCGGGCCTCACCAGCCAGATGGGGCGCTCCTGCCATGCGCGAGCACACCCTGTGTGCACACGAGCTCCTGCTGCTGGCTTCTGCTCTCGCGGTGCTTCTTTCGCCTGCGGGGCATTGCAGGAACAAGGAAGCACGAGGCGGGGCCTCTGGAGGGGTCCCACAGGCGGAAAAAGCGCTGCGCAGGCGGAAAACAGCAGCAGGAGCGTGCGTTGGCGGGAGCGCATGGGAGCGCACGGCGGCAGGGGCAGGTAGATCTTTTCAACTTGGTTGCTTTAAGAATAGCTCGCATGCTGAAAAAGTGTGAGCACCCCTGATCTAGGGAAAATACTATAGAATTATTAGTAATATTATTACATCAATCTCAAAATAGCTCAAAATTTAAAGAGAAAAACCACAAATGAATAGAAAGATGAACAGAATAATTGCCATAGGGATGGAAAAGCAGAATAAATGAAAATAATTACACAAAAACTGTAAGGTATAACTGGTGGCACATGTAAGCACACCATTATAAACTGAAGGGAAAATAAAATATAGCGAATTTTTAACTACAAGGAACCATCTGCATTTCGTCCTCTCTTTCTGCCACTACAGGTCTTTACTGAGTTGAAGGACTTTACGTGTACAATTGAGGATAAGGTACCAGCAGCAGCACAGAGCATTACTTAAAGCAGATTGCAACAAAACTTGCAAAATCAATGCAAAAAGATAAGATTCCTTCTAACATGTCTCTGCAGCTGGTTCCTGATAAACAGATTGTACTCCATGCCACACTTCTTCAAACAAGGCAAAATATAGAAAATGATATCTAGTATGTGTGGTTAGAAGGTGAATTGTGCTGGGTTCTTTAGAGAGAGATAAAGAGACATATTTTCATATTGATAACTAATGTCTGCTCACTGAATCACTTTTTAAAACACCTGGTAGAAATTTAAGCTGGAACATGTTCTGTAAAAAAAATGAATGGTTTGTTAAGTATTTCCAAAAACTTAGCTGGAAAAAAGAAATACATTAACTTTTCTCTTTTCATCAGTTCATTGTTAACTTTAATGAGTAAATCAGGGGTGCTCAGAATGGTGATCGGGATCACCAGGGTGATCTTTGGGCCTCATCCTGGTGATCTTCAAGCCCCTGACCAGGTTTTTTGCAGTTTGTCCTCTTCACGCGCCCCTGCACGCTGCAAAGAAGTCCTCCGTCATTGCTCCTCCCTGCTCGCGCACCGCCTCCAAAAGCTCCAGAGTCCAAGAGGCAGAATGGGCCCCCTCTTTTGGATTCCTCCTCCTCCCTCCGTCCTTCTCCAGCCACTCAGAGTTGTAGGAGAACAAAGGGGGTGGGCCTGGATGACGCGATGCATGGCTGGCCCCGCGCGCATGCGCAGAAGCGCCCATTCTGCCTCTCGGAATTCTCGTGAGCTCTTGGAGGCGGCACGCATGCTGGCGGCGTGGAAATAGGAGCAACGACGGAGGAGAAGAAGGACGCTTTGGGGTCATTTCCTTACCGCAACTCAAAGGTCGGTCTTTTTACTTTGGGGTGGGTGCTTGATTGTTCTGTGGCATGTCTCTTTGTTTATTTTTAATGTTTAAAAATGGCCTTTTAGCTCCAAAGCCTCTCTGCTTGCTTTGTTCCTTGAGAAATATATGTTTGGGAATATGGAAATGTGGGAGAAATGGGGTGGTTGGATGTATTTTTGCATGCCCCTTTGTTTACCTTGCTGCGTATTAAATGGCCTTGCAGTTCAAAAGCCTCTCTTCTTACTTTCTGGATGATAATATGTGTGGTAATATGGCAGTGTGGGAGAAATGGGGTGGTTGGATGTATTTTGCATGCCCCTTTGTTTACCTTGCTGCATATTAAATGGCCTTGCAGTTCAAAAGCCTCTCTTCTTACTTTCTGGCTGATAATATGTGTGGTAATATGGCAGTGTGGGAGAAATGGGGTGGTTGGATGTATTTTTGCATGCCCCTTTGTTTACCTTGCTGCGTATTAAATGGCCTTGCAGTTCAAAAGCCTCTCTTCTTACTTTCTGGATGATAATATGTGTGGTAATATGGCAAATATTATTTCTTCTTCGAGAGCTCTGTGAATGCACACTTATGAAGTTTGCGCGCCAGCGGGGCTTCTAAGGAAACTTTCCCAGTTTGAAATTTTTGGCGGTAGCTCCCCCAGCCGGCCCGGAGGGCATAAAAGGCGCCTCCATGCGCGCCCACCCCATTCCTTAGTTATCCGCCACGTGGGCAACATCGGAAATACGGCTGGTTGTGTGAGCATAGCATGTCCACAACCAGTTTCAAAAGGTGCTTATCCTGCGGTAGCAAGATCCCGGATTGCGACGGTCACTCGAAGTGCCTTCGGTGTCTCGGGGAGGGACACGTCGTCTCGACCTGCCGACACTGCCAGGCCTTCTCATCGAGTACCAGGCGAGCGAGAGCCCGCAGGCTTCAGGCCTACCTGACGGAGCGTGCTCTCTGCCCTCCGGAGATGGCGACGGCTGTCCCATCTGCCTCCTTGGGGTCCGAGGCGGCTGCTTCGGTCCCCACCGTGTCGACCGCTCACCCGGCCGGGAAGAAGCGTCCACGGAAGGAGAAGAACGCCTCTGTCTCCTCGAAGACTTCGGCGTCGAAGAGGCCCTGCACCGTGACCACCGAAACGGTCCAGCTGCCTCCACCTCGTAGAGCTTCCACAAGCTCGATGGCGTCGGGCCTCTCCCAGAGGTCGGCCATCTCGAGGACTCCCTCTGATCGGGCTATGGAGATAGCTTTCCGGAGGTCGAGTGAAGAAGCCCGTAGAGCCCAGACCAGAGGCCTGGTTCCTGTGACTCCGGGCAAGTCTCTGGAGGCCGCAGCCTCGAGACCTCCATCGCCGAAGAGGCGCAGGACTCTGACGTCATCGTCTTCGGTCTCCTGCCCCGACTCGTCGCCTATCCCTGTTCTCGCTGTGGAGACAGGGGTAGAGCACCACGTGTCACCGGAGGATTCGGTGCAAACCGTCGTCCGAATCCCACCCGGACAGACCTCGGTCCGACAACTGTTTGTCACCTCGCCGGACAAAGGCAGACAAACCACGAGGCTCGCCCTGGCCCCGGCCGAGCGAAACCTCCCTCCTGTGGTGACTGCGGCCCCTTCAGCCTCGAGGTCGCCGCCTCAGTCACAGCCTCCGGCGAACCAGGACACGGTTCGGCCGTGGTCGGGTGACGAGATGGAAGATGGCGAGGTCCCTCGATCGACAAGATCAGGTTCCATCCTGTCTCTCAACTTGGACAGGACCCTTCCCCATACAGGATGCGAAGTGGAACCTTCGTCTTCACCGACCGACAACGCAAGAGCGTTCGGTGAAGAGGTCGGCCGGATGGCAAGGTCTCTGGGGAGGCAACCCTACGTCCCCACGAGCCAACGCCTGCCCCGTTTTCAGCAGGGTGCAGGTCGAGGAAGCGGCCCAACCACACCTCCCCATGCTGGAGCCACTGGAAGAAGTGGTTAAGGCTTCGTGGACAACCCCATCGACCATCCCTCCTACGTCCGGGCGTATCGAGGCATGGTACAAAATAGATGAGAGGGAGAAGAGCTGGCTACATGATCACCCGACTCCCAACTCGATGATCGTCACCTCCTCCCAGTCTTCGGGCCGAGAATCTGCAGCTCCCTCAGACCAAGAGGGAAAGCGGTTCGACACAGTCGGCCGAAAAATCTACAAGGCCGGACTCTTGCTGACCAAGATGGCCAATTATGGGGCGTGCATGGGAGCTTATCACCAGATCCTGTGGGAGAGGGCTCAACCCTTTTTCCAGGATCTCTCCCAGGAACAACAAACTGCACTTCTCTCCATCTCCCAAGAGGCGCAGTCGTTGGCACACCACCAGATCCTGATGGCCCGCCACACGGGGGACACCTCAGGAAAGCTGCTGGCCCACGGTGTCGCCATTCGAAGACACGCGTGGCTGAAGTCTTCTGGTCTCTCTTCGGTCGAAGAAGACCATCGAGGATCTCCGTTCGACGCCCAAGGACTGTTCTTTGCGGGCACGGACGATAAACTCAAGGCCACTCACGACTTTAGAGTCCTGACGGCCAAGCTGGATCGGCCCCAGCCACAACCAAAGCCTAGGTACTACCAACGGGCGAAGTTCCAGCCCAGGCAACAGTACCGCCAAGCTCCACGGCCTTACTCGGCCCCTCAGCAGCAGCAGCAGCAACAACAGCCGAGGCAACAACAACAACAGGCCAACCGACCCCGCCAGGGTAACAAATCGAGGCCTCGCCATAACAATGGCAATGGACAGTCCAATCGCCGCGTTTGACGGGGCGAAGGGCGACACCGCCTCGTCGCTAGGTACCGCTGCCACCACCATGCCTCCTCCCAGCCTTCGACCTCCACCACCTCACCCACCATTCGGAGACCGCCTGGCCCGCTACATCGATGCCTGGCGTCGCATCACCTCAGATGCATGGGTTCTCCGGATTGTCGAAGACGGCTATGCCTTGGAATTCGACGAGCTTCCTCCAACGGGGTTCATCGTCGAGACAGAGCCGTCCAGGGTGATCTTGGAGGAGGTCGACGCATTGCTTCAAAAAGGGAGCGATTTCACAGCTCCCCGGAGCAAGGAAAGAGGGCATACTTCTCACGGTATTTCACCGTGCGAAAACCAGACGGTTCCCTGCGACCCATCCTGGACCTCAGAGACTTAAACGCGTACGTTTCGCCGAGGAAATTCAGGATGGTGTCAGTGTCGTCCATTCTCCCGCTGCTCGGAGAGGAGACCACTTCGCCTCGATAGATCTTCGGGATGCGTACTTCCACATCTCGATCAGGCCTGCCCATCGACGCTTCCTCAGCTTCAAGGTGGCAGGAAGGGCGTACCAATTCAACGTCCTTCCCTCGGCCTCGGGACGGCTCCCCGAACATTCTCAAAGTGCATGTCGGTCGTGGCTGCGCACTTGAGAAGGGAGAAAATCCGGATTTTCCCGTACCTGGACGACTGGCTGCTGGCGGCCCAGTCTCCAGACCTGCTGCACCAACAGGTCGCGACGGCACTACAATTACTCTCGTCGTTAGGCCTGCGGCTCAACGAGGAAAAATCCCAGCTCACCCCGTCCCAGTCCATAAAGTTCATCGGGACGATTTTCGACTCCGTCGATCAGCTCGCCTATCTGCCAGACGTCAGAT
The DNA here is from genome assembly GCA_030556195.1 of Anolis apletophallus. NCBI lineage: Eukaryota > Metazoa > Chordata > Lepidosauria > Squamata > Anolidae > Anolis > Anolis apletophallus. Next base: position 163,277,469 of record JARBWK010000003.1, on the reverse strand, counting down.
TCCAGGCACTTCGACGGGAGGTCAACGCCTGCACCGGTCACGCTCGGCCACATGGCGTCCACGGTGTCAGTCACTCCGCTGGCAAGGCTCGATTCAGGCCTCTACAGCGCTGGGTTCTCGACCACTTCGATCCGGTCAGAGAACACCACTCAAAGAGACTCTCTCTCCCGAGGTCGGTCAAGGACTCCCTCCAATGGTGGACGTCCGAAACCAACGTCTGCAAAGGGGTGCCTTTCCACACGTTGACCCCGTCCATCACGCTGACGACCGACGCCTCGATGCTGGCTTGGGGAGGCCACATGAACAACTTGTCGATCAACGGCCAATGGTCGGCGGTGGAGAGGCTCCACCACATCAACTACCTCGAGCTCCTGGCCATAGCCAAGACTCTTCGGGCCTTCGCCCCCCTAGTCAGGGGACACGTAGTACTGGTCAGGACAGACAATATAGTGGCCATGTACTACGTCAACAAGCAGGGCGGAACGGGCTCGAGGAAGCTCCTGGCCCTGGCCCAGAGCCTGTGGGAGTGGTGCGTCCTCCATCAAGTGACCCCCAGGGCCATTCATCTCCCGGGAGTCGAGAACGTGGAGGCGGACTCCCTCAGCAGGACCAGCTGGTCGTCCCACGAATGGATGCTGCATCCGGGACGAGCTCCACCGTGTCTTTCAACGGTGGGGATTCCCAGACGCAGATCTCTTCGCATCGCCGGAAAACAGCCAGCTGCCAGTTTTCGGTGCCAGGCTTGCCCGGATGCACGCCGGGGTTGCCTCGGGGCGCCTCCTCCTCGACTGGACGACGGGGTTCCTCTACCTCTTCCCGCCGTTTCCGCTTCTTCTCCGAATCATCGAGAAGATCCAGCTCTCGGGGACCGATTGCATCCTCATCGCCCCCTACTGGCCAAGACAAGTTTGGTTCCCGACCCTGCTCCACCTAGCAGGCCAGAACCACATACCACTCCCTCACCGGCCAGACCTGCTGACCCGGGAGAAGGGGATGCTCCTCCATCCGGATCTTCCATCCTTGCACTTAACCGCATGGAGGATCCACCGGCGCCAGACGTCTCTCCAGCAGTAGCAGCGATCCTGGCAGCAGCCCACAAGCCGGCCACGTCAAAGGCTTACTCGGCTTGCATCGCCCGCTACGCGAGGTTCCAGTCTTCTCGATCCGCCGCCGTCTTTCCACTTTCGATCCCGGCGGTACTGGAATTCCTGGCGGAATTGGTCGACAGGGGTCTCTCCATGTCCTCGGTGAAGACCCACCTGGCGGCCCTCACCTGGCAGAACCAGCAGAGGGATGGTCCCTCGCTGTTCCAGTTCCCGATGGTCAAGAGATTCCTGAGGGTGTCAACAACACTCGCCCCCCCGGTGCATCCACCTACACCGGGTTGGAACCTCGACCTGGTCCTGTCCTGCCTGACATCCCCACCATTCGAGCCGCTGTCATCCATCGACCTGCGGCTCCTCTCCTGGAAGGTGGTCTTCTTGGTCGCCATCGCGTCGGCTCGTAGGCCTTCCGAACTGGCGGCGCTCCGGGTCGACGAGCCCTACCTGCTGTTTTTGGCAGACAGAGCCATTCTGCGAACGGACATCACTTTTCTGCCTAAGGTGGTGTCCCCGTTCCACGTAAACACCGACATTGTGCTCCCGGACATGGGGCCCTCCCAACCCGGGGACAGTGACTCGACGCTCGGTGCCCTCGACGTCAGGAGAGCCCTCTGGGTCTACAAGGACCGATCGGCGGACTACCGTCGATCGACTAGACTCTTTGTTTCTTACGCCACCGACAAGCTGGGCTTGCCGGTGTCGTCACAAAGACTCTCCAATTGGGTGGCTTCCCTGGTTGAACTGTGCTATCAGATAGCACGTCAGCCGTGTCCCCCTAGGGTCAAGGCTCGCTCGACTAGGGCAGTAGCCACGTCGACCGCTTTTCTCCAAGGGATCCCCCTGGACCAAATTTGTAGGGCGGCCATCTGGGCCAACCCCTCCACCTTCACATCACACTACCGGGTAGACACCCTGTTTGGAAGGGAGGCGGCTTTTGGTAGGTCGATTCTTAACCCCAAAGGCCCTCGGGGTGGTGCCGAGTAGGCAGCCCTGTCTCTCCCCTCTATGCACAGTTCGGTCGACAGTTACGGTCGGTCGAACGTTTTTCTCCTTCGGTTGCACTAGCTAACGTTTAAGTGTGTGCCGTGCCCCGGGTAGGGGCACAGTCTACCGGTAAAGCGCGCTTTACCCACTCACGGGTTCAAGTTGCACCAGTTGTGCACTTATGTTCTCAGTTGTGCTGGTTGCACTCACTGTTATGAGGCCTGTGTGCCTGACATGAATGGTGCTTGTTGCACTTATGCTGTGAGGCCTGTGTGCCTGACATGAATGGTGCTTGTTGCACTGTGTTTACAAGTGGGAGCATGCCTTCCACTCATATTTATACGATTGATGTGTTATTTATTCGTGTTGTGGTTGTAATAAACCTGTTCATTTGTTCTAGAATTGGCTGGTTTGTTCCCACCTCCTTTACCTTAGCTCGGTAAATCTTCATAAGTGTGCATTCACAGAGCTCTCGAAGAAGAATGGTAGGTTACATACCTGTGACCATCTTTCTTCGAGTGAAGCTCTGTGAATCCACAATCCGTCCCCACTCTCTCAAACCACCCTTTCCTAGTTGCTAATGTGGCGTAGGAATGGGGTGGGCGCGCATGGAGGCGCCTTTTATGCCCTCCGGGCCGGCTGGGCGGAGCTACCGCCAAAAATTTCAAACTGGGAAAGTTTCCGTTAGAAGCCCGCGCTGGCGCGCAAACTTCATAAGTGTGGATTCACAGAGCTTCACTCGAAGAAAGATGGTCACAGGTATGTAACCTACCAATCTTCTTTGTTTCTGTTCCCTTCTTTTTCATTCTTCTCTCACTACTTTTGTAGACTTTCCCCCTTTATTTCTCTTCTCTTCCCTTCTTTTTTTTGTTTTCTTCCTTTCTTCCTCTCATACCTTTCCTCATTTTATTTGTCTTCCTTCTTTCTTTTTTCTTCATTGGTTAGGATGGTCTAAAGTAAGTAAGTAATACACACTCCATCAACTTGAAAAAATATTAATACTGTATTATTGCACTACAGTATATAATAGGACAAGTGCTAGAGGGCTATAGAGCACCCAGTTGGAAGTTAGATTATTAATGCTTTTCAGCACACTTGCACATTTGGGAGTAACAGTGCCAGCCCTGTGCACTGTTTTTTTCTTTTAAGAGCTTTAAAAAGGAGTAATGAAAGTAACATACTCATTTTATTTCCTATAAAAGAAATCATGTTCGGTAGCCATTACCACCAATAGGAATATGTGTTAAGTCATGTGTTTCATTACAGCGTGTTACTTGGCAGATTTAGATTTTTTTCCTGGGGAATATTTTCTTTGACCTACTTAGATAGTTTGCCCTTTTGCCAAGAGGTGAATCAATTCAGGTCCATTTATACAAGTATATTAAAGGATTACAGCTTGTATTTCCTCATATTCTGGTTTCCTGGGCAAAATACATTGCCCAAGAAACCTGAATATGAGGAAATACAAGTTGTGTATGAGGGCACCCAGGTGACAGAGAGCATGGGCTGTCAGATATGTCATAGTGGCGCATATAGCCTCAAATCCTTTGAGGGAAGGAATGATGTTCAGGATTTCTGACTAACTTAATGAAAGCAGGCCAATTATGAGTAAGAAGGACCTTGGTATTTGCATACCTTGCTTAATGATACAGTATACAAGGAAGAATAATAAAACAGGCTTGCAGAATATATTGTCCTAAGGCTTTCATGGCTAGAATCATTGCGTTGTCGTGAGTTTTCGGAGCTGTATGGCCATGTTCCAGAAGCATTTGCTCCTGACATTTCACCTGCATCTATGGCAGACATCCTCAGAGGTTGTGAGGCAAAACATCAGGAGAGAATGCTTCTGGAACATGGCTATACTGCAGGGAGACTCACAACAACCCACTATACAAGAGTTGTTGTGAGCAATGTCCAGCACAGGGGAGGTGGAATAAAGTGTTTCATATAAATAGTTATAGCTCCCCAAGACCTGCCTCACTCTTCAGAAGTTCAGCAATAGATTTGGATCACAGTTAAAGTCCAGAGATTACAGAGGTCATTTGAGATGAAGGAATTAGCAGCTGCAAATTGTTGCTTTTTTACTTCTTTGGCGTGCTGTTTTAGAGGCATAAAGTATAAATCCTTCTTCAAAACCTTTTTAAAAGTTGTTTTTTGATCCTAAAATCCCTGCTAGCAATTTTGTTGGATTTGGTGTTTTTTTTAATACTATAAGTCTGCTTTAATACCTCCTGAATTTTGTACTATTGCCATTTTAAGCACTATATTGCTGTCTTTCCCTCAGAATCCTAAACACATCTGCTGCCTAAATCAAACATGATCAGTGGTATTATTTTGAAGAACATACTTACTTTAAATCCAAAACCACCTAATCATCATTTTTATCACAATATGGTCTAGAAAATTTTAACATTGATGACATCATTAATAAAAAGGCTCATACCATCAGGAAATATGAAATTCAATAAATAATCACTGTGCTTTGTTAATATTTATGAGTTTATAATCAATTAGCCTTTTCTTCCATTCTTTCTTTCCCCTGTAAAAGTCAGACAAATTTAGAATTAAAAAAGCACTAGGTCTTCTGGACTAACATCTTCTCTGATAGGCCAAGATAACTGGAAGATGGTGGAGTAATGCCATCCAAATTTAAATGCCAGGGAAAAAATATTGTAATTCTCAGACACCATTGTACAGCTGGTAGCTTGCAAATCTGTTCAGTGCTAAATCTATTCTAAGTTTTAGTTTTAATTTTCCCTTATATGGTAATGAATATAGGTTCAGCACCTTGGATAGCTCCTGAAAAGTTCAGATAAAGCTGAAAGGGGCTTCATTGCTCTACGACACAGTTACTGAAGTCTCGTGCTTATTAGGTAGATCGTGATCTACTGGTAGATCTTGAAGGGTGTCCTGGTAGATCTTGAAGGGCGTCCTGGTAGATCCCAGGCAGATCACAGGCACAGTGTGTATGGCTCCCATGCCATTTGTGAGGAATGCTCAGGGGCTTATTATACTCACATTTAGTTGAATTCAGTCTTAAAATGTATTATATGACTCTCACTGAAATAAATTTCCTAATATTTTGCTTTTATGGCTCTCTGAGTAGTGGGTAGGTAGATCTTTGGGACTTGGTTGTTTTATAAGTAGCTCGCATGCTGGAAAAGTGTGAGCACCCCTGATGTAGCGAGAGCACCTGCTTGTCCGGTTTTAATGGATTCATTTCAATTTGTGCAACCCGAGGATGTTAACAAGATTCTTGGAGAGGTGAGGGCAACCACATGCATCCTAGACCCCTGCCCATCCTAGCTGATAAAGGAAGCCAGAGAGGGTTTGGCAGAGTGGGTCAGAGTGGTGGTTAATGCCTCCCTTCGGGAAGGCAAAATTCCAGTGAGCTTAAAAGAAGCTGTGATAAAACTGCTGTTGAAAAAGCCATCACTGGACCCCACTGATTTGAACAACTTTCAGGCAGTTTCAAATCTCCCCTTTTTGGGCAAAGTCCTGGAACATGTGGTTGCCTCGCAGCTCCAGGGGTTCTTGGACGAAACTGACTATCTGGATCCGTCGCAGTCTGGTTTCAGACCAGGACATGGAACTGAGATAGCCATGGTTGACTTAATGGATGATCTCCACAGAGAGCTCGACAGGGGGAGTGTGTCCCTGTTGGTACTCTTGGACCTCTCAGCGGCCTTCGATACCATAGACCACGGTATCCTTTTGCCTTGGTTTGCCTTGTGAGGGTGGGCCTTGGGGGTACTTCTCTGCAGTGGCTTCCGTCCTTGAGGATCATACCCAGAAGGTGTTGTTGGGGGACACCTGCTTGGCCTCACAGCCGTTGTCCTGTGGTGTCCCGCAGAGCTCAGTATTGTCCCCCATGTTGTTTAACATCTACATGAAGCCATTGGGTGAGATTATCTGGAGTTTTGGAGTTCAATGCCATCTGTATGCAGATGACTTCCAACTCTATTATTCTTTTCCACCAGATGATAAGGAGGCTGTCCAAGTCCTGAACCGGTGCCAGGCTGCTGTGACGGTCTGGATGAGGGTGAACAAATTGAAGTTGAATCCTGACAAGACAGAGGTCCTCCTGGTCAGTTGCATGGCTGAACAGGGTTTAGGGTTACAGCCTGTGCTGGATGGGATCACACTCCCCTTGAAGGTGCAGGTTTGCAGTTTGGGAGTCCTCCTGGACTCATCACTGAGCTTGGAACCACAGGTTGCAGCGGTGACTAGGGGGCTTTTGCACAATTAAAACTTGTGCGCCAGCTGTGCCCATACCTTGGGAAGTCAGACTTGGCCATGTTGGTCCATGCTCTCGTTACGTCCAGGATAGACTACTGCAACACTCTCTGTGTGGGGTTTCCTTTGAAGACTGTTCGGAAGGTTCAAATAGTCCAACGAGAGGCAGCTAGGTTAATAACTGGAGCGGCATCATGGAGCACACAACTCCTATGTTGCGTCAGCTCTACTGGCTGCCTGTTTGCTACCGGGCACAATTCAAAGTGCTGGCTTTGGCCTATAAAGCCCTAAACGGCCACGGCCCAGTTTACCTGTCCGAATGCATCTCCCTTTACAAACCACTGCGGAAACTAAGATCTTCTGGAGAGGCCCTGCTCTCAGTCCCACCACCTTCACAGGCACGTTTGGTGAGGATGAGAGACAGGGTCTTCTCTGTGATTGCCCTCCGGTTATGGACTTCCTTCTTGGCAATATTAGATTAGCCCTTGTTCCTTCGGAAGGGTGGTGAAGACCTGGCTGTAGCACCAAGCTTTTGGGGAAGTGCAATGAGGCAAAATGGTGTCCTGAGATGGTTTTGAAACAACTTTTAATGTGGATATAAGTGATTTTAGTATTTGTATATATTTATGGTTTTATGTACCGGCATCGAATGTTTGCCGTAGATATGCTGTGCTATTTTTCCAGGCTCTGAGTCCCCTACAGGGTGAGAAGGGCAGAATATAAATGTTTTTAATAAATAAAATAAATAAATACTGACATTGCATTGTACAGCGAGTTCTTTGACAACACATTCTGAGAATACTTTTAATGGCTTCCTCTGAAGGCTGGCGGTCTGGTTCAAGATTCAGAAGGTTTGGAAAGATAACCCTACTCTGAGGAAATCTTTCTTGGATTGAGAATCCCAATCCAGAGGAAAGCTTATATAAAGTTAGCCAGTACACTGATGAATCTTTGGTCACAAAGCTTGGTTGAACTGATGAGCTGCTGCAGTATCACCTCTGGCCATTAGAAGGCTGCCACTGCAGGGACGACTGGGTTATTTATTCCTTTTGTTCGCATGCTGCTTTAGCAATGTAGCTAATAAGATGGCTGGGGACTGCTGCTGGGTACACCTGAAAGAGTCTGCTTTCACATGTGTTTCTAATATTTGATAGCTGTAGTTTACTCAGTAATTGGAGTTTTGTCTCTTTTGTAGGAAATATACATCTTGAATGTGTAAAGAAACACATTCTCAATTGTACTATTAGTCCAATGCTTGGCAGTCAGCTTACTAACAGGAGCAGGGTACAGGGAGCATACAACTCCCTTGTTGCGCCAGCTCCATTGGCTGTCAATTAGTTTCCGAGCACAATTCAAAGTGCTGGTTTTAACCTACAAAACCCTATACCAGGGGTGGGTAATTATTTTTTCCAAGGGGCCACATGAGAGCCAAAAAATATTATGGAGGGCCACACCAAAAAGCTGAACTACATTCTACATAATATCAATTGAATTTTTAAAATAATAATAAAAAGGCACTACATTGCGTTTTTGATATATTAATAAGACTGATAAGAGTATATGTTATCAGCAATGAAAAGGAGAGGTTGTCATATTTATTTATTATTATTTCCAGTGTTTATACCCCGCTACTTCTCAACCCCCGAGGGGGGACTCAGTGCGGCCTAACAGACGGCAACAATTCGATGCCACACAATACATAGTAAAACTGTAGCACAGCAGTTCTCGTTTGTGCCTGGAGGGCAGGGGACAGGGCCTGGGGTCCCATTAGCATTAGAACCGGCCGTGCTAGAACAGGATTCTGAGGATGAGCTAGATGACTGGGGCGAAGGGCAGCTTTCCCCGCAAGAGCCTCTTTCACCCACAGAGAGCTTGGCCTGGGAAGAAATGTGTTTTGGTCCAAGGGATGATTCAGATCACCAGGTGCAGTCTGATAGTGATCCAGGGAGTTATGAACACCCGTGAGGGAGATCTTCCCAGGAGCCCCTTGAGGAAGATATGGAACAAAGCGCATGGGAAATGGCTAGGGAGGAAAGCTCTCAGGGAGATAGCAACACAGCTGCCGAGAGACAAGGTCGAACCTTTGATAGGAGACGGAACATCGAGGCTAGTAGGAGGGATTGGTCCCGGGCCCTAGACTGGCCGAGGTCCGTCAGCAGAGATTGGAGACGAAGAAGCCTAGAGCGTCGAGGACCTCGGCCGAAGGATTAAGTATAGGATCCGTGGGAACGAATCCTCAGTTCTCCGGCCACGTCTTACCTGAATAGGCGTGAAGCGGAGTGGGGCCACAAGCTAAGTTGTGGTCATCAAGCCTTGCCTTGCTTTGCCTTGCCTTGTTCCTGATCCGCATTGGTTTGCGGAGCCTTGCCCTGTTCCTGATCCGCATTGGTTTGTGGAGCCTTGCCCTGTTTCCTGATCCGCATTGGCTGCGGAGCCTTGTCAAGCTTTTTGCCTGTTTGCTTCGTTATTTTGGACATCCTTACTTCAAGCCTTTTGGATTATATCACTTCATATTGGACTATATACTTTGGAACTGTTTTTATACTCAATAAAGTAGTTAGCCTTCAGTTTGTGTCTGTGTGTGTGATTAAGGGGCCCGCCAAGTCCGTGCATTGTGACAAAAACACAGTTAAAATTAAAATACATTAAAATACACCTAGAATTCAATACATTAAAATACAGTTAATATTAAAAACATCATATACATTCATCACCATTAAAACAATGTTCCATCCACAGTCTTAGATCTTAATAGGAAAAATGACATGTATTCACTAAAATTTTACAAAACAATGGTTAACAAAATGTGAACATTTGTATCATTTGTGATTCATTATATCAGGAGTCAGGAACCTTTTGACTCAGAGAGCCATAAAAGCAAAATATTTGGAAATTTATTTCAGTAAGAGCATTATAATAATAATGATGATGATAATATTCATTCAGCTTCTGCTAATAATAACAATAACAACAGCAACAGGTTTCTAGAATAGGAGGAGACCTCCAAGGGCCATCCAGTCCAACCTCTTTCTGCCATAAGGGAAAAACACCATCAAGGCACTCCTCACAGATGGCCATTCAGCCAATAATAATAATAACAACAGGTTGCTACAGTAGGAGGAGACCTCCAGGGGCCATCCAGTCCAACCTCCTTCTGCCATAAGGGAAAAACACAAAGCATTCCTCACAGATGGCCATTCAGCCATCTTGAACCAAACTTGGCACACTGAACTCTCATGAGACCAACAGAAAGTACTGAAAGGTTTTGCTGGGCATTTACCTTGAGTTTGGGAGTTGTAGTTTTCTTACATCCAGAGAGCACTGTGGACTCAAATAATGATGGATCAGGACCAAACTTGGCACGAATCCTCAATATGCCCAAAGAGGCAGAAGAGGAGGAAGATGAGGTGGGAATGGAAGCGCCCCCCGGTGCGCGCTCCAACCTCGGCCCTGCCCCTATCCCACTCTGACTCCGCCCCCTCTCCACTCCTGCTCCTTCCCTCTTCCGTTCAGGTGGTGGAAGGGGGAAGGAATGAAAGGGGGAAAGAGGGAGGGAGGGAAGGAAACAGGAAGACAGGAAACAGAAGGGAAAGAGCGCCGAGGCAAGAGGGAGGGGGGAGCGTGTTAGAAGGAAGTGAAGGGGGGAGGAGGAGGAGGAGGGCGAAGGCATGCTCTTGCTCCTGGCTGCCTCCCCTTCTTCGCCCTCCATTCCCTTCCCCTCCGCTTGCCTGCCTGCCTGCTTTTTCACATTTGTAGCCACCCCAATGCAAGTTCGCCTCCCTCTCTTCAGGACGAAGCCTTGAGAGAGCCAAGGGCCGGCCAGCATTGGCTGCCAGACTGGATCTACCCCGTGGGCCGTAGGTTGCCCACCCCTGCCCTATATGGTTCTGGCCCAGTTTACTTGTCCGAACGAATTCTCCCCTATGAACCATCAAGGACATTAAGATCCTCCGGAGAGGCCCTGCTCTCGATCCCGCCATCTTCGCAAGCGCTTCTGGTGGGGACGAGACACAGGGCCTTCTCTGTTGTGGCCCCTCAGCTGTGGAACTCCCTCCCAAGCGATGTTAGATCTGCCCCCTCCCTGTTGTCCTTCAGGAGGCGGGTGAAAACTTGGATGTGGAATGAGGCCTTCCCAGAATAAGCTGAAATTGATTTCAATCTGAAATGGGTGACCACTTTTTTAGACCGAGCTGAATGTGGTTTTAATGGCAATGTGATTTTATGTATCTCTGCATCTCTGTTTTTATATATTTTAATATGCCGTTTTAAGATGTTTTAAATTTGTATGTAAGCTGGTTTGAATCCCTCCATGGAGGTGAGAAGGTTGGGGTACAAAAAATTTAAATAAATAAAATAATAAATATCAATACTACATATACCATCAGTATATGCACTTTTGTTTCCAGTCCTCCCATTTGCTGATGTTTTGTGGACAAGTAGAAGGAACAAGGCCCTTTAGATTATGGTGCTCACAACATGGCACACTATATGGAACACTTGAAGCCTTCCATATCTGGCTCAAGTGTTAGGCCCACTTGAATCACTGCAAAGTCTAACAAAATTTCTCATGTTTCCCTCTTTCAAATGTTCCAGAGCAAAGACATGACACTTCTCAAGTTATTCCATAAAGGCTGATGAAAGTGCCAGTGGAAATTGCATAAAAGGATCAAAGCACCATTGAGGATATCCAGGGATAGCAAGTAATCACAGCACAAGTGGGTCCCAGTGCATCTGAAGTGAAAGCTTATTTTTAGCCCATGCTTTAAAAAATATATAAATCGCAAATCTCCTTTAATGTAACCAACTAATACTTTACATCAAATACAAATTGAAGACAATCAATCAATTAACCTATGTGAAACAAATCACATGTTTTAAGTCCAGATCAGATGAAGATGCATACCGTATATTAAATGCATTTGCAAATGCTCAGAGAATAATTTGCTTTGTATTAAAACACATGCTTTACATATAAGCAGCCTCGTGTACCCTCTCTGCAAAGAAAAGATCCCATTTCAAACATCTGGGAGAAACTGCTGGTCAGTATCAAGTCAGTAACAACACCAAACTATTGACTAATTGCACCTATGTGGATCTGGCTTGGATCAGGCTCTCAAAGCCTGGAAAAATAGCTGTTTTGAATTAGGGTTCTCACAGTTTTCCAACCACCCAGGACACTGGACATTCTGGGAGCTATATTCCAAAAAGTAAAATGTGGAATCTCTATACTCATTGGAGTAGGTTCCTATATACCTCAATAAATAGGTGTTTTTATTATTCTGAAACACGTGGATTTCTGTAAGCCAGCATAAGTGAGCAAAGGACAGGGAAACAGACATCTGTTGCATCAGTAATGAGAATATAATTTTCCTTTGCAATTGCCAAAATTCAGCCTATTGTTGTATGTAATTTGTATTGTTGAGTCCCTTCATTTTCAACCATACAAAGCCAACCCTAAAGCGATGCTACTATCATTGTGTTTTCTTTACAAGATTTATTTAGAGAAGGTTTTGCCTCTGAGACTGGAAGAATGTAACTTAACTTAAAATGTAACTTAGCTGGTTTCCACAGTTGAGCAGAGATTCAAACCTGATCTCAATAAGATCGAGGGTGCATTCCACAATTTACTGAGGGATGTGGAATTCTCTGCTGGCACAGGGGAGTGGACGAGGGTCCTCTGTCACAAAGGCCACTCCAAAGTACAAGTTTCAGTGGGGTGAAGCCATGGTTGATAAAGTTACCACAAAATGCTATAACTTTGCAGTGTGGCTACACACAGAAAATAACATTCAAACTGCAACACTTCACTTTCTTTTTGTGTATTGAATTCCATAGTGCAAAATCCACATTGTTTGAATGATTTTATTACAAATGACAAATTTCTTGTTTAGCTAATAATATTTTTTAAAAACAGAGGGAAGATGATGATGTCTCCATATGCTGTACACATTAGAACGAGGTTATGAAAGTAAAACTACAAACACTTCAAAAGGTTTTTTGTAACTTTTTGGTTGGCCTAAAATAAGTATAACTGCAATATGGATTTTGGAATTTAACATTTGTCTTACTGTCATTGTAGGTACCCTGCATCTGTTGTCTATATTTAATATTTTATCATACCATATTACTGACATATCTAAAAATGAGCATCCTCCAGAGAAAGAAAAGCAGAGTATATGAATTCACAGTATATAAAAGATTGAAAATGGCTTCATTTGAGTAGTGATGCCAGTTTAAAACCAACTGAAGTTTTAGCCATTTTCTGTAGGATTACTTCAAATAAACCTTTCTAAATGACAGACATGCAGGAGAAACAATAGTCTTGTGACTCCATACGCTCTCTCAACAAAAGCATATGCTAACCAAAACATCTTAGTATTTAAAGGTACCATAACACTGAGCTTGAAACCATCAATTTGGGAAATTTAATCTGAATTGTTATTGTGCCACATTTTTTTCTAAACAGAGGTTTTTATGGGAGTAATTCTTCCTGAAAAAATATAAGCAGTGCAAAGAAGCCAATGAATTATGATGTCAGCAAAATCTTTGAGAAATACTCTAAGTGTCAAATTCATAGTACTCCCACTATTCTTCAAGAAGATTTTGTTTCTCTAGTAACTCAAGCAACAATGTCAAAATGTAAATCTTCATCAAAAACATCAACTCATGCCAGCATACACCCACCACTTCACTCCAGGATCTTGAGTTCTATATGAATCAGATTGACTTGTATTCATTACTTATATGAGTGAATTTTAATTCATATGTAGTTTTTTTTTCATAAGAAGTGATCTATTCCAAGCAATATCAACACAACACAGTGCCTGCTGTATCAGGTAAATATGACAATCTGCAGTATTGCTCTGGTACCTTGAAACTAAATAGAGCAGTAACAGCCATGCTTCTAAGTTATGACACTTCATACTACTCCCAGCCGCCCTGTGACAGCTGAGTGGATAATGGATGTGATGGGAGTAGATTGGAAACAATTCACCTTTGAAACATCTAAAATGCATTATGCTCTCAATGGAGTTCATGAAGGTTTAGATGCACAAGGTCTTATTTCAAGAGATAGAATGGCCTAGTAGTTTCAATATTGGACTATGATTCTGGAGATCAGAGTTCAGTTCCTCCCACAGTGATGGAAACTCTCTGGGTGACCTGGGGTGAATCACACATGCTCATTCCAGAAAACCTTGTGAAATGTTCCTCTTTGGGTTTGCCATAAGTATCCCTTTTGCATTGCTCACCTCTATCTAAACCCCTTCTGTTGGTGTCATCCCCTCTGATGATATCATGTATGACCCAAACCATCCACACTCTCCTAGTGATGCCACTGTTATCACCTTTCACATTCACAATGAAGGAGGTGGGCTCGCTTTCCTTGTGAATCTCATTTTGCATCGCCCAATGTTACAACATTGCTCCAGAAATATATGAATGGCTCACCCACAAAAATATTCCCAGTCAAGTGAGGCAGGAGAGCCCATAGTCAGGGGGTGGGTGGGGGTTGGTTTATGGGTTCAACATCTTCCCCTGCCCCCTGAAATTTCTCAAGTTAACCAAATCCCTATGCTAAGTCTATGAGAAGCAAAAATTAGAGTTCCTCCAGAATTGCAAGCACTATCTACATGATGCAGTTTTATGTTCTGTTGAACTGCACAGGGTGGTGGTGAGAACACTAGAAGAACTAAAAGAGGGTCTTCTATACAACAGTGAGACTTCTTTCCAAACTGGACACCTTCTTTTAGCTGTTCTGAATGCTTAATTTGTAGTAACCATACACATCCTAAGAAAACTTCTGTCATCATTGCTTCAGTTTAGCAAAACATTACAAAAAGTAGAAATTGGCATTTTCTGTAATCTGCACGTTAACAGTCTCTTAGAAAAAGCCAGGGAGATGTGAATAGAATCTATGAAAGAATTTCAGGAGATATCTGACACAGAAAGATCAATGGTGGAGTCTATGAGTGGAGAAATTAGGTTTTCTGACTACAGGCCTGTCTGGCAAAGTGTGCTGGAGATGTTCTGCTTCTTTTCCCTGTACTTTCTGCAGCTGTTCCAGAAAATTCAGCAGGGAATGTGCTGATTCTCCCGCCTTATGTGTATTCCTCACTCAGGAAGACTGTTAGAAAAGACACTGCAGAAAATCTCAGTTCTTATTAGTTGTTCTACAACTGTGTGCTCCCCTGTAGCGTAAATGTCATATAATGGCAAATCAAATCATCCCAGCCAAACCCACTTGGAATCACTAATTGCTGCTTCTTTTAGTCACCTTTTCTAACCTAGAAAAGCTAAGCTCCAATGTTTCATGCTTTAAACTTCTGTAAAATTTGTGATAGACTGGGTAAAATCATTACTCATTGTGGATCTGTCAGAATGCTTGCACCTCATCTCCAATAATTCCCTTAGAGAACTGGCTCCACTATTTATGTCAATCACAATTTACACCACAACCCTATTGTTAAACATATGTTAAATAAGTATGCATTTTAAATGACATAAGAAATGTCCAATGTCTACTAAGAAGACTGCCATGATTCAGAAGTGCAGACTATGCATTTTGGTAACTTTATAATATGAAAGTACAATATATATATATATATATATATATATATATATATATATATATAGGATTTATCAACCGCCACTCCCAATTGACTCAGGGCAGTTTACACTCAGAACAAAGCAATACAATAAAAGCGATAAAAACATTTACAATAAAATACAATTTAACCTGTGTATTAGGACTCGAAAGCCTGCTTGAACAGAGCGGTCTTACAGTCTTTACGAAAAGCTAGCAAATTTCGTAAAGCTCGAGCCTCAATGGGTAACGCATTCCAAAGAACTGGAGCAATAATGGAAAACGCCCTTCTCCGAGTTCCAGTCAGATGGTACAATTTCACACTAGGCACGACTAGGAGGTTCTGCTCTTCAGATTGCAGTGATCTCATGGGACAATATGGGATAAGGCTCTCCCTCAGTTACACTGACCCCAGACCATACAAGGCCTTGAAAGTCAAGACTAGCACTTTGAAAGTGATCCGGTACTCAATTGGAAGCCAGTGCAGTTCCCGCAAGATCGGTGTAATATGGCAGCTCACAGGAACTCCTGCGAGCAGCCAGGCTGCGGCATTCTGCACAAACTTGAATTTCCGGGTCACTGTCAGAGGCAGGCCAATGTAGAGAGCGTTACAGTAGTCTAACCTTGAGATGACCGTAGCTTGGATCACCGTGCCCAGATTGTGCCGGGACAAGTACGGGGCCAACCTCCTGGCCTGTCGAAGATGGAAAAATGCCACTCTGTTGACAGCAGAGACCTGGGCCTCCATTGACAGCAGAGGGTCCAAAAGGACTCCAAGGCTTTTTACTGATGATGATGGGCAAAGTCAAAGATGCTTCATTAGGATACTGACGCCACAGGGAACACCTTATCAAAGCAGTAGAAGTCACGTGTCAAACTAAAATACTGCTATAATAATGTCAATATGAGTCACCTGATGTTTGCAATTCCAGATCTACAATAATGCAGAAATTTTAATTTTTCATTGCTTTTTATTTATGTCTGAATATATATTTGCATGAGCAATATTCTAAAACATGCAACCTGGATAAAAAAGAGCACCAAATAGAGCTTTATGTAGAACTCAGCAATAATGGCCTCACTACTAAAATTAAAACCCTTTTTGTCCTTTAGATAAAAAGCAAAATTAACTTAGCTTTTTTTTCACTATAGTTGCCAGGCAACTATAGGCCTGTGAAACCTTGAAACATAAAAAAATAATTTAGTTTGAGTCATTCTGATATTGAGGGTCTGGCTCATTTGCACTTTTTAAAAGACAGGTATAATTAAAGATTGTTGTTAACTGAAAAAATAACTATTGATTTTAACACTGTTGAAGACAGAACAGGAAAAAACTATGTACTGACCTAGTTCAGACAATCACATCTTGACCTAATATATGCACATATGAGCAAGACTGTTGATGTTCTCCATTACTGCTTCCTTTTTGGGCATGCCACAATTAACCTGAAAGGTGTTCACATAATCACAATTTTCTCTTAATTTTAAGTCAGAAAACTCTGCTTACTAAGATTGACAGGACAAGACCTTAAACTTTTATCAAATTAATATCCTGGCTTGTTTCAAATTTGGCACCTACAGTCCCTTTCTTCAGGAACAGTGGGAAATTAGATGTCTATGTGCCAGTAATTATTGCTTAAAGAGAAATCTTCACAAATTGAAACATTCCTTTTTCATTTGTCTCAAACTACATATGGCGATGGACAGAGTCTTTTTTCTTTTTTTGTTGGGAAGGGAAGCAAACAGTTGTAGGCTCACATGATGCCTTCTTTCAAAAAGAGTCAGTTCTTCACCATTAAAAACAAAAGTACATCATAATTTATAAACTAAATTGTTGTTAGTTATTGCCATCAAGTCCACTTAGACTCATGGTGACCCCATGAATGAGAGATTCCCAAGGCATCCTTCTTTCTTTCTTGCTGCTCTCTACCTTACCTGGCATTACTGTTTTTTCAAGGAGTCACCAAATTCTGGCCAAATTTTCAGTTTTGTCATCTTGACTTTTAAGGAGAGTTCAGAATTGATTTGCTCTGGGATCTTTTTTTTAGCAGTTCACAGTCTCTGTAAAAATCTTCAGCATCACAAAGTGAAATGAGTGCATTGTTGCAACTGTCTTTTTATTTTTATTTGGTTATGTAATGTGTATCCCCCAATATTTAAACCCTAATATTGGTTTAAATCTCTCTTGGGTTTTGTGGATCTTCTACTTTTCTTCCTTTTTTGTTGTCACCTATTTGTCTGAACTGATGAATATCATAACATCCCTTGTCATCAAACAGTTGTATTCGAGGTTCTGACCTTATTTCTGTCACCTTTTACTTTTGATTATTGTTTGTCCTTAGCTTCGTCGATGTTTTCACTCAATCATCCATTGAGGCTTCTCTTTGGCTGCAGATAGTGTCTTTTTACATTCCTCTCTGATAAAGTTCAGTCCAGAGCTCTTCCAGCTCCCAATAAATTAGGGTTAATAGTTCAAATATTTTTAACATAATCTATAAATCACATGGGGATGTTCGTCAGGTTGTGTTTTTGCACAATCGTTGGTTTAATGTTTTTCTTTAGCTTAACTCTAATATTTGATATTAGCAGTTCATGATCTATGCTGCAATCTGCTTCTGGTTTAATTACATATTTCTCTTTTGTCTTCAGTATGGTTACCCATTCAGGATTTTCCCAGGCTTGGAGGTTTCCAGATAAAAACCTGAGATCTAAGGGTGGCCCTGGGGATATCATTATGAATTCCACATTACTAACCACAGTGGCTCACTGCTTGTAATTCAAACACATACACACATAACATTTTTCTGTTAGGAAATTTGCTAATTTCCAGATCAATGTTAATAGAGAAGATTATTTTTCTTGTATGCTTAGGAACATTGGCAAAAGAACATTTAATAATAATAATAATAATTATTATTTATATTCCACTCTATCTCCCCGGAGGGACTCAGAGTGGATTCCAAACATAAAAGGCAAACGTCAAATGCCTGAACACAACAACAATACATTCATAATAACGAAATTTGGCAACCCAACATATAAAACAAATTAGGACTTAACAACTAAAATGAAATAAAAAACGCAACCTGTTATATCAGACATAAGACAAAACATTGAACAGAAGCATTAATTTCCCAGTTCCTTGGGAGCAAATAGATTGATTATTGCTAGCTTACTGGATTCTAGCCAGAAGGTGAATATAGAACAAGCAGAGGTTGAACCTCACACTAACTGTAAAGAAGGAGAAAGCTAACTAAGCAAATGCATACATTCCCCAGAGAGCTTTTCCAAGTTGTAGCAACAAATTAATTAAAACGGTTATCAAGGTGATGTTCTATGAGTTCAGTCTGAGGTTTGCACAGTCCTTTCATCCTGCTTAGAGATGAGCGCCCTAAAACTGGAGAATTTGTGTCTTGTTTCTTGGCTGGAGCAGACCTACAAAAATTAGAGTCTCAAGTTCAGGCCTTGAGATCCAGTAATTCTAGTCTATGGCTCCACTTTGAAAAAAGTGAAAAACTAGCTAACATGAGTCCTCTACAGAATATCAGCCATCAAACTCTTTTTCAACTTGCCAGAGCAATACATGCTATAAAACAGTGTTTCTCAACCTTCCTAATGATGCAACCCCTTAATATAGTACCTCATGTTGTGGTGACCCCTAACCATAACATTATTTTCATTGCTACTTCATAACTGTATCTTTTTTGGGGGGAGGGGTTGATTTTGTCATTTGGAAGTAGTAGTTGCTGGGATTTATAGTTCACCTACAATCAAAGAGCATTCTGAACTCACCAACAATGGAATTGAACCAAACTTGGAACAAAAAACTCCCATAACCAACAGCAAATACTGGAAGGGTTTGGTGGGCACTGATCTTGAGTTTGGGAGTTGTAGTTCACCTACATCCAGAGAGCACTATAGACTCAACAATGATGGATCTGGACCACACTTGACACGAATCCTCAATATACCCAAATGTGAACACTGGTGGAGTTTGGGGAAAATAGATCTTGACATTTGGGAGTTGTAGTTGCTGGGATTTATAGTTCATCTACAATCAAAGAGCCCCTTGCACCCTACCAATGATAGAATTGGGTCAAACTTCCTACACAGAACCCTCATTCCTTGAAGGGACTAGCTGGCGTGAGCCTCCATTTCACCTCTCACTCTCTCCCTCACCCACACATGCACATCATGCTGCCATGCGCCAAGCACACCTGCTCTCCCCTTCCTGCTTGGAATCTCAGAATCAGCCCTCCCCTTGGCTGGGAGGCCTGCCAATCACAGCAAAGGAAAGTTTTAGGTGGGAGAATTCACAGTCTGTTTCCAAAAAGAAAGAGAAGGAAAAGCGGAGAGATCTACAACCTTCTCTGACAAAGGGCTTCCTAAGACCATCAGAAATACATGTTTTCTGATGATCTTTGGTGACCCCTCTAAAACCCTCTCGCGACTCCCCTGGGGGTCCCGACCCCCAGGTTGAGAAACACTGCTATAAAATAATAAACTAACCATCGACTCAAGATCAATTTTATTTAATCCATATAGGTTAAACTGTATTTATAATTCAAAATATGAACATTTTTGGTTCTTCCCCAAATAAGCAGGAAGAATTTTCTTCCTTTGGTGCAGCAGTATGCAAAGTATATATAAAATATATAAACCTTTCAGCTTCTTCTTCCTCACTACTCATAGCAGCAATTTCTCCAACACACTCTCCAAATCACCATCTGTCCCTCAACAACTTTCATCAACCCTCACCAAACTTACTCAGTATAACTACAACTGAAAGACTATTCCCATTGCATTAACCACCATACACATTTACAGGTGGTTAGGCCAAAGGTATTAACTCTGCTATCAGTTAGAAAACATCAGGCAATTTCCAAATCCTGACATCTAAACACCCCAAAGGCTCCAAATCCTATATGATCTTGGAAGCTAAAAAGGCTCAGACTGAGTTAGTACTTGGATGGGAGTCTATTGATTGATTTACAGTATTTATATTCCGCCCTTCTCATCCCGAAGGGCACTCAAGGACACATATACTGTACAGCAAACATTCAATGCCGATTATACAATGACAAGACAGACAATGGTTAGAGGTATTTATATAGGCTCTTCCCCATCTTTCAGCATCTTTGGAGGCTGTGCACAATTCTGGCCACAGAGCGGTGCTGTTGCTCCATTTCCTTGCTGAAGAGCTTTCTTTGTTCATAAGCTCTCCTCCTTTTTCTGATCGAAACGCCTTGCCTAAAATACCTCTCTGCTTAATGCAGTTCCTCTTTATCTACCCAAATCTATCTGTTAAGTGGACGAGGAGCTGGGCTACAGGTCAGGAGCTCACCCTGACCCAGCTTTGAACTGTCAACCTTTTAGTGATTGACCTGATGTGGTAAAGCTGACTCTAATCCAATGAAACTAGGTGCTGTAGGCAATTTTTCAGAGGAAGGAAGTTATGCAATCACTCCTGTATATACTTTGCTTAAGAAAACCTTAAGAGCTCTCTATGGGGTAAACATAAAGTTGATAGGCATAACAACAAAAAACAAACATAAGAATTGTGAGGACTGAGACCAAATGGTTAACCATTGAAAATATGTGAATGTTAAGTGTACCACTTGCAGTACTCCCTTGGTCTCCAACTTAGCAGCTGGAGACTAGTGTTCTACTTTCCAGAGCATTACCCTAGCACTGTGGTTTTCCACACATCAGTATGCTCACACTGAGCTGCTCTACATAGCTCTTAAAAGTAACAATTTCTATAACTAGTGGGAGAGAGGACGATACAACATCTACAGAAACAGGAAACAAAGAAAAACATTGTAATAAGGAAGCATATTGTACAGATATTACTGAGAGAACACTATGATAATATAATAACAATTGCAATCACAATAATAACAGAAGAACAAATGAGCCGCACTGTGTAATCAGTGCCTTTTTTTTTTGCATATTCCAACCAGTTCAAATGTTTCCCAAATTTTCTGGTTATCTGGAATTTTGAGGTGGTCTTATAAAATGGCTGCCCTGTACTTAGTGTCTACCCTCCAACATTTCATAGATGAGAAATGGCACTTGTGACCAAGCACTATGAGAGTGTGGTCAACACTGTGAAAGTGGTTCATGAGCAAAAGCATACAAGCTAGGGGAGACTGTGGCAAATTGCTTTTGTTTGGGTCTACTGGAAAGGCAAGATTCTACCCCTCTCCTCGCTTTTCATTTTTTGTAGTCTGAATTCAGGTAACAGCAGCTGAAATAAGTTGGGGACAGAAGGGAAAAGTGAGGAGAAAAGAGATAAATTGGGATGTTTTAAAAGAGGCTGAAAAAGTGGGATACCAATGATGAACTGGGGCACTTGGAGAGTGTGATAGCAGACCGTTCCCATACAGAAAATAGCTGCTATGATTAATGTGGTCAATAACAATACACTCACTTCCTAAAATGCAAATTAGTGAGACTAAACCAAAGTACCGTAATTTGCTAAATAATCTAAGTATAAGAAGCATACAATCTGCAATATGCCATTTTCTATTCCAATGTCAATTTCTCAAATGACAGATTTATAAATAAGTTACAGCCATAAAACATGGCCACATTTGAATTTCAGCTTCCAATTAATACATTTGTTCCCATGAACACATTTTACAGAAGGCAAAAATGAGGATGATCAAATACAAACAGGCAAAATGAACCCAAATTATATGACAAAACTATGGGAAAACGCATCATACCACACAAAATGGTATAACTTGCCCATTCAAAAAAAGGCAATGCCAGCAAAAGAGTGCCAGTCTTAAAAGAGCATGACTGGAACTCACTGCCACCTGCCCTCAGAGCCACTCTTGATTAAAAACCTGGCTCTTCCGCCTAGTGATGGTGGACTGATTTCCTGTATCTATGTTTTAAATTGCTGTACATTGATGTATTTTGGGGTTTTTAATGATCTTAAAAGGGCGACTCACAAATATTAAAAAGAGGCCGGACAGCTTTTGAGACACTGAGCAGGAAGGCAGACCTGACGATCCTTACAGCCCCTTCTATGATGCTATGTTTGGGCAAAAGACACTCCTGCTGTAGTCCTTTCCAGATAATCATTGCCATTCCCTCTAGTCTCCTCCCAGGATAATTCCCCCATATTCAGAATACCCTTTCTCTTCTTTTCAGCAGATAGGCCCATGTCAAAGACAGCCAACCATCAGAATGGTTGTGGCCCAGCTGGGTGGGAGTCAGCTGCATTAAAATCACTACTGACTGAAAGGTCATGAGTTTGAAGCCAGCCTGGGTCGGACCATTTGTATGTTCCCCCTTCCCCCCTTTATTTACTTGAACTTTTTGTAACTCAGAGAAATCCCTTTCTCTTCTTTTGTCTCTCTTGCTGTCAACCTTTGCAGCCCAAAAGACAGTTGCATCTGCCAAGCAGGAAATTTAGGTACCGCTTATGCAGGGAGGCTAATTTAACTAATTTACGACGCCATAAAAATCTCCAGCAGTGTGCAAAAGAATGAGGAAGTACTCTATCGGTGTCACACGTTGACAATGAAGTGACATCGGTGGCCGGAATTCAAGCATACCCTCATGAAGCTGGAAAGTTAAATAGCCTCTGTGTGTCTGTCTATATACGTTGTGTGTCTATCGCATTTAATGTTTGCCATGTATATGTGTATTGTGATCTGCCCTGAGTCCCCTGTGGGGTGAGAAGGGCAGATTATAAATACTGTAAATAAATAAATTCATGGAAATTAATGCTGGAGGCAGTGCTTCTTTTTCAAGCACACCAGTTTCCCAGTTAAAATAAGAAAGAGCAAATAAAAAAGCAGGAAGGGGAGCTTTCCCGAGGCATCTAAGATAACAACAATTGTTCAAGATAGAGTGATGCCTATGGGTATCACATTAGGGAGAAAAGTTCCACACAGTTATGCATAAGTTCTTAGAAGAGAAATTCTGCAAGGGTGTTTTATATTCTTCCTCTCTCCTGCCCTCCCTCCCTCTGCACAATTTGAGGTAACCTCTTGTAACCTTGCCAGGGCTCAGTTAGAAGCAGCAAATCAGTTGTTCTCAGCGCATCAGGGAGCACACAGCAGTAAGCCAGTGGTCTTTATTAAGGCTGAAACATCATTATTCGTTAAATGTTCTGAGATGGCGAGGTGAGGACCAAGCATTTGAGCAAATGTTTTGGGAATCTCGTCTCTGTCTACCTTATGTCTCAATTGCTTAAGGCTTTAATGGCTTTTATTATTATTTTTTCAAATTCTGGCTCAAGCTATTTGCTTTAAGCACTTTTTTTTGTTTCTGCACCATTCCTTTCAACAGCTGTGCAATATACATCTAAAAGCAGTTAAAGATTCTACTTTAAAAGAATAGATTTATATTTGCACCATGGCCAAAGGAAATATTTGACTGATGAAACTGCTATAAAACTCCCCTGAGCTAGGTTATAAATATAATAACACTGTTGTGAATAAGAATGAATTTAAATGAGAAGCAATATCCTAATGATTAATTTCTAAAATGGGTTTCACTGAAGGTTCAGAAAGCTTGTTATAGAATGCTTATTTCTCATTTGGAAATACACAGGTCACCTTCTCTACTTTGGGATGAACATTTATGTTCATTGGAAGGAAATATATAAAGTGTGAATGTTTTGCATGGAAGTGCATCTTTAAATATTTATAAGCATATGACTGACTTCCCATGTATGCACAATTACCATTCATGCCTTCAGTCATTTTACAGTTTTTGTTTTCCTCAGAATTGGGACCTAAGGCACCTTGCATCCAAAATAAGAGAGATACAGATTAGCAATACAATTATAAAAACACAAAACATTCGTGTATTATTTATTTAGACTTACGCCTTTCCACCTTCGCAAGGGTGGTAAACCCACTAAAATGGTTCACCCCAGGAGACTTATGGATCCAAATGGATTCCTGACAGCTCTTGGGAACTTTCCCGCCTCCTTGGTAAGTGACCCTGTCGAGGCTCTGGTCTCTCTCTGGGACAGAGAGATGACTAGGACTGTGGGCACGATCGTTCCAGAATGCCCCCTCTTGAGTTTACAGAGGAGCTGGCAGCAAGGAAGCGAAAAAAGAGGAAGCTAGAGTGCATGTGGCGCCGGAAAGGGAGCAGTTCAGCCCAAGCACGTCTGGGTTCTTATCTAAGGAACTATGATGTGGCAATAAAGGCCACAGAGAAAACATCCATCACGACCAATATTGCGTCCGCTAGAACCATCCAGCTGAGCTGTTCCGAGTTGTCAGAGGACTATTAATACGTCAAATTTAGGTAAACAATGTCTACTCACATATTAATGTTTATATTGCAAGAATAAATTGTACAGGTATGATTTTGCTTGCACATGCATGGTACAGAGGTAAGAATAATTTGATAAATCTAGAATGAGTTTAACTGTGGTAACCAAGGCAACAAGAAAAAAACAGAATAAACAAGTGGAATAGGCTGGTAAGATAAGCCATAGCCCCAGCAAATCTTTTCATACCGTGGGGTTATTGTAATATAGTACATGGTATAGTACATGAGTGGCAGACATCATCATTGCTACAAATAAAATAAAACAAACAATACCCTAAAAGACTCCCTAAGACTAAAGTTTTACAACTGATTATCATAGTCATTATCAACTCTTTGCTGTATAGATCAGCGCTGTCCAACTTCTCCTGGCCCAAGGGCCGGAATTGCAGTCACTGATCACCTGGGGGCCGCAGGTTATCTGTGAGCAGGGGGCGTGGCCGCTCCCGGGGGCGTGGCCAGCCTCCTGCACGGCCCGCCCATTTTCGGGAGGGTTTCCCTGTGTGACGTTAGGGTGGGTGACGCCTGACGTCACCCAGCCTAACGTCACCCAGGGAAACTCTCCCGCAAGCCTGGATGGCTCGCAGGGGGAAGCGAGCGATGGCACTCGCTTCCCCCGCGAGCCATCTAGGCTTGGGGGGTTTTCGCCCGGCACTCGCGTCTCCTTGGTCAGAGGGGGACGCGGGGCCGGGTGAAAACTCCCGCGCAGGCCTGGATGGCTGGCGGGGGAAGCGAGAACCGCG
Source organism: Anolis apletophallus (assembly GCA_030556195.1). NCBI lineage: Eukaryota > Metazoa > Chordata > Lepidosauria > Squamata > Anolidae > Anolis > Anolis apletophallus. The sequence goes on along the minus strand of JARBWK010000003.1, from coordinate 163,252,513 downwards.
CCGCTTCCCGCGAGCCTTCCAGGCTTGGGAGAGGGTTTTCGCCCGGCACTCTCATCCCTCTGGCGCGGGGGAAAAGAGGGACGAAGGAGGAGGCCCCAGGGCCGCCAGTTGGACAGCCCTGGTATATATCCTTTTGCTTATAGCAGGGGCTCTCAAACCTTTTAAGCTGCAGAATCCTTTTTGAAGCAAAAGTTTATTGTGGAGTCCCAAGAAATGTTTATATATTATATTATATATAATGTATATTGTGTATGAGGCATGGGCAAACTTTTTGAGTCATTGTGTTTTAAAATTTGACAGATGGACTGTGCTAGTTGCAGATAGATGGAGGGTGTTTGTGTGAACTAATTGTAAAAGAAACATGAACAAATTCCTATGCATGCTGCACATACCTTGATTGTAGTGCAAAAAAGGAAAGAAAGAATGAATGAAAGAACAATACAATATTTAAAATGAAGAACAATTTTAACCAACATAAACTTAACAGTATTTCAGTGGAAGATCCCAGGGGCCATCTAGTCCAACTCCCTTTTGTCATGCAGGACAAGTACAATCAAAGCACCCCCAACAGATGATCACCCAGCCTTAGGAAGAAGAGGAGGAGAAGGAGGAAGAAGTTGTACTAGGCTAGATCTAAACTGCCATATAATGCAGTTTGAATTCTGTTGTTTTATATCACGTGTTGCACTCTAATGTGTTTTAATGTGTTTTAAAGTGTTTTTATTGTGCCTTGCTTGCTGTGAGCCGCCCCGAGCCTCCCGGGAGTGGCGGCCTAGAAGCCCAATAAATAAATAAATAAATAAATAATATGGTCAGTGTAGATCCATCTCTCTCTCTCTCTCGGCATTACTTCACGAACGAAGATTCTTAGGAAGAACTCATCCCACGCTTTTTACAAGCGCATTGATGACTAAAAAGGCCAAATTGAGATAGGCAAGTTCGGTTCCAGAAAGCACAGCAGAAAGTCTCCTTGGGTGATGTTGTTTCCAAGTTGCGGTTCTTTCTGCATTGTCGTTTCTCTTCGAGACCCATTCGCCGTGTCTTCTGAAAAGAGGACGCAGCATTATGGATAGTGCATCTCCATGCCTCCCGATGTGAGGCCAGGGTGGACCATTGTTGGTGATCAATCTGGCCGAGCCTGAGATGTTGTTTCAGGGAGTCCTTATATCTCTTTTTGGGGGTGCCTCTCTTGCGCTGACCCGTGGTGAGTTCACTGTAGAGAAGTATCTTAGGGAGGCGGTGGTCTGCCATCCTAGAGACGTGCCCTGCCCAGCGCAGCTGTATTCTCAATAGCATGGCCTCAATGCTGGTGATCCCTGCTTGCTCAAGGACAGCAACATTCGTCACATAGTCAGTCCAGTGTATATTTAGGATTGTGCAAAGACAGCGCTGATGAAAGCGTTCGAGGAGTCGTAGGTGTTGGTGATAGGTGACCCATGTTTCAGACCCATAGAGGAGAATAGACAGTACGATAGCTGTGTACAAACTGATTTTGGTGCTTTGCCTCAGGTGCTTGTTGCTCCAGACTCTTTTGTGAAGCCTTCCAAATGCACTATATGCCTTTGCTAATCTGTGATCTATCTCTTTATCAATCCTGGCATCTGAAGAGATGCTTCCCAGGTAGATCCATATAATGCAGCTGAATTATATAGGTCTACACCAGTGGTTCCCCACCTATGGTCCGTGGATCACCAGTGCTCTGCAAGAACTAAAATATGGTCTGCAGTCTCACCTTTATTACACCGTTGCAATGAGAGCGATTTGGTCTGTCAAAACCCTCTTTTAGTTCCAAGACTTTTTAAATATGGTTTTTTTGTGGCCGAGCAGATGGTAACTACTGCGTGGTGTATGTTCTGTATCAGAAACTAGAGTTGAAGTGGTCTATGCAATGCATTTTTCTGAATCAAATAACCAATCCGAATCTAAAGTTGACCAAAACTGAATTATAACCCTTTTGGTACTAATGTTGGACAGCGGTCCCTGGTCAACGTGGTTCCTGGTAAAAAAAAAAGGCTGGGAAACATGGATGCAACCATGGCTAAAATAAACTAGGATTTTTGCTATTAATAAATCGTCAGCTGTATTTATTGCATTCATAGTCATAATAAAATTGATAAAGCTCACTGAGCAAATGGGCATGCAGACCATATTTCTGATGATTACAAAGAAAATGGATAGGAACACATCTTAAACTCCTTTAATCCATAGAAGGTATTTTGTGATTTTTTTTGTTGCTGTTGTAGACCTTGATACAGTGGGGGATTCTGCATGTGTCAGAGGAGCTGAGTGCAATTCATCATGAGACGAGACTTTATGAAGCGAAGGATCACCAAAGGCAAAAAGCTCAGAGCAGAGACACTAAAGTACAGACACATCAGCAGGCGATAACTACTAGTTCAAATGATCTGTGCAATGGAGAACTTTCAGAAATTTCAAGAGAAAACCATAACATGGATTTGCAATGATCAGAAACTGATTGTAGTCTTTCATGACTCTTTCTGCTATATAGTTTTCAGAAATAATTTTAAAGTAGTAAGTGTTTGAATAATTTGACTTCAACGGCTCATTCAAAATGGGGGGAAAAGATTTCACAATAATTATCTGGTTTTGGGGGGGACATTTATATTTCTAATTCCCACCATTCTTAACATTAACTAGAGATAATAGGAATTATAGTTCAACAGCATCTTCAAAAGCAATCGTTGCCCTACTCTCATCTACATGCTCCTGCCTCAAAAGGTCTTCTAAAATCCTATCATTAATCTGGCTTTGCAAAATAAAAGTGAACTGAAACCGTACCATTCTTCTTTATGATTATTTCAAAATGCATTCATGAATCCTCTTCTGCTGAATATAGGTTATGTATCAGGATAACAAAATTCTGCTGCATGGAAGCACAGAGTTCTCTTTTTGGGAGAAAACTGAAGCGAAATGGAATTGGGCAGTTCTCTCTTTTCATCATGAGATTTTTTTACTTCCTTACCTCCTTACTGAGCATCAATTCTACAGTGTCTTCTTTCATTCTTTTGCCTCAAACTACTATACTATTCCTGTAAACTTGAGCTACCCATCTGTACTTTTTCTTAGAAACTCATCTTTCATTCCATTCTTTATACATGCCCTTTTTTATTCCCTGCTTAGGATTTCTGTGCAGCCACATTAACCTTTTCAGATGTTTCTCATTTATCTCCTTCCATGGAGCTGCTTGCAATTATGCTTTTGGCAGCTTCTCCTTCAACAACTCCTAGGACTTTTCTTCCTCCGTTTCTACACATTTATTTATGGGTTGCTTACCTGTAACCGTAGTTCTCTGAATGGTCACCTGTGGATTCACACATCTTGTATATCTCTGCGCCAAGCAGAACAGTTCGAACCTTCTATAAAAAATTTTACCTCATTAATGCTAGCCCCACCCCTCCTCGCCCTCGAGTATATATATAGCCCTCTGGTGGGGCTAGCCCTCAGTTCTCTTCCGCCGCAAAGCAGCCAGAAGGCGGGGCATGACGCTCGAGGGGAGGACGGGCGGGGATGTGTGAATCCACAGGTGACCATTCAGAGAACTACGGTTACAGGTAAGCAACCCATAATTCTCTTTCATGGTCACTGTGGATTCACACATCTTGTAGAATAGCGAGCTACTCACCATGGAAGGTGGGCGTCATGCCAACGCCGAAGATAAAACAGCTCTCCCAAACCGTGCACTCCGTCGGGAAACGACGTCCAGTTTGTAGTGTGTAACGAACGTCAAAGGACTGGACCAGATTGCGGCACGGCATACGGAGTCCAGCGATACTCCCGCAGGAAAGCAGCCGAGGTGGACATCGACCTCGTAGAATGGGCTCTGACTTGTTCAGGCAGCGGGTGACCCTGAGTCTGGTAAGCCATTTTAATTACAGAGACTATCCACGAAGCAAGTCTTTGGGGGGAAACTGGCAAGCCTAGCTCATCCCTGCGGTATTTAACAAACAAACGGGGAGAAGTCCTCGTAGAGGAGGTTCTATCAATATAATAAGCCAATGATCTCCTAACGTCTAGAAGATGTAAACTCTTCTCAACAGGAGAGGCAGGATCCCTAAAAAAAGCGGGGAGAACTATCTCCTGCGACATGTGAAATGGACTTGCTGACTTGGGGAGAAACGCCAAGTCAGTCCTAAGGACTACCTTGTCTTGGTGAAACCTCAAATATGGAGGGTCGGAGCGAAGAGCACAGAGCTCACTAGCTCTTCTAGCCGATGTTATTGCCACCAGGAAGGCGGTCTTCCATGTGAGGTGTGAAATATGTGTAGAGGCCATGGGCTCATAGGGTGGTCTAGTGAGAGATGCCAACACTACCTCCAAGCTCCAAGCCGGGGTAACCGGGGCAGCAGAGGGTCTACTGTTTTGCACGCCTCTTAAAAAAATCTTTACCATGGGATCTGTGAAGCACGAATGGTAACCGGCCTTCCTCCTGTACCATGACAGGGCAGCTAAGTAACACTTCAGGGAGGATGCCGAGAGCCCTTTTGAAAATAATGACTCTAGAAAATCTAGGATAACAGGAATATCCGCTGATAAGGGTTCTATACCCCTAGCAGAAGCGAAAGCAACAAATTTACCCCATTTATAACAATACGAACGTTTGGTTGATCCCCTATGGGCAGCACTGACAATATTTAGTACAGGGGATGACAAGTCTGAAAAAGAAGTCAGACGGAAGGGAGGATCCTCCAAGCGGTAAGCTTGAGTTTGTGTACCTCTGGAAAGAGGACCCTCCCTTTCTGTGTGCTGATCAGATCTATCTTGTTGGGCAACGGGACAAAGGTCCTGGCCGACAGCCTGAGGAGTGTTGAAAACCATGGCTGACGTGGCCACCACGGGGTCACTACTATGCAGGACGTGTTGTCTGACAATATTTTGGCCACCACTCGATGAAGCAGCGGGAATGGAGGGAAAGCATATGTGCTGAGGCCTGTCCAGGAGTGGATGAAGGCGTCCCCATCGATTCCGCTGATTGAGGCTCGTAACGGAGCAGTAACGGGCACATTTCCTGTTCTCTCTGGACGCAAAGGTCCACTTGTGGGGTCCCCAAGCCCGGAAGAGTCTGTGGGTCTCGTCCGGATGGAGAGACCACTCGTGGTGCGACATAGGGCTCCTGCTCAGAACATCCGCCAGAGTATTCTCCTCTCCTGGCAGATGGACGGCTAGGAGCTGTGTGTTCCTTGCTATACACCAATTCCATATGTCGATGGTCAGGTACAGCAGGGAGGTAGAGTGGGTTCCTCCCTGCTTGTTCAAGTAATACATTACGGTGGTGTTGTCCGTAAGTATGCGAACAAGGTTCCCTGAAACTAACCCTGCGAAGGACTTTAGGGCCCTGTCTACCGCCATGAGTTCCAGTACGTTGATATGAAGTGTAGATTCTAGGGGTGTCCATTGTCCCTGCGCTATGAGCGATCCCGTGTGGGCGCCCCACCCTGTAAGGGAGGAATCCGTTGTAATTGTCATTGATGGGGTGGGCTTGTGGAACGGGAGTCCCGAGCATACCCACAGCGGGTCTTGCCACAGAGAGAGGGAGCACCGAACCTCCATCGGTAGCGACAGGAGTGTGTTCGGGTTGCCGGTGAGCGGGTTGAAAACTGACAGGAACCACGCCTGAAGGGGCGCAGTCGCAGACGGGCAAACGGGGTGATCGATGTGGTGGAGGCCATATGGCCCAGCAGCACTTGGACGTCCCGGGCTGTCACAAATGGACTGGATATGGCTAGTTGGACGAGACGTCGCAAGTTGGCGAAGCGCTCCGGAGGAAGGAAAGCCCTTTCGGAGGCGGAGTCCAGTAGAGCTCCAATAAACTGCCTCTGCTGGGATGGTACAAGGACGGACTTCTCCAAATTTACGACGAGACCCAGCGACTGTAAAAAGGACAAAATAAAAGAGACATGGGAGCGCAATTGGCATGGCGAAGACGCCACTATCAACCAGTCATCTATATAAGGGTATACAGTGACGCCCCTAGTTCTCAGGAAGGCCGCAACCACGGCCATGCATTTGGTGAAAACCCGTGGTGCGGTAGCTAGGCCAAAAGGTAGCACATTGAAACAAAACGCCCTCCCGTCCACCATAAAGGAAAGATACCTACGGTGAGAGAGGGTAATCGAAATATGAAAGTATGCATCCTTAAGATCTAAGGTGGCAAACCAGGCATTTTTATTCAACAGGGGCAAAATGACATCCAATGTAACCATGCGAAACTTTTTCGGCACAATATAACAATTCAAACCCCTCAGATCCAAAATCGGTCGATATCCACCCCCCTTCTTGTCCACCAAGAAGTACCTGGAGAAGAAGCACAGGGGTATGGAAGATGGGTGTAACTGGGAGATCGCGCCCTTGGAGAGAAGAACTTCAATCTCCTCCTGTAGGGTGGGGCTGATAGGGGTATTCCTGACTGTTCCCACCCGAGGGGTTTCTTCAAATTCGATGGCATAACCCCTGGCTATGATAGCCATTACCCATCTATCAGAGGTGATGCTATCCCAAGCGGCAGCAAAGTGGCTTAACCGATCTAGAAACATAGGGGCGAGAGGCCCAGGGTCCTGGGCATGGAACACTGACAACTGATCAACAGGAAAAACAGCCTCTGTCTGAGGCAGAACGGCCCCTAGCTCAACGGGAAGGGCCCGGGAAGCGTCAAACACGCTTTTTGGAGGCCATAGGGGTTTTAGCCTTGTTCTGATACGGCTGGAACCTGGGTTTTGCATTGAAAGAGGAATAAGAGCCTCTTCGGTTCTGCCTAAATCTCCCAGAATTATTAAACCTATTCCTGTAAGGGCCACCGTAGAAAGAGTTTGAGTACTTGCGGAAGGGGCCATTACCAAACTGATTTCTTTGGCGTTGCTGGTAAGGCTGCCAGGTATAGCCATAATCCTTGGCAGCAACCCTCACTTCCTGTTTATTTTTCAAATTTGCATCGGTCTGGGGATCAAAGAGGCCCTCCTCATGAAATGGGAGGTCCTCAGCCAAGGCTTTCGCCTCATCAGAGAGTGCGGCCGACCTGAGCCACGCATGCCTCCGTATTGAGGTAGCGGCTCCTACGAGGCCAGAAGCATTTTGAGCCAGGTGCTTCGCGAAATCTTTTTGCAGCTTGGTAAGCCCTAACGCCTCAACGACCAAAGACTTAGGGAGCGTTTGATGTTCATGGGGTATGAGGTCCAGGAAGGGAGCTATCTTCTCCCAGAGGTATTTTTGATATCCGCTCATCAGGGTCGCATAGTGCGACATCCTGATGGACATCCCCGCGTTAAGAAAAACTTTCTTTCCCAATGCATCCATCTTTTTCCCTTCCTTGTCCGTGGGGGAAAAACCCGCTGCTTTTGGCCGTTTGGCCTTAGTCAGTTCGGTGACAACCGTATTAGCCCTAGGCGGTCTGATGACCCAAGGGAAGTCTGATAGGCCAACCTTGTAGAGGGTCTCCAGCCGTCTAGGTACCGCAGGGATAGCATTAGGGGCAATTGGAGGTCCCTTGGCCAATTTCAACAAAAAGGGGAGGCTAGGCATAAGGGCATGAGAAACCGAAGCTTGTTCCTCAGCAGTCCACATTGGGTCCTGGACTGATTCAGGGGCCACTGGCGCAGGCAGAGCCATAATAGTGACCATGCGCCCAACAAATGCAATAAAGTTTGCAAAGTCAGCCGGGTGAGGCAAGTTTGCATCAGCATTTTGTTCATGAGAGGACTCAGTATCCGAAGGAGAATCCGTATCCGCAGCACCTAAGGCCAAGCCAGCATTATGCACAACAGGAGTGCCAGGAGCAGGGAGCAATGCTGGAAATTGTGGCTGCTGACCTGCAGGGGGCCCCAGCGGGGCGATCAGCTGAGGCTGGAGAGCTGGCTGGCAGTGGGTTGCCATCAGAAGGGCCGGTTGAGGTTGGACAGTTTGCTGGGAAGCCCCAACTGGAGGAGCGGCCTGTGAGGTTGAAGCCTGTTGCTGCACCATTGAGGCACTGGGTTGAGGATCTGGCTGCTGTAGCTGGATGCGAGGGCTAGGTCCAGGATCAGCTGCTGAAGGCTGCGGTACCGTAGCAGGCTGCAAAGTGACAGGAGGCAGCGGATCAGCTGGTAGAGCTGTCAGAGCTGGAGCTGTCAACGCTGGAGAGGGAGCGGAGGCTGCTTGAAGCAGAGGAGGCGTGGCCGGCTCAGGAATGTAAACAAGCTTCCCATCCGGCAAGAATCTCCAGGAGCCAGGAAGGGAAGCGAGGGCCTCAGCAGCCGGGTCTCCCCGCATGGAGGAGAGCGACCTGCGAGAGGAACGCCCTCTCCTCCTCCTCGAGCGACGCTCCCCCCTCGGGGGGGAGGAAGAGCAAGAAGAGCAGGAGGAGGAAGAGCGGTAGCGTCGAACGCGACGGTGGCTGCGCCGGGATGGGGAGCGCTCTCTCCTATAGCTGCGCTCCCGGCGGTACTGCGGCTCCGGCAGGTGCGCGGGGCTGGTGCTCGCTCCCGAGAGCGGCGCGATCGACAGGGGCTGGGCCATCGCCTCCTGAGTTGCCTCTATACCGGGCAAGGGGCCTGGTGTGGAGAGGAGAGGCATGGTGGGCGTCGCCACCGCATCGCTGCCCAGCACCACAGCTTTAGCCGAGAACGGCACAGCCGGCTGGGAGTCCACAGGCTGTTCTGGCACTGCAGTGGCCAGCAGGGGGTGCTGTTCACCAGGGAAAACGGCCACTTCAGCTTGAATAGGGAGGCACAATGGCGGCGCTGCTTGCGTTCCCGCCAAAACTGAAGAAGACAAGGCGCCTTGAGGGGAAGAAGAAGACATCCCCACGCCATCTTGGATCCTTGGTGGCGAAAAAACCACCTGTCCGCCATCTTGGGCCGTTTTTGCCTCCTTCTTCTTAGCCCCTGAGGTAACTTTTCCTTTGGTCTTTTTAGCCAGTTTTTTTACAGGGGCCCCAGGGAGTTGGGGAGAGTCACAGGGGCACTCACAGCCGCCGAAGAGGTGGAAGCCACTGAGGGCAACGGGGGAAAAATGGATCTCTCGTACAGGAAAGATCTAAGCCTCGCCAGCCTATTCTTTTTGGTTTGTGGCGTAAAGGCTGCACAAATGGCGCAGGGGTGGGCGAGATGACCCTCACCCAGGCAGGTTAAGCACAACGAGTGTCCATCAGATTCTGGAATGGTGTTATAGCATTCCAAGCACTTCTTGAAAGAAGCGGCTGCCATAGCTGGAGTCAAAAAGGGGCAAAACACAACAGAGAGTACCTTAAGCAGTCCTAGGTCAAAAATAGCACAGAATATAGAATCGTCAAGTCCAGTCCAAGTCAATCCAAAGAATCCAAAGAGTAATCCAAATCCAAAGAGTATCTAGAATAGCTCGCACAGAAGGTTCTCCTACTGTCGCCTGCGGCGGAATTAGAGAACTGAGGGCTAGCCCCACCAGAGGGCTATATATATACTCGAGGGCGAGGAGGGGTGGGGCTAGCATTAATGAGGAAAAATTTTTTATAGAAGGTTCCGAACTGTTCTGCTTGGCGCAGAGATATACAAGATGTGTGAATCCACAGTGACCATGAAAGAGAAACAAATTCCTCCCATGTTTTGCTGGTAATCTTCCTAAAACATCTATTCATTATTTTAGATTATCCATGCAATCCAGATGATATGTGGATGGAAGCACACACACATTTCCAGTCATATAGCTTTATCCTGGATTGCAGAAACTGTTAATTTTTCATATATAAGACTCCTTTTGCTCTCTATGACTGATATTACCTCACTGTGCCTACATCTACATTGTAAAATAAATGCAATTTGACACTACTTTAACTGCCTTGGCTCAGTGCTATAAAATCATGGAAGCTGTAGTTTCACAGGGTCGTCAACATACTCTGCCAAAGAGTGTTGATGCCTCGTTAAACTATAATCCCAAGATTCCATAGCACTGAGCCCTGACAGCTGCAGTGGTGTCAACTGCATTAACTCTACAGCATAGAAGCACTCTGGGTCATTGCTTAAATGATACTGGTCATGTACATAGGTGTACACTTTTATACATATCTCAGTATGTCTACAGGCAACATCCCAATTGCCAGGTCTAATAAAGATGATTGTGTATGTGAAATAGACTTCTGCACATGATATAATTTGTCTATATCAGGAGACGTCTTGTATTACTATAGTACACATTCACATCCTTCCCTATGTAATACTAAAGTACTACCTAGACCTAAAGTACGAGTGTGTTGAACTTTAGTTATTAACCGAGTTCACTATATTTGTTGTCCCTTCTTGTAAAATGCAAGAGAAATACCAGTATAACATGTGGAGCTTTTTATATGTACAGTTTAAATGCATCATTGAGTCTCTCACATTTGATTTGTGCTATAGATTAATAATGTCACTGTGAAATCAGAAAGGGAAAGTAGTTGATAGTGTATGGCCTAAATCCATTTGCTTGGATCTATGGCATTTAAGTAAGTTGTTATGTTCCATCAAGTCAACTCCATCTTAGAGTTTTCTTGGGCCCCATCTACAAAGTCCTAAAAAGCAGTCTGGAAATGGATTAGCCTGAGGTGTCCAAATGATGCCTCTGGACAATCTAGTTTAACCCAGAGTTAACCTGGATGCAGACCTTCCAGGAAGATCCACATCATTCCAGGTATGGGGTTTGTGTGGACTGACTCTCAGGATTAACTTATTATCAAAGTGCCAGCCACAATACCTGTGTCTTAAAAATATTTCCATTTTTTTGTCTGTAAAAACCTTATACATTGCACATGGGTGCAACTCGGTAACATTGTTTAAAATGCTTCAGGTGATAACAGAAGATTATTGGTGTTACGGTCAAGCAAAGTCTAGAACAGTAGTTCTCAACCTGTGGGTCCCCAGATGTTTTGACCTTCAACTCCTAGAAAGCCTAACAGCTCATAAACTGGCTGGGATTTCTGGGAGTTGAATCATTTTTGTTGGAGTTTAGTTAAGTAATATAGGGTAATATAGAAAATATACTGTCTTAGATCTGGAGGGTGGGAAGTCAATTTTTAATGTCTTCATGTGAGGGCAGGGGTTGAGAGGTTTAGGATAGTTGTTGTATCTAGGGAAGTGATTCTCAACCTGTGGGTCCCCAGGTGTTTTGGCTTACAACTCCCAGAAATCCCAACTAGTTTTCCAGCTGTTTCTGGGAGTTGAAGGCCAAAACATCTGGGGACCCACAGGTTGAGGACCACTGATCTAGAAAGACACAGATTCCTCCAACTCTCATTTAATGAAACAAATGAATAAATTAATATTTCATTACATTCATTCTGCTCTCTCTCTCTCTCTCTCTCTCTCTCTCTCTCTCTCTCTCTATATATATATATATATATATTCCATAGATCAATAACATGTAGTCAGGGGAAATATATAATTTTTACACACAGCTCTTCATGCTTGAAATAAACCATCACATCAGCTACCTCTATGCTATTTATGACTCTAATGAAACAGAAAACAGTGCTGGAATTCACAAAATAACACAGACTAGATGCTAGACATTTAATAGTCTACTGACACAGTAGGAAAAGGCATTTTATTAGACTATTCCTCGGATTTCCATGTAAGTTAGGGGCAAAAGAGCACTGAATTATTGCCATTAATATGTTGTAAACCACCTTGTGTTCCCCCCAGGGTAGAAAAAGGCAGTATATAAATATACTAAAAAAATTTTTTTTTTACAATTTTAAATATATATTGTATTTATATTGTGTATCGGCATCGAATTGTTGCCTTTTGTTAGGCCGCTCTGAGTCCCCCCTTGGGGGTTGAGAAGAGTGGAGTAGAAATGATGTAAATAAATAATTAATTAATAAACCAACTTAAGACTTTGCTTCTTCATTCAAGGCTTTCGGGATCTAAAATACACATTCCCCCGAGCATATATTTATACAGCATGGTCAAAGCCTCCTCTTGTTATTCAGTTCCAGAACAGTTTGTGCTTGACAAGACAAAATACAAGCATCAAAATAAAAACTGATGAACTTGCATTTACACAATAGCAAGCTTTGAGAATTAGCAGCATTCTGACACTTTACTTTGCTTCCACTCCAAAACAGGCAATTTCCTTTTTGGAAAGCATGGGTGGTTTTGGGGGAAAGAATAGAAGCAGATTCCTTTTCAACCCTATAGCCATTCCAATTATAGCATTACATCTGAAAACCAGTCTTTCAATTTCAAAACAGAGCCAAAGTTGCACTAACAATACCAGCTAGAACAAGCTATTCTATGATATTATCCTAACCAACTAATAGGTTGCATCCAATATTGGATTTACACTACAGTGTATTAAATCAGTTCTCTTTATGAGTGGCGGAAGACGTGACTTCTGCTGATTCTCTCCCTCACTTACTGCAGCTTTCCTATTTATTGTAGCTTTCCTACTGCTTCAGTGGATCCTCAATTCTCATACAGCTTTTTAGAGAACATGGGGAAATGATGAGAAGTAGGAAAGTACTGTCCTTCACAAAACCAGAAATCCTTCCCTCTAATGTAAAAGCTTATGAAACTTCCACTTTTGGTTATTTTAATATGTAGTGTAAACATAAGCTGCTATCCTGTTGTTCCTATCCTGAGTGCAGATGTGATTTCACTCAGCTCAGATGTCATAATAAACTGTTTTGGCCTGCCACCTCTTTTCTGCCTCAAGTTAAAATCATTTCTTGACTGCAGCTTCCCGGAGGGCTGATTTAATGCTATGGCACTAAATTAGAAGTAGAGAGAATTGTGTCTTATCAGAGAGAGACCAACTGAAAGGACAGCATTGCAGATTTGAACTGTGATCTCTGTTCTGCACTGAGCTGCCACACTCTTCCAGTAGTTTTCTGTACAACTGGCTCTCCATATCCATAAACTCTGCATGTACAGATTCCAGAATCCAGATCTTCAAAATACACACACACACACACCACCATTTTCCAAAAGATAGCAAAGTTAGGGGCTCTGGTTTTTTGCCATTTTATATAAGGGATGTGTCTCGAGCATCCATGAATTCTGATATATTATCTACAGAGAATTCTGGAACAAAATCTTAGCAGATGCCAAGGGCCCACTATACATTACTGCTATGCAACAGACAGAAATTACATGACCTTCAGAGAAAGTATTATTTAGCTTAGCCAAAATACAGACTACAACTGAAAATGAAAATGAATATGTCAAGGCTTTGCAAGATGTTGCCCCCCCCCCCCCAATTGCAAATACCCAATCCATTTACATTCTCCAGATGAACAAGAATCGGTATAAAGCACCGCAGATACTGAAAGGAAGATAGAGATTACATATACTAACCACCAGACTCTTCCCCATCTAAACGTACATAGAACTACCAAGAATTTGCTTTATTGCACTTTCACCCTAAGAATGGATGACATCTATTTTCCAATAAATAAACTAGAATATGTAATGAAGAATACACACAGACAAAACTACTATTGCAAGTATTTAACAAATTTCCCCAAGCTGCTATGTTTATGTATGTTCCCCCAAGCTGCTTGTTGGCTTATAGTGATCCTTGAAATTCATAGGATTTTCTTAGGTTTCCTTGGTGATCTTCCATCCAAGTACTATCCAAGGCTAACTCTGCTTGTCTTCCAAGATCAGATGGGATTTGGAGCTTTAGGAGTTTTTAGCCCCCTCCCCAAATGGCTAATAGAATTACAACATCTACCCGTTAATTTCAACACATATAAAGGACATCAGGTTGAATAGTAAAGGTTTCCCTTTGACATTAAGTCTAGTCATGTTTGACTCTGGAGGGTGATGCACATCTCCATTTCTAAGCCAAAGAGCCACCATTATCCGTAGATGGCGTTTTCCATGGCCAGCATGACTGCATGGAGCATCATTGCCTTCCCGCAGAAGCAGTACCTATTGATTTACTCACATTTGCATGTTTTTGAACTGCTAGGTTGGCAGAAGCTGGGGCTAACAGCAGGAGCTCACCCTGCTCCCCAGATTCGAATTGCTGACCTTTTAGTCAGCAAGTGCAGCAGCTCAGCAGTCTAACCTGCTGCGCCACCAGGGGCTCCTACTCTCAGGTTGGATAGAATGATTTAAATATAGAATATTCACTAAAACACCAACTTGAATTGAAGCACAGACATGCCTAATTCACGAGAATGTTGCAAGTCACCATTTATATTAGTTCTATTGATTCAATGTATTTCCTTCATCTGTAACTAACAATACAGATTTATACATTACTGCTATGCAACAGACAGAAATTACATGACCTTCAGAGTAAGTATATTTAGCTTAGCCAAAATACAGACTACAACAGAAAATGAATATGTCAAGGCTTTGCAAGATGTTGCCCCCCCCTCCATTGCAAATACCCAATCCATTTACACTACATTCTTTTCTTGTTCTTTCATGATGCAGCTTTCCAAAATTGCTGTAAAGATAAGTATTCTGAATTAAGATGTCTAAAATAGTCTTATAAAAAAACAGAAAACATATAGGTCTGATGAAGCTTGTTTTAAATAACTCTTATAGCCTGGTGGTCAATCGTTTTGCTCTTCCTGCCTCCCAAATAAAAACTGGCCTGCCTTTTTGACATGACCACAGAGTTAGGTCACAGACCAATTAGCACCCAGATGTTTCTCATCATTCCAAACCATTGACCGTACTGACTACAGCTGATTTAAACATTAAAAATTGAAGGACTCCGTTGGATAAGACTGCCTTATGTACTTGCAAATATATTTATATTTCTTCCAGTCAGTGGACTTCCCCCTTCAGACCTACTAGTTGTTAAACATTTTAGTTATCTTTGCACAAGTAGAAAAACTGGCTCCAGTTATATAAAAACAGATATAGACTGCTGTTGGGTTTATCAAAGGATCACATTTCCTTTGCTAAAAATTGTTGTTCAGAACAATTAGAGTTTATCATACACCTGAGTATGGTAAAGGTTTGCAGGCCAATCTGGAAGTCTGAATAACAGAGCAAGACGAAGCAAATCCAACAAGCTTGAACTCCATATGCATTGAAACGCTGAAAACACAGGCTCCTTCTACACTGCCATGTAACATCCAGATTATCTGCTCTGGTCTGGATTACATAGCAGTGTAGACTCATACAATCCAGTTCAAAACAGATAATCTGGATTCTGAAACTGGATTATATGACAGGGTAGATTCATCTTGAGACCAACATGTTTTCCCAGGATGCTGGATAGTTGTAAGAGGGCAGGTGACTTGCTCCATTAAATGCTTGATTTAAGAAGTAGCCTCCACCACGTTACAGGGCAGAGAGTTCTAGAGCTGTTCAGTGTGTTGGAGGCTCCTTCTTTTGAGGCTTTTAAACAGAGGCGGGATCGCCATCTGTCAAGGGTGCTTTGAATGTGATTTTTCTGCTTCTTGGCAGGGGATTGGACTGGATGGTCCACAAGGTCTCTTCCAGATCTATGATTCTATGGAATCCTCATATATCTCACTTGTATGTGTGTGCTCCTTCAAGTTGCCTGTTGACTTATATAGTGGCAACAATAAATTACACCAGGTATTCTTAGGCTAGAAATAATAAAAATAATACAACTGTATGTATATACTGCTCTATCTCCTCAAGGGGGACTCAGGGCAGTTTCCAAGTAACATCACCAAAACATACAGAGTAAACAGCATGACATAAAATTAATAAAATTACATAAGCATGACATTATCACAGTAACACATATATATTAAAAATAATCCTGCCTGTTCAGAGCAATTAAAAAGCCAGGTCGAGGCTAGTGCAAACTCAAAAATATGACGGGACCGAGAATTAGGTACAGTGCAATAACAGGCTAACAACAATACCAGGTACGCGTCTGTAGTTGCTCATTTCCAGGGTCTATTAGAGCAGTGTTTCCCAACCTTTTTTGAGCCGTGACACACTTTTTAAATTTGCAAAATCCTGGGGCACACCACCAACCAAAATGACACAAAATGACACTCTAACCCAGTAATACATATAGTTAATATGTTTTTAAAATGTATTTATACACTCAGTGTGAAACCTGGGCCTGTTTCGATGAACTCAACATAGATATCCTGGCAGGAATGGCAGAAAGACACAAACTTCCCACACTGAACTCCCATAACCAAGAGAAAATGCTATAAGAGTTTGGTGGGCATTGACCTTGAGTTTTGGAGTTGTAGTTCACTTATATATAGAGAGCACTGTGGACTCAAACAATGTTGGATCAGGACCAAACTTAGCATGAATACTCAATATGCCCAAATATGAACTCAGATGGAGTTCAGGGGAAATAGACCTTGACATTTGGGAGTTGTAGTTGCTGGGATTTATAGTTCCCCTACAATCAAAGAGCATTCTGAACCCCACCAATGATAGAACTGGGCCAAACTTCCCACACAGAACCCCCGGGAGGCAAGAGGAGGTCTCTACTTGGGGAATGGGAGGTGGGCCTTCCCAATGCATGGAGAGGGAGAGACCAAGTAGACAACGGGTGGGGAGGGGGGTTTTTTTGTAATTTTGTGCCTTTATCGAGGTAGGTTTCTTAGGGTTTTTATACTTCAACACACTAGACTCCCCCCCCCCCTTCCTGGAGGTTCCAATTTGCCCCGGCACACTGGTTGTGAAACACTGTATTAGAGGGATGTCCGGGGAAACACATAAGAGGTGGCTTTGCCAGTTTCTTCCTCTGAAATATACGGTAATCTACAGAATCTGGTATTTGTTGGAAATCTCCTATGCATGGACTAAGCAAGGCTGATCCTGCTTATCTTCCCAGATAGGAACTGGTGCTTTTAGAATATTTAGGCCTGGGAAAATGCATTCTCTAGCAGTCTCAGCTTGAGACATGTAAGTTTATTTCCAGACACTCAACAGAGTGCCTCTCTGCTGTGTACTGCTGCCCATTCCAAAATACTATGATATCTCTCTTCTCTTTGTTTAACTATTCAGATCAGTGATAACAGTCTACAACATTTATTTATTTCCATTTCAGTGAGATGATAAGCACAGAAAACATAAAAGCTGTACTACACTTGGTTTGAGACCCTGTTTGCTCTGTTCTTACTCTGGTAGCAGCGCTTCAAGTTTTCCAAGCAAAATCTTCCCATCATTTTTGGCAAGCATCAGCCTTTTCAACAGGAGACACCGGGCAACTTTAATAATGTCTTCTGTCACTCAGCTGCATTTCATCCCTGTGGGAGATTAAAGGTAGAAATACAGCGCTTGCACTTTTCCTGCCATAGTTCCTAATTGCATTTGATTTTTCCTCAAAACCCCCAGTCAAAAATGAAAGCCAAATACAATTTGAAACAATTGCATGTTGAAATTGAGTTCTTCATTGCTTAGACTACAGAGAGACCAAAAAAACCCTACTTAATTTAAAGCACCAGATAGTGAAAGAAAATGTAGTGTACTATGTAGAAACTAGCAGTTTACTTGATCCCTCCCTCTTCAGAAATAAATTATAATTAGGAAGATTCATAGAGCTGGAAGAGACCTCATGGGCCATGCAGTCCACCCCCCTTCCAAGAAGCAGGAAAAACACATTCAAAGCACCTCCGACAGATGGCCATCCAGCCCCCATTTAAAAGCCTACAAAGAAGGTGTCTCCACCACACTCCGGGAGTTCCACTGCTGAACAGCTGTCACAGTCAGGAAGTTCTTCCCAATGTTCAGATGGAATCTCCTTTCTTGTAGTTTGAAGCCATTGTTTTGCGTCCTAGTCTCCAGGGCAGCAGAAAACAAGCTTGCTCCCTTCCCCCTATGACCTCCCCTCACATATTTACACATGGCTATCATGTCTCCTCTTAGCCTTCTCTTCTGCAGGCTAAACATGCCCAGCTCTTTAAGCCACTCCTCATAGGTCTTGTTCAGAGAAAAGGTATTAGTCAGTCCTTCAGTAGAAGCCACACCGAGATGTGGAAAAACATACTGTCAACAAACAGACAAAGCATAAGGGAAGTGGGAAATCCATTATGACTTGGTAGCTGCGAGGTGGATCATGAAAATACACATGCTCCTTCCCATGCAAGTAGCACATACAAATGAAATAAACTGGTATATTTCTGAGTTTACCATGAGTTTTTCTTAAAACAAAAACACCAAGAAACAAAAACTATCATCACCATGATGAATTCTTTTTATTTGCTTGGTTTTTAGACGATCATGGGTCTAGCACACTCTGTACAAGAAGAGAGGCTCTTTGAACCCAACCAGAAAACAAAGAAGGAAAAGATATCAGCATACATCTCATACTAAGAAGAGAAATGGGCCTTAGAAAAGTAGAGTAGAAATATCTCTAGCACAGCATCCACATAAAGCCCTACAGTCACTCTCTCCTTTGTCTTAGAGTGCATCTAAACTGCCATGACTTAATGGGTGTTATAGTTTAATCAGGTGCCAGGAGTCTTTGGCAGAGAAGTCTCAATCAAGATGTTACAAAACTACGATTCAATTTCATGCATCTGATTAGCAGAAACAAAATACACAGGAGAAACAATTTAGCTTTTGGTCTGTGTTGAACATTTATTATATCATTAATCTTATCAAACCAGAGCTTTACTTTTACCCAAATTAACATAGATAACTAAATAATTGCTTCTGTCCCACTCTCTCTGCTACTCCTGATTCCTTCCCATTTTTTAAAATGCAGATTTAGGACGATATTATTATAAAACATGCCCTCTTTTTGAGCCTACATTGGGGGGGGGGGGTTGTCTAGAGTCCTTCCACACAGCCATATAACACGGAATATCAAGACAGAAAATCTGACAATATCTGCTTTGAACTCCACACTGCCATACATTCCAGTTCAAAGCAGAGCATGTGGGATTTTATTCAGGTCTGTGGAAGGAGCCCTAGAATAAACGAAATATTCAGTCAGTCAGTAGCCTTTATTTCGGTCAACAAACCATCGGCTAAGATAAATGAAATATTGCATTTGCTTTCACAAAACCCCAACACAACTGATTAAAACCAGGACCTAGCAGCACTAACTCAACTTGACTAATAAGAATGTAATTTGTATTCTGTAAACTCATGCTGCACATTATGTTACTGATAAGGCAACGAGAAAAAGAAAGAAATAGAATAACTGCATATACAACAAACACATTTTCTTGTCTTTGATCCCCTGGGATTTCTCCCATAACATCTGTCTCATTAACCTTTCTCACCATCTCGTTTACCCTTTTGTCTGATTATGTATTTCCTAGCATGGCATTTCAATAACTGGAATTAGCCTGTTCAATATTCAGAGCCTTTATTAACATTTTCATCAACACTGCAAAGCTTCTGCAAATCAAATGTGAGTCCCACTGTGGTCAATGGAACTTACTCCCAGGTTGTACTTATAAAAGCTTTCACTTTACAGTAGCTCGCAATCTCTATTTCATGCATAAAATATATACCTTTTAAAACAGGCCTGAAATTACTTTAAACACAATTACTTACAGTCATGCTTTTAATACATGCTTTAGGTTTGTTTACTCTGCAAACTGGTAATTTTAATTAAATTTTGAAGAGATTCCAAAATGCTATAATCTAAGGAGTATATGGTACAAAAGAAATCAAAATGTGTTTACAGACACCCCTTTATTGTAAAATAAAATCCAAAAACTGTGGTCACACTTCAAAGTTGGTTAAGTCATTTCTTCTTCTTATTCAGTTTTCATATTTACAGTTTGTTTATTGCAAAGAGAAAATAAATGTATTTCATTATTTCTAACTAATTATTTTCATGCTCTGGTAAAAAGAACTTCAACCATGATGCCAAAATCAGACTGTGAATACATCGATTGATACATGCCAATCTTTTGGAGCAATCTCAAATTTCAAAGTTAGCAAAAAAAAAAAAGATTTTTTGTAGAAATGTTCCCTATGATGCATTGACATACTGGACTTTCCTGCTGTACTGAGAAGAGTTTAAATGGATGTTATTATATTGACTCAATGACTGAAAGACTGCAGTATAACCAACCTCATTAGAAAAAATAGAGAGTAGCATTAAAGGAACGTGGCAATAACTGCTTGGTGACTATACAAAGCTAAAAGGAAACTTAACTGCACATCAATTTTATAATTATACATTATTCCACATTCAGAAGACCAATCTTCTCCAGTAGTGTTCAAGATGAGAGGAAAGGCGCTTTTACAGTTGCCTAGAAACAAATATCCAGGTTGTGGCATGGAGAGACAGAACATATATACAGAGATGCTGAAAGATATAGATATGCAAATTCTGGTGTATCTATATTTATTTATTCCATAATATTCTCCCTGGGGCATGGGAAGTTGAAAGGGAATACCCTAACAGCAAAATTGTTTAAGTGTTTGCTCTAATGTAAGCTTCTAAGCAGTTGTAGAGCAATTTTGCATAAGCTTAAAAGATAGACAGCATAGTGTAGTGGTTTGAGCACTGGAATACAACACTGGAGTGTGGGGTTTGACTTGTTGCTCAGTCATGGAAATGCAATGGTTGATCTTTGGCGAGTCACATACTGGGTTGTTGTAGGTTTGTTGTAGGTTTTTCGGGCTATATGGCCATGTCCTAGAAGCATTCTCACCTGCATGTATGGCAAGCATCCTCAGAGATTGTGACCTCACAACCTCTGAGGATGCTTGCCATATATGCAGGTGAAACATCAGGAGAGAATGCTTCTAGAACATGGCCACATAGCCCAAAAAAACTACAACAACTCAGTTATTCCAGCCATGAAAGCCTTCGACAATACAAGTCACATACTTTTAGCACAGAAAACCTAAGGCACTAAACATCACCATAAGGGTCACTGTAAAAGAGAATTTATCATCACCATAAGTCAGAAATGGCAACCTTGCAAGGCACCTACAATAATTCCCAGCAATTTCAACACAAACAACAAAATCTTCACTTTTTAAAGTGAAGCCACAGATAAAGTATGATGAGTATAGTAGCCTAAGTTAAATCTTAGCCGGGCAATCATTAAAAAACATCAGCAAGAAGTTCTACTTAACTTTACCAAAACAGGGCAAACTGCTAACTAAATTATTCATTTCCATATCTACTTAGGTTGATTTTGCTTTTGTAACACTCACTAGAGAGAGCATGATTTAAAGTTGGAGAATGAGGCAGGAAAGCACTATACCTGCCAGAGAGACCTTACAGTTTGAACAACATTACTCAAATAGGAATAAATTAAATTTCTGGTTATTATGCCTTGGCAGTGGGTCATTAATGTTACCATCATTGCCCTTTTGGGAATACTTTGTTCTTTTATAGGAAAATGGAAACAGTGATGGTATTTCGAAAGCTAGAAAGACACCCTCCACAAAAAATATGCTACTGCATCCACTCACTTTTTATCCAACTACTCAAAACCTAACTTCCTTTTCTTTCTCTCCCTTCCCCCTGCCCCATTTTTGCTCAAAAGTTCAATACATGCATAGTTTATTCAAAAGTCTATAAACAATTACAGGAATCCTCTCAGAAGTTTGACTGATATCACCAATGAGAACACAATGGTATATAGAGCATTCTAGCACTATAACACCATTTCACACTATTACGGTAGTAGAGCCCTAAAATACTCCTGAAGATTATAAGCCAGTACAGGTGCTACCGTATACCTTACATGCACAACAGTCGAGAATGCAGAGTATACACTGTAAACACACTATAGGTCAGTGAAAATACACCAATCAAGACAAAATCTATGAATCAAATGTATTCAATCATTGGCAAATAATAATATTGCAAGCATGAAAAATGATACAAGCCGCATATATCACATTAGTGAGACCCCCCAAGAACACAAAATCATATATAAGGCAAATGCCTGGGTAAACTCTGAACAAACAAGGCAAGCACAGCACAGTACTAGCGGGGTGTGAAAATAAGACCCAATACCGCTTGAAATAATGTACAAGTACACGACTGTGCACAGTTCGCCAAAGTCCTGGGGCATACCCAAAGTACAGGAATGAGGGGTGTCAGTAGTCCAATGCGGAGCCAAGGTGGGATGCTCGGAGGGGCCGCTACGGTTGAAGTGCGAGGCCACGATCTGTTTCGCTTGTAGCTTCTTCAGGCGGCAGTATTACACCAGGCAAATGCAGCGTCGTAGGAGAATCATTCTAGGTTGGAGGAGATCCAATGCACCATAGCTCCAGCGGACCCAAAGGGGGTCTCACTTGGGGGGTCTCACTAATGTGATATATGTGGCTTGTATCATTTTTCATGCTTGCAATATTGTTATTATTTGCCAATGATTGAATACATTTGATTCATAGATTTTGTCTTGATTGGTGTATTTTCACTGACCTATAGTGTGTTTACACAATATACCTTACAGCACTTAAGTTATAGCTGCTCTAGAAGTATGAAATCCATTGTGTAGTGGCTTTGACTTTTCTGGATTTGATTAAAATGTTTTTTATAAGAATCTTTAGATTCTCCGATAAGATTATGTGGTCATCTTTGGATGGACATACATCATAAAGCCATGCTGGAGATTGCTAGGGAGATGTTCACTCTGGTAAAACATATAGCATTTACCCCACTTCTGTGGAGTGATACACCCCAATGAATGTGGAGGGCTGACTGTGATTCTAAGTGCGTCTGAAATGTTTCCCTAAAGCTCTGTACAAACATAAATACCTTCAACCTTAATGTTGTAGCATAGTCTACATTTTAAGCACCATATAAATGCCAAGCACCCCCTAAAGTCCTTTTAACTTAACACTGACAGCACCTTTGGATGGGGAGGATGCTTTCCCCTGTCTGCTGGAAAAGAACGTTCCATTTCTCAGCAGATGTGGGGTTAACATCATGTATGTTTGGGATTTGCCAGTGTCCCTTTGAATCAGGTAAAGGTGCTGGCATATGTTTTGCCACCTGCTTTAGAATCCTCATCCTAAATGCAGGCTGGCCAACTCAAAACATGCCCAACCTATAATGCTTGACAAAGGTGGAGGGTTACTTTGAAATAGCCGCTCTGTGGATCTCCATCAGTAGATCATTAGTGCCTAGTGCTGTCAAAGTGGATGGACTTCTGGCGGAGTGTGCCATTATGCTTTATGGTAGTGGCAAGTTCAGAGTCTAATAACAAGTTTTGATGCAGTTCTTGATCCACCTGCTTACTATAGTCAATTCCTCTTGGCTATGTATGATTGTTTTCCAAGGGTAGAGTCTTGGCAGTGGGTCTGTAAGTACTGTAGCGGCCTGTTCTAGATCAGGATGTTCTTTTGCAATGAGGACATAGATTTCCAGAAGGAAGGGGGCCACAACAACAGTTTGCTTATGCGCCTTCCTCTTTCACCCTCTATTTATGCCTCTTCAAAATTCATAGAATGGCTGGTAACAGCTGAACTTATGCTCGAGGGTCAGAGCTTCAAAGTTCTCATGGTTTATTCCACATGTTTTAGGTTAGCTTCAATATCATTTTAAAATCTCTTTTGCTGTCTGCCAAAATTTTGTTTTCTGTTCTTGAGCAAGCAGCCACCTGCTTAAAGTGGATGTTGACATTTATTATCATTATTTGATTTTTATTTGATTTATTTTATTTATATCAAATTGGTACACAAAGCGCAGTTCAGAACACAAGTCTGCATATGGGATTTTCATAGGGCAACATTCTCATACAGAGGTTTATATACTGATGAGCTACAACTGCTTTGTGGTCTTGGGATATCAACAGAAAAGTTGTATAATATTAGATAAGGAATGGAACAACAGCATTAATATCTCAACTCCTAAGTTACATTAAGTGCTATCATACCAGCTTTTTGAGGCATAACCAGGACATCTTTTTTTTAAAAAAATGGGGGGGGGGTTAAGAAGTTTTGAAATCAACGAATTCAGACTTAATGGGAATATGAAAAAGAAATGCAAAGACATAATAAAGACAATATAGAAAAGAACAGGAATGAATGGACCATAGGACTAGTAGTATTCCCCTATTCAATCTCTGACAGCTTGCACATCCGGGTTATTTCTAGGTAAGCTTTTCATTTTCCATGACACAGTCAGCAGCTTTATAGCAGTTGTTGAAAAAGCTGGAGTAATCAAGACAAAGGCACATTGCAGAGATTGAGCAAGGATTTTATCACACTTGAATCTTGACTGAAACATACAAAAATGACAAAACAAAGCCATTGAGGTGGCCTATTAGGAAAGAGGAACACATCTGGTGTTGCTGCAATTTCCGATTGTGAAAATGAATTTGGTTTGAGCATTGCTTCACTTCCAATAGGATATGTGATGTCTGAAACAAAATTAATTTTTATGGATTTAACCAATTAATTATTGATTATGTTCATGTTTCCCCTTTTCACTGGGGAAAAGTAGGGATTAACTGCACTGCATGTCATACTTCAAATGTTTCTAAAAGAGAGTTATTGTTTGTGCTGTAAAGTGAAAGAAAACAATGCTCTAGTGTCTTTTCTAACAGTCATGCAATAGTCTTGAAATCCTAGAATATTTATTTATTTGAAACATTTATATTCCGCCCTTTTCACCCTGAAGGGGAGTCAGGGCAGAGCACAACATATATACGGCAAGCCTTCCAAGCCAGGACATAAAATAACTATAAATATACACAACATTAAAATCAGTTATATCTACTTTAAAATAATCTGTTTAAAACCATCTCAAGACACCATAGTAAAGGTAAAGGTTTTCCCCTGACATTAAGTCCAGTCGTGTCCGACTCTGGGGGTTGGTGCTCATTTCAATTTCTAAGCCAAAGAGCCGGCTTTGTCCATAGACACCTCCAAGGTCATGTGGTCGGCATGACTGCATGGAGCGTCGTTACTTTCCCGCTATTAATCTACACACATTTGCATGTTTTCGAACTGCTAATCTGGCAGTAGGCTGGGGCTAACAGCGGGAGCTTACACCGCTCCCCGGATTCGAACCTGCGACCTTTCTGTCAACAAGCTCAACAGCTCAGTGGTTTAACCCACTATGCCACCGGGGGCTCTCCAAGACACCATGCTGGCTCCAATTAGCTTAGTAGGTTTCCTAGTAGGTTTCCTGGACCACGATGGCCAATATCCAAGGTCAACATACAATACAAAATGGACTAGAGCAGTGTTTCTGGAGGTCAGGACCCCTGGGGTGTCACAAGGGGATTTCAGAGGGGTCACCAAAGACCATCAAAAACCCATCAAAATACTTTTGGCCCACGAAGACTCCAAAAACTTAGTAGAAGACTATAAACTCAAATGGTCAAGGAATGTTGGCTTTAAGATCAACAATGAGACATGGAATATGATATGGAGGAAAAATGCCAATATTACCTACAGTTACAGCTATAAAGAACATTGGGTCAAGATCATATATAGGTGGCTAAAATTTATAGAAATGCAAAACCAAACTGTTGGAATTGTAAAGAAAAAAATGGCACCTTTTTCATATTTGGTGGCTCTGCCAAAAAGCCAGAAAATACTGGACTATAATACACAAGGAAATTGAAAAGATCTTAGGGAAAAAAATTCCTAAAAACCCTGAAGCCTTCTTATTAGGAATAACTGACCCAAGTCTGAATAAAATAGAAACGAGGAATTTTATTTTACTTATTACAGCAGCTAAAATGACCTTAGCAAAGTATTGGAAAGCAAGTAAGAGCCCATCCAAGGAAGAGTGGATCCTTAAGATCATGGACACACTCCAAATGGAACACCTCACGATGAGACTAAGGGAAAAAAATATGCATGACGAAAATCTGTCTGATACATTTGAGTGAATTAGAAACTACTTTAAAAAAGAATATAAGTACAAATTGGATATATAAATACATAATAACATTGATCGCTGACAAATTCTGAGATTAAGTAAACTTTTGGATATTAATAATACACTTTAAAAATCATGTATTTGTTTTTTTGCTCTCTTGTCATATTTCCTTTTTACAAATAGACTTAGAAGAAAGAATACTTCTCTCCGATCTGACAAATCCTACGTACTCCCCAGGATTCTGGAGGCAGTACGCATCATATACAGCAGAAGACGAGTACAGTGAAGTGAATACGTTACACTGATGTAATAATGCATACAACGTTATGTTGGATTTTTCTTTATCTTTTAATAAGTTGTGCCCCTACCTCAAACTTCCTGTCCTTTTCCTCTTCTACCCACCCCACAACCCTCACTGTAACCCTAATGTATCCCTCTACCCTCCTGCCCTTCCCTTATCATTCCCTCTAACCCCAGATCTTAAAGAGGAGTAATCCTCTTCTCTTTGTATGTTTTTACTTTCTGTTTTTAATAACTTGAAACCTAATAAAATTATTTATATATATATTAAAAAACACATTTGGCAAGAACCCTTTAGCAGAGAAGGCTGAAAATCTCTCTGCCTGTTCTTTGCTTCCTTTTTGGAAACAGTGAATCCTCCCACCAAAAGCCCTCCTCCGCTGTGATTTGCCAGGCTCTCAGCCTAGGAGAGTGCTGTTTCTGAGACTTCAAGTGGGGAGGGGAAAGCAGGCATGCTTGGCACATGGCAGCATGGTGCGCATGTGCAGGAGAGGGAGAGTGTGTAAGGTTGGAGGGAGGCTCGAATCAATGAGTCCCTTGAAAGCATGGGGGTTCTGTATGGGAAGTCTGGGCCAATTCTATCATTGGTGGGTTTCAGAATGCGCTTTGATTGTAGGTGAATTATAAATCCCAGCAACTACAACTCCCAAATGTCAATGTCCATCTCCCCCAAATTCCACCAGTGTTCATATTTGGGCATATTGAGTATTGTTGCCAAGTTTCATCCAAATCCATCATTGTTTGAGTCCACAATGCTCTCTGGATGTAGGTGAACTACAACTCCCAAATTCAAGGTCAATGCACACCAAACCCTTCCACTATTTTTTGTTGGTCATGGGAGTTCTCTGTGCCAAGTTAGGTTCAGTGCTACCATTGGTGGAGTTCAGAATGCTCTTTGATTGTATGTCAACTATAAATCCCAGTAACTACAACTCCCAAATGACAAAATCAATCCCCCCAATCCCCCCAGTATTCAAATTTGGGTGTATCAGGTATTTGTGCCAAAGTTGGTCCAGTGAATGAAAGTACATATTTACGTTATTTCATTTTCATTTCATTATTTCATGAGTTGCCCTCCACTAAAGTGCTCTGGGCGACTTACACAAGACAGAATAAACGAACTTATACAAATGACATTAAAATGGTTACAATTTAAATGCTCTGCCCGAGAGCCATGTTTTAAGTGCTTGCATAAAAGACTGTAGGTCGAACATGGCTCTTACATATGGAGGTAGGGAATTCCACAGAGTTGGAGCGGAGATTGAAAAAGCCCTACGCCTTGTAGATTCTAGGCGTACCTCCTTGGGGCCCGGAATATAGAGGAGGTTTTCTTGGGCTGGTCGTGGTGACCACTGGTGGTGAAAGGGGGAAAGGCGGTCCCTGAGATATAATGGACCCTGAGCGTGAAGGACCTTGAAGGTCAAGACCAGTGTCTTATAAGAAACCCGATGTTCGATTGGTAGCCAGTGTAGACGTTATAGAGTTGGTGTTATGTGATATCTCATGGGTGTTCTCATGAGTAGTCTAGCAACCGCATTTTGAACACCCCGAATTTTCCAGGTCACCGACAGAGGAAGGCCAACATATAATGCATTACAATAATCTAGCCTCGAGGTAACCGTAGAAAGGATCACCATTGCTAGGGCCTCTGCCGGGAGGTAGGGTGCCAGCTGCCTCGCTTGGCAAATGTGGAAGAAGGCTTGTTTACTAATAGTGGTGACCTGAGCTTCCATTGTTAGCTGTGAGTCCAGTACAACACCAAGGCTCTTCACAGTAGTAGATGGAGCTAGACGTTCGCCATTGAAGATGGGCAACGGATGTGCCAGTTTTGACGGGTGACCGGGCCATCTCAGTCTTCACCGGATTCACCTTTAGTCTGCTTGCGCGTAACCATCACATCACGGATTCAAGGCACAAGGTGAAACTATCAGGTACTGCGGTTGCCCCGGGTTCTAGACGTAGGAGGAGCTGGGTATCGTCAGCGTATTGGTAGCATATTATGATTCATAACAGTAGCAAAATTACATTTATGAAATAGCAACGAAAATAATATTGTGGTTGGTGGTCTACCACAACATGAGGAACTATATTAAGGGGTCGCGGCATTAGGAAGGTTGAGAAACACTGCACCAGAGCAGTAACTCATTATACCATGTATTGCAAACGGCAGCAGGTCACAATACCACAGAATTTAATTTCATCTATAGAACAAATCACAACCTTCACTTTGCTGCACCTAGATAGCCATCTCATTCACAAAATAGTCATAAAATAATTTCTTAGCCATCCTTTCTGAAGACCAAGAGCAAGGGAAGTAAAACAAGCAAACATAGTTGGAAGGTTATGATTTGGAAGGATCAATGGAAAAGAAGAAACAAGCACCAAGTAAACAAACTAGCAAACACCAAGAGAATCTTTGTGTCAATAATTTGGGTGACACACAAAGAGTCTCTTGGTGTTTGCGAGTTCTACACTAACAAGTGCAACATTGTACCTGAAAGAGGGAGTTTAACAACAAACCTTTAGGATTAGGCTGAAGCAATCTCATGATGCATCATTTCTACATTATAAAATTATGGCAGTCTAACACCACTTTAACTTCCTGGGAGTTCTAGTGTGATGAGGCACCAGCAATCTTTGTCACAGAAAGCTAAGGACATTGTAAAAGTACAACTCCTACAATTCAATTGCATTGAACCATGGCAATTAAAGTGGTAAACTGTATTAATCATACAGCGTGGATACACTCTTAAAATGCAATACATGCCAATTCTTTCAAGTAGTTTTCTATGGATGTGAATAGAACATGACTACAAAGATTGCTGCATTTTTCTTAACAGGTGTGTAAAACACACACACACAAATAGCTTCAGTTTTTCTGCACAGCCTTCAACTATCAGATTCGCAGACAGATCAACAGCTGGTTTATGGGCTACTTCCCAAAAGGTGGCAGCTGTTTCATTCACAAACACAGGTGCTGACGGCTTATTTCTCTTGTACGCACAACCCAACATTAGTTTTAGGCAGCATAAGAAGAGATTACTGGTCCAAAATAACTATTCACTACAGATAATGAGAATATTTTTATAAGGAAATCTCTAAATATCTGGAAAATGGACCACAGAATGATGCATCACCCCCACCTTGTTAGACAAACTAACAAATTAATGTCTTATTGAAGGCTTTCATGCACTGAATCACTGGGTGGCTGTGTGTTTTCTGAGCTTCATGGCCACGTTCCAGAAGCATTCTCTCCTGACATTTCACCCACATCTATGGCAGGCACTCTCAGAGTTTGTGAGGTCACAACCTCTGGGAATGCCTACCATAAGATATGGGTGAAATATCAGGAGATTTTGTTTCTGGAACATTGCCATACAGCCCGGAAAACTCACAGCAACCTAACAAATTAATGTTATGTTATGTACAAAACAGTTGAAATAGTGCATAGCAGAAGAGTGATAGAAAAAAATCCTAACTCCAAAACCCAGAATTAGGTAATGACGCTTATAAGGATCAACCTAATATTCACAAATTTATGGACAAAATGGATAATGATTATTTTAACATTGAATATTTTCAGTTTCAATTCTCAGTTTTGAACTTCTAAAATTGGAATTCTAATTGGGTTTGACAACTCTTACTTAACAGCAGGTGTGTAAGGACATGCTATGCCTTTTATAAGCTTTACTCAAATAATTTCAATTAAACACAAAGACAAGCACAAAAACATGTGTTTGTTCATCCTGAAGGGATATTTTTGCTCTTTGACCTGTAGTCCGTCTACTAGAATAACACATCTCTTAACTGCAGGAAGTCTGACCAGTGTTGAAAGCAGATGGCTTTAGACTGTTATAAATAAATTACATATGTTACAATTTACAGTATATAGGACAAACTCGCAAACTAAATTCATTAGCACTCAAGTCAGTGTCAAAGAAAACTGGCATATGAGCATGCTACTTCTATATCTTTTTGATCATTTCAATAGCCTAGACCAGTTAATGGAATTTGCATAAGCATAATACTAACTCATCTCGGTTGTTTTCCCTTTGTGCTTCCTTTTTTCAGACTTCACTATAAGTTCCTCTGAACCAGTGGTTCCCAACCTATTTTTTGACCAGGGATTACTTGACCAGGGACTACTTTGACTGGAGACCACTCTCCAACATTGGTACCAAAAGGGTTACAAATCAGTTTTTGGTCAACTTTAGATTTGGTTTGGTTATTTGGGGTCCAGATTCAGAAAACTGCATTGGACAGACCACAGCTCTAGTTTCTGATACAGGACATATATCATCCATTAGTCTCCATCTGCTCGCCCACAGAAAACCATATTTAATAATCTAGTGCTGATGTGGTAGTAGTAATCTTTCATAGGTAGTCAGCCTCTCCCCTCCTGACATCTCTGTTTCCTCGGCACTATAAGAGGGTTTTGTGAGAGCAGTTGCTCTTGTTGCTGTGTGGTTTCGAGGCAACAGTGTCGTAATGGTGAGGTTGTGGGCCATATTTTCGTTCTTGCGGACCACTACTGGTCCATGGACCACAGGTTGGGAATTACTGTTCTAAACAGAATAGTGTTAGAGTCACAGTACAGTCAGCAATGTTGTTTCTTTCAATGTAATCATGTCTTCTCCACCTAAAAAAGTCGTGTGGCTATCTGAAATTTCCATAACCAGTTGTCCAACTTCTACTGAAATCTAAATTGTCTTTTTCTGAAATGTATCAAATGGCCTTTGTCTAAGTCTCAAAACTTTACTGCTCTAAAGATGGACTAAATGAAGCATGGCACAGGAAGTACAGTGTTGCAGCAATGGTCTGTTTCTTTTCTGAAGTGCTAATCTTCCTCCAGGCTGTCTCAGGCTCCCCTGACGCAGGGCGTGGTGCCTGAGGAAGAGGGAGGGAGAAGAAGGGCAGCAGAAGGGAGGAGGGGGCAGGCACCCGGCCCGCACGTGCACATTTGGAGTGTGCAGCGGCGAAGACGAGCCACAAGGGAGGACAACAACAAGGAGGCTTTGGCAGCCATTTTCTGCCAAAGCCTAAGATCTGTGACTGCGAGGAGTTCATCTGCACGGCACCTTAAAGGTCTGTCTGCTTTCATCCTGCCTGTTTATATCTGTGGAATGATGTCAGGGTGGGAGAAGGAACTCTTGTCCGGATGCATTTTTGAATGTTCCATTGGCCACATTGATCAGCATTGAATGGCCTTGCAGCTTAAAGGTCTGTCTGCTTTCATTCTGCCTGCTTATATCTGTGGAATGATGTCAGGGTGGGAGAAGGAACTCTTGTCTGGATGCATTTTATGAAGTGTCCCTTATTTTTGCAAAATATCACGTAAATGTCCCTTATTTCTTCTATCAAAATATGGGTAGGTAGATCATTTTGGCTTGGTTGTTTTATAAGTAGCTCGCATGCTGAAAACATGTGAGCACCCCTGGTCTAGATGATCAATAAATTTACCCAAAAATTACTTTCCAGGTATACAGTAGCAACATACCCATGACTGACAAAATATGTCTTGACAATATAATAAATTATTTATGAAATGCATCTTTCCAAAATATAATTATATCTGGTAATTAATCCAAAAAACCTGTAAGCTCCTCTTTGAAAGAAATTTCAAAAATCATACATTGCTGAAATATTGGTGCAGAGTTCACACTGCAATTAAGCTTGGCTGCCATTAATTTCCAAAGAAAAACCTGAAATCCCAGCAGACACATTTTAATTGAAACATCGACATGACCTTTCTCATTTCAGCAAGATGAGCCACAACGGCTCAACATGAAGTCAATTGGACTATTAGTCATCATGTCAAAAAGGAGCATTAACATCTACCCCAGAAGCTGGCCCTCCCATTAGGGCCAATCTGGCAGAAACACCAATAAAGAGATTTCTCTTAATGGGAAATAGGGCTATTCATAACACAAGGTACTGCTCATTTTAAGGCTGAATGAACAAACCCTCCAAGGCAGTAATTACTACAGATGTACATAGGAAGGCATTTTCAGGAAAACTACTCACACTTTACCTAAAAGTGTATTCTCTCAGGTGTCTTTCAGCATCATTTTTAATAAAATGTCAATTTAATAACTCTGTACACAATTCAGCATCCTTCCTTCGTATTACTATAGAATACATCTCCGATAGATAACAAAGGGACTGGCATATCAGTAATTTAGTAATTAACACACTGTATCATGAAAGCTACATCTTTACCTCAAGGCAGATTGGCCTCACACAGAGACACTGGTATCTCTGAGATCAGTTAGAATTAATGTAGTTGCACCATATGGACAGAAATTAAATATCAGCACATAAGGAACTCTCTTTTTTGATGTCAAGTTCAAGTCTATTTGGGACAGAAAATCCAGGGATACATATGTGATAATAAAAATATATAAAATGTTTACTCTTGAAAGAAAGGTTATTAAATATATTAAAATGAGGATAAATATCAACCATGGGCCATGTAATAACCACACAAGTCATAAAAGGGTTATGAGTCAGTTTTTGGTCAACTTTAGATTCGTTTTGGTTACTTGGGGTGCTGATTGAGAAAACTGCATTGGATATAGACCACATCAGCACTAGTTTCTGATACAGAACAGATCCATTAGTCACCATCTGCTCACCCACAGAAAACCATATTTAATAATCTAGAGCTGATGTGCTAGTAGTAATCTTTCGAGGGTAGTCTGTCTCTCCCCTCCTGACATCCCCATTGCCTCAGTTCTATAAGAGGGTTTTGCAAGACCACTCCCTCTCGTTGCCACATAGTTTCGTGGCAATGGTGTAGTAATAGTGAGGCCGCGGACCACATTTTTCTTCTTGTGGACCACTGGTGGTCCACAGACCACAGGCTGGGAACCACTGATTTGAAGGGATTGTTAGTACTAGTAGAGTGGGGGCACACTCTTTTA
Source organism: Anolis apletophallus (assembly GCA_030556195.1). NCBI lineage: Eukaryota > Metazoa > Chordata > Lepidosauria > Squamata > Anolidae > Anolis > Anolis apletophallus. Next base: position 163,219,613 of record JARBWK010000003.1, on the reverse strand, counting down.
CATATGTTTTACACCCAGCAGAGGCCATTTTCCAAACCAGGAATTGTGCTATTGTGATAGTGTATCTTGAACATATGGATAAGTTAAGTTGTTTTTTAGGTCTAAAGTAGAAAACAGACATTTACCATTAAAAAACATTTTAAAACATACTGAAAAGGCTAAGCCTCTTTCTCTCAAAAGATAACTAAGGAAAAATGCAATTCGCATATCTAAAAATAGTGTACAGGAGGAAGCTAACAGGCAAGGCCAAAAGGGGTTTTTGTGGGGGTGTGTGGTGAAAGAGATTGCATAAGGTGAGCTTGTCTCCATTGGGTTAAACCTTCCCGCCCCCAGATAGTCTTCTGAGAGAGTATGTTAGGTTAAGCTGTTGTGTCTAAAAATACAGAATAAAAAAAATTAAATCCTGAACACTTATGTAAATAATTTATGATCATGAAAAAAATAACAGTTTTTCTTAATCCACTAAGAGCCAGCCGCAGATGCAGGCGAAACATCAGGAAAAAATGCTGCTAGAACACACCTCAGTTATTCTGGCAGTGAAAGCCTTTGACAACATAACAGCCTCACTAAACTACAAACCCCAGAATTCTGCAGGCTGCAGAAACCGGATGTAAAGTGGATTCATTCTCTAGTGTGGTGAAGTAGTAAGAAAGAGGTCTGTAGTACAGGTCTACTTATTTGCAAGCAGTGCTACAAATTGCACCAGACAGAAAAGCAGCAATAGGTAGTGTGCCTGACCCAAACCACAAGGAGGTGTTAAAACCCAAGGCTAGGCACCAATCCTTTTCAGGAACTCCCAATCTTTAGTGAACAACCTGCTGAAAGATTACATGAGGCAAAGATGTGCAATTTCATTGGGTCGGTGAGGCAATTCCTACTCCAAGACCTACCATGAGCCGAATGAACACTGATGCCAAATATGCAAGTATAACATAATAGGAAAGACATTTCCAGTTTTAACTATTTCATCACATTTTAAGGGCTTATTTTTTACTAAACAAGGCACAAGCTGTGTGTTGCCTCAGAGAAGTATTCATTTAGTATTATTCTAGGAGAGGAAGAGGTTTTTGTGATATCGGGATTGCAGAAACTGCACACATATTGCACTCAAGAGGTCGATCAGCAACTATTTCTACTAGTAGCCTTCTACTACTTTTGCCTTCTGATCTATGACATTTGTGATGACTTGGCTCTTAAAATAAAGTCTGGAGGATTTAAAAACTCTTCTCGGTTCGTTACCACCAACCTAAAATATTAGTTCTAGGATTTTCTTATTAAAAACCACCCTTCAGCTGTAGCAACCCAGCCTCCATTCCAGCCGGGGGGTTAGGGGGCTGCCCCGGGGGTGCCAATTGCTTTGGACCCCCTTGCTGTAGATACAGGTGATGCGGCTGATGGGGCTGTTGGGCCCGCAACTCCAACTGATAGTTTACAGTGGAATGACATCTGGCCTGAAGTTTACTCAGATGAGGAAGGTCAGGATGACCCAGATTCTGATAGTTATGAGAGACCAGGTGGGCACGGTTCCCAAGAGAGAATCTGGGAACCCGTGGGGGATGAGTCTATGGAAACCGAAGGGGAGGAAAGTTCTCAGGGAGATAGCGAGCCAGCTGCGGCTCGGCCTGGGAGATGTTTTGATCGCAGGAGAAGCATCGAGTCCACCCGTAAGGAATGGAGACGAAGCCTAGAACGGCGCTGGTCTCACAAAGGGGGGAATTAAGTAAACGTTCTCTGGGAACGTTTACTTAGTTGGTCGGCCACTTCTGATCTGAAGGGAGTGTAGCGACCGAGTTCCTGGAAGCCATAGTCTGGCTGCTTTGCCAAGTACCTTGCTAAGAACCTCGCCACGGACCTTGTATTTTCATGGACTTTACCTTGCTTTGTTTCCAAGGATTACTTTGCTTTTGAACTCTTTGCTTTTGGCTTTTGATTCTTCACGTGTTCTCACTCTGGACTATTGACAATTTCTTAATTGGACAATCACTTTTTCACCTGTTTTTATTATTCAATAAATAGTTAATTGATCATTGTCTCTCTGTGTGTGTTTAAGGGGCCGGGCCAGGACCCAGCATTGTGACATCAGCTAGGCTCTTTAATCTTCCCCAAATTAAACTAAGAGGAATGCTGAGGTAAATAAACTTCTTTAGAATGGGGAGCGGAATACACTGGTGCTGGATCACACAGCTGCTGCAAAGAGTACAACAGAGGCTTTTCTTTTAAAGTTAATAAGTTAAACGTTTATTAACTTAACAGGCACAGATCATATTGGTTCTTCAGCTGAGGCACGAGAGCGTAATGGTTAATTAAAAGATGGTTCAACAGCGTGATGGTTACAGCAAAATGCTTACTTAAGCTTAGATGTTCAATGTTACACAGACAGTGCAAAACGTGCCTAAACTAGAACTCACTCCCACTAATGTCTAAACTAGTGGTGAGCTATCTATAACACAACTATCCTAGATAGTTCACTTCAGAGCTTTGATACAGAGGCCCTATACTCTAAACAGAGCTTTGACTCAGAGGCTCTTTACTCTAATGAGTTCTGAGAAGGAGCTGTCAGCAACTCTCCTCTCTCTGTGGGAGCATGTCACGAACACTCCTCTCTCCCTGAGAGCTTGTCAAGAACTGGCAAATAACCCCCTTCTCTCTCCCTCCAGTAGTTCAGCTCCTCCCCTTAACTCAGAGCTCCTCCCAGGCAGCTCTCTCCCTAACTCCTCCCAGGGAAGGCTCCCAACCACTCCCCCTTTTCCTGGCTAGTCTGTCTGCCAAACTACCAGGCTGGTCTGGGCCCTGCCTCAAATGGGTGAGTTCCTCATAACATTCAAAATGAGTACAGACTCTTTCCCATCAGTCCCCTTTTTCAACTGTCTACTCCAACCTCTGCCTATTTATTAATTTATTTGCCACATTTATATCCCACTCTTCTCATCCCAAAGGGGACTCAGAGTGGTACACATTAAGGCACAATTTGATGCCATACAATACATATTCTATGTGCCTATGTGCTTCTTCCAGACAAACTCAGGTTTGCCACAACTGGATGCTAACTCTAGACTGGCTTCCTTCCTTCCTTGGAGTTATCTTCATCAGGACTGAATGCAAATTTCATCATCATGCCCAATGTCCCAATCTAGAAAACAGATGAGCAGTTACATGACTCAACGGACAAGATACATATCCACACAAAGCATGTGATGGTAGTAAATCCATGTCTCTGAAGCATGCTTCATAATCACCATGTTCCCATGCTTCAAAAATGGTACAACATAATTCTTTCTATGATAGTTGGAAGCACTAAACAAGAATTCTTATACTCACAAGTAAACCAAGTTTGGAAATAATCCATAGAATACATATTTTTGCTCAATTAAAGGGAGGCAAATACCAGCAACAATGGGTTTCTCTAAGGACCCCATCTACCTTCATTTATGATTTGCCTGCATTCAGATATAATCTATCCATTCTCTTCCAGTCCATTACTGCTGCCTGACATTGCTCAGGAGAGAACCTAGCTACTAGATCATGACAGAGAAATAGAGGTAGGTGTCATCAGCATATTAATGACACTTCACTCCAAAGGCTCAAACTCCAAAGGTTCCAACGGGTGACTTGATGTAAATATTAAACACCTATGTGTATCACTCTTTAGGTAATTTTACGTGGAGCCAAATAAATACTTACCCAGGTATTTAATCTGAGTGAAGCTCCAGAGAAATATTCATAATACAAGGTACTGCTCAAGTAAACTGCACCATTACTGAATGCACAGCATACAGGTTCATCCCCTTGGGACTTGGCATTTCCTGAACCAATATGTAGGAAGAAAGGAAAACAGAAGCTCACAAATGAGTTCAGAAATTGAAAATGAAGCCTATCCTTTTATACTTCAGAATCTTCTTTAAAAAAAACTCCATACGTTCTGCAACCGCCAATCTTCAATACAATGTATGGGTTTGTCAAACTGTGGAACCACGAAAACACGAACCAAGAACAGTGTAGTGTGGTGAACCATAATACAGTGTTCCCTCATTTATTGCTGGGGTTAGGTTCCAGGACCTCCCGCAATAAGTGAAAAACCGCGATGTAGGGATGCTCTATTTATTTTAATATTTATACATTATTTTACTAGTTATACACTATTTTAACTCTTTATAAACCTAAAATACAGTGAAGGAGAGGAAGGAAAGGCCCTTCAAGGCTGGAGGGAGGGAGGACTGAGGAGGGAAAGTGCCTTGGAGAGCGGCGGCAGCAAAACCCCACAAAAGAGCGAAAATACCATGATATATATTTTAAATTGATTTTTTTAAATCCGCGAAGCAGCAAGTCTGCAATAAGCGAACCGCGAAGTAGTGAGGAACAGTTGTTGATGACAGAATCCTGTCAGAAATACTAAATATTAACTAGTTATTTTTGATTACACAAGTGTGAGTCAAGCACTGAAAGAGTTAGTAGGTCAAAGCCTGTTAGAGTTACTGGGCCAAAGCTAGTGTCGCCCTAGGAGTGGGTCCGGAAGCTCCAAGCGTTAGGTACATTCCACAACGGTGGTTGTGAATAAAGGAGGGGAGGGTTAGAATCAGGTTTAGAGTAAGGTTTAGGGTAAGGGATTGGGGGAGGGTTTGGATTACGGTTAGGATTAGAGTTAGGGGTTAGGCTTTGGGTTAGGGTAAGGTTTAGGTTAAGGTTTAGGGTTAGGATTTGGGTAAGGTTTAGGGTAAGGGTTTGGGTTCAGGTAAGGGTTAGAGTTTTACCATTATAGAACTCTTACATTCCTTCTATAATATCTGTGTCCAGCCTGACTTACAGTACCTCAGTCTGTTCCATTCTGCATTGCACAAACAGCATCCTGAAGAAGCGAAGTGGAAACAGCATAGCGCTTGCAACTTCCAGACCCAGCAATCATACTATTACCGAAACCTTGTTATTGTAAATAGCACAGCTATATATTATTTTACTACAAAGAAAGGCTTCTTATGGAAGATATAACATTGGTCTGTGTGTTTTTGTTCATTTTACCATTTTGGGCGGAGCCCCCGGTGGCGCAATGGGTTAAACCCTTGTACCGGCAGGACTGAACACTGACACGTTGGAGGTTCGAATCCAGGGAAAGTGCAGATGAGCTCCCTCTGTCAGTTCCAGCTCTCCATATGGGGACATGAGAGAAGCCTCCCACAAGGATGGTAAAACATCAAAACATTTGGCCATCCCCTGGGCAACATCTGATGGCCATTTCTCTCACACCAGAAGCAACTTGAAATGTCTCAAGTCGCTCCTGACATGAAACTGCTACCACTTTGGGCTACTGGGGCTGGGTCATGCTGCTGCTGCTAATGAGTTGCTCTGCTGTACATTTATGGGGAGGGCCATTTAGTAATAAGCCCACTCACCCAAAAAATCCTATAGAAATTTATTCACATTCAAAATATGGGACCTCATCCACTTTAAATCTGGTTTCTGCCTCCTGGAGAATTCTGGGGTTTGTAGTTTAAGGAGGAGCCTTTTAGAGCCTCATTCATTCTCCAGTGTGATGAAGTAGATGCTATCATATGTATTCTCGTAAATGCAAATTAAAGTAGCTTTTGCATGAGAACTTAATTCACAAGCAAGCCAACCCATTTCACAAATAGTACCACACAGTAACAAATGTAAACAGCACTAGAGAACTGACTACCCACTTTGCTTAGATTTATACAGTATCTGCTAAAGCAGGCATGGGCAAAGTTCGGCCCTCCAGGTGCTTTGGACTTCAACTCCCACAATTCCTAACAGCCTTGGTCCCTTTCCTCCCCCGCTTAAGCAGCTGAGGGGGAAAAGGAAGGGGCCTGAGGCTGTTAGGAATTGTGGGAGCTGAAGTCCAAAGCACCTGGAGGGGCGAACTTTGCCCACACCTGTGCTAAGACCATTTAGAAGATGACACAAATGTGTAATGTTATACAACTGCGATACATTTGCTTGAATTATAATCAAATATATATTTCTTGCTTTGAAGGGGAAACTTCAGTTACCATTATTCTAACTTCATATCTCCCCCACCCAACCTTTTTTAAAGGAAGGCTTTCTGTCAGAGTAACCTTTAAAAATATCACATTTGCAGCTTGAGCACAAAGGTAACGTTCCTTTTCCCAATCAGCAGAAATTTTGTTCAAGCAATAACCCCATTTTTTTCTAGACAATGAGAAAGTTCCGCTGCTGACATCTTATATAAATGTGGATATAGTATAATATAATATAATATATTGTATATACATATAATATTGATAATATTATAGTGTAATACAATATAATACTACTAATAACATGGTATTATAATTATATATTTTATATTACATGTAATATTACTAATATTATTACAGTATTATGTTATAGTACAATGTAATATATAATATTAATATATAATATTAATATTGTTCCATGGCAATAATATATTGTATTTACATTTTACTTGTAAGCCCCTCTGAGTCCCCTTCGGGGTGAGAAGGGCGGCATACGTTTATTTATTTATTTACATAATTTCTACCCCGCGCATATTTATTTATTTATTTATTTCCAACATTTCTACCCCGCTCTTCTCTACCCCCGAGGGGGGACTCAGAGCGGCCTAACAAAAGGTACAATTCTATGCCAACATAATAAATACAATATAAAACCAAAAACATACAGCATTAAAACACATTAAAATACAATTACATTAACACATCATGCACATTATCTTAAGTTAAAAACAGGAGCATTGAGCCATATCCATCAACTTGCTGTTACAAATCCAGTGCAAAGTGCTGTATTGTGCTAATGTGCAAACGCTTGGTCCCACAGCCAAAATTTCATTTTTTTCCCTGAATGCCAGGAGGGATGGTGTTGATTGTATATCAACAGGGAGTGTGTTCCACAGACGGGGAGCCACCTCCGAGAAGGCCCTCTCTCTCGTCCCCACCAATCGCGTTTGAGAAGTTGGCGGGAGCGAGAGCAGGGCCTCCCCGGATGATCTTAAATTACGAGGTGGGACATAGAGGCTGATGCGTTTGGACAAGTAAGCTGGGCCAGGACCGTATAGAGCTTTAAAGGTCAAAACCAGCACTTCGAATTGAGCTTGGAATAGAACAGGCAGCCAGTGGAGCTGACACAACAGGGGGGTGGTATGCTCTCTGTATGTAGCTCCAGTTAGTAATCTGGCTGCCGCCCGTTGAACTAATTGTAATTTCCGAACTGTCTTCAAAGGCAGCCCCACGTAGAGTACGTTGCAGTAATCTATTCGGGATGTGACCAGAGCGTGGACGACCATAGCCAGATCAGACTTCCCAAGGTACGGGCGCAGCTGGCGCATGAGTCTTAACTGTGCAAAAGCTCCCCTGGCCACTGCTGAGACCTGGGGTTCCAGGCTCAGCGATGAGTCCAGGATCACTCCCAAGCTGCTAACCTGCATCTTCAGGGGGAGTGTAACCCCATCCAATGCAGGCTGTAACCCTATTCCCTGTTCGGTCTTTCGACTGACCAGGAGGACCTCTGTCTTGTCTGGATTAAGTTTCAATTTGCTAGCCCTCATATCAGACCGAATGCGACTCAGATGTTGTAAATAAAATAAATAAATAAAATATAGGTCCCCACATTGTCACAATGTTTTGAAACACCAACCACACCAGCGCAGAAAGAGAGCAAATCCATCCACCCACCCTCAACTTCCCACCCACAACCTGAGATCCTTTCCATCATACTGGAACAGGATGAGCAGCATGGCTTTCATCAGATGGAGAGGAATAAAGAGAATGGAGGGAAAGGAGTAGAAGCAAATGGCTAATGGACAACGGTGGTTTATGATCTGTTTTGATAACGCAAGACACGAGATTCCATTTCCATGATCTGACATCTAAGACAGGACTGTCATGGTTAATCCCAAAGTACAACCGTACCCTTTTCCAGACGACTTAAAAAGAGAGTGTTTCCTTTGCTGACAGATATATAACATGTGGGAAAGAGGATAGTTATAGAGCAGGCATGGGCAAACTTTGGACCTCCAGGGACTTCAACTCCCACACAGATTAAGTGGCTGCAAGGGGGGGGGGGGTAAAGGGCCTGCAGCTGTTAGGAATAGTGGGAGTTGAAGTCCAAAACACCTTGAGAGCGGGCCAAAGTTTGCCCATGTCTGTTAATACTACTTCATCACACTAGAGAATGAATCTACTTTAAATCCAGTTTCTGCCTCCTGCAGGATTCTGGGGTTTGTAGTTTAGCGAGGCTGTTAAAGGCTCTTCCCTAAACTACAAATCCCATAATTCTGCAGGAGTGAGCAACTGGATTTAAAGTGGATCAATTCTCTTGTGTGATGAGGTCTATAGAGAGAAAAGTGGGAGAAAGGCAGAAAAGCAGAGCCTTACTTTTGTAGCTGGCTGCCCAGGGCTGGTAGCCATAATAGCCCGTGATGCGCAGGATCCTTTCCTCGATGGACGTGAGCCCCACTGAAGCAAGGTCCTCCACCGAGCGGGACCATTTCAAATCCTCTTTGATGGCTTCATCCACCACCAGATACTTGAGCTGCCGGAGCTGAGGGCTGATGTCTGACAGCCGCCGGGGGCTGACATCGGGAGATCTCCTCATGCCACTAGGAAGCCAGGAGAGACAAAAGGAGCAGAGGGAAAGGCACACAGGGTTATCATCAATGCCAGGAAGGAAGGGAGTCACAAGGAAGGAGCAGCAATGCAAGGAAAGGGCACGCTTTTCAGGCTCAACATACTCACACTGGCAGGAGGGGAAGGCACAGTAGTGCAGAGCAGAGCAGAGAAGGGGGAAACTAAGGTGGGTGTTCAACACAAAAGGGACGGGAGTCCCTCCTCAGTGGTGCTAGTATGCCCACCAGAGAAAAGAGGTCCCTCCCCAGAAGTCTTAATAAACCAAGAAGAGGTAAGGTAAAGGTAAAGGTTTCCCTTGTCATTTGGTCTAGTCGTATCCGACTCTGGGAAGTGGTGCTCATCACAATTTCTAAGCCAAAGAGCCAGTGTTGTCCGTAGACACCTCCAAGGTCATGAGGTCAGCATGACTGCATGGATTGCAGTTACCTTCCTGCAGAAGCAGTACCTATCGATCTACTCACATTTGCATGTTTTCGAACTGCTAGGTTAGCAGAAGCTGGGGCTAACAACGGGAGCTCAGCCCGTCCCACAGATTCGGACCGACGACCTTCCTGTCAACAAATTCAGCAGCTCAGTGGTTTAACCCGGGCTTAATACACCAACGAAGGGAAAGAGGTCCCTCCTGAGAGGTTTTCATATTCCAAGAATGGGTTCAGAAGTCCCTCAGGAGCCTTCATATGCCTGCAAAGGGAAAGAGGTTGCTCTTCAGGTGCTTTAATACACCTACGAAGGGCAAGAGGTCCCTCTGCAGAGGTTTTCATATCCCAAGAAGGGGCAAGAAGTCCCTCAGGGGTCTTAATATGCCTGCAAAGGGAAACAGGTTGCTCTTCAGGTGCCTTAAGGTACCAAGCGGTCGCTCCTTACACCACCTAGTAATATCCCCAGAGAAGGAGAAAGAAGTTCCTCCTCAGAGGTCTTAATATACCAAGCAGGAGTAAGGAGTCTCTCCTAATGGACCAACGATAGGAAAGAGGGGAAAGAAGCCCTGCTCAAAGGTCTTAAGGTACCAAGAAGAGCAAGAGGTCCCTCCTTACACCACATGACATCCCCAGACAAGGGAAAGAAGTTCCTCCTCAGAGGTCTAGATATACCAAGCAGGGGTAAGGAGCCTTCCCTTGGAGGTCTTAATGGAAAGAGGGGAAAGATGCCCTGCTCAAAGTTCTTAAGGTACCAAGAAGAGCAAGAGGTCCCTCCTTACACCACATGACATCCCCAGAGAAGGGAAAGAAGTTCCTCCTCAGAGGTCTAGATATACCAAACAGGAGTAAGTAAGGAGTCTTCCCTTGGAGGTCTTAATGGAAAGAGGGGAAAGAAGCCCTGCTCAAAGGTCTTAAGGTACCAAGAAGAGCAAGAGGTCCCTCCTTACACCACATGGCATCCCCAGAGAAGGGAAAGAAGTTCCTCCTCAGAGGTGTAAATATACCAAGCAGGAGTAAGTAAGGAGTCTTCCTTGGAGGTCTTAATGGAAAGAGGGAAAGAAGCCCTGCTCAAAGGTCTTAAGGTACCAAGAAGAGCAAGAGGTCCCTCCTTACACCACATGACATCCCCAGAGAAGGGAAAGAAGTTCCTCCTCAGAGGTCTAGATATACCAAACAGGAGTAAGTAAGGAGTCTTCCCTTGGAGGTCTTAATGGAAAGAGGGGAAAGAAGCCCTGCTCAAAGGTCTTAAGGTACCAAGAAGAGCAAGAGGTCCCTCCTTACACCACATGACATCCCCAGACAAGGGAAAGAAGTTCCTCCTCAGAGGTGTAAATATACAAAGCAGGAGTAAAGAGTCTTCCCATGGAGGTCTTAACGGAAAGGGGGGAAAGATGCCCTGCTCAAAGGTCTTAAGATACCAAGATGGGGCAAGAGGTCCCTCAGAGGTCTCGATAGATCAAGAAATCATGGGAAAGGGGGAGGAGTATAGTAAGACCTATGAGGTCTTAGTAGACACCCCAAAACCCACCCACCGCCTCGGAAAAGCTCCTAAAGACCATCCCAAGACATAGTCCGGGAAGCGGGGAAGAGAAGAAGCGTTGGGGGGGAAAAACTTTGGGGCAGAAGCCCCTCGGAACGTCTCAAGCCCGGACACAGAGTTCTAGGGTACCCTCCTACCCCCAACCCCTGCCCATTCTGCAAGGCATGGCAGGGCACTCACATGGCGATGGTCTTGCCCCTGGCCGTGCCGTTGGGGAACTCCCGGACCCCCATCGGGAAGAGAGGCGGCGGCGGGAGGGCTCCCAGGCTTCAAGGCAGGGGCAGGCGAGGGGACGCCCCGCCGGTAGAGGGAGCGGAGGGGACCGCAGGGGAGGGGACGGCAAGGGGACGGAGCCCGGAGTTGCGGGGAGAGCCGCTGCCTGCATGCGAGCCCCGCGTCCTCCACCGCGAAGGCCAGGCGACGGGCTCCCCGTTGGAAAACCTGCCGCCGGTGCTGTCCTTGCCTTTCGGGGGGTGAAGCGGCACAGAGGAGCCAGCGCCGTCCCTGGCCCCGCTCTCTCTCTCTCTCTCTCTGACTCTCTCGCTCTGGCTCTCTCTCTCACACACACAGGCGCTCGCCTGTTCTCTAGCGCCGGCGCGTCCTCCCGCTCTCGGCCTGCAGGGGGAGCCCGCTCTCCTCCTCCATTGAGGTTCCCGCTTGCTGTGCGGAGAGGGGACCGACAGGGGGGGCGCGGGAGCACTAAACCCAAAAGCCAGGCTTTCATAGGAAGCTATTCCCGCCTCCTACCACCAATGCTAGCTCTTAGTCAACCAGCACCTGATGAGCCAGGAGTTGCAAGACCGAGAGTAAAGACAAGGATCCACCCAGAGGAAAAGTGTTCTTGCCATACATCAAGAGAACCACTAGAACAGGCCTGGGCAAACTTGGGCCCTCCAGGTCTTTTGGACTTCAACTCCTACAATTCCTAACAGCCGGGAAGGCTGTTGTAAACTAGGAACATTGGGTGGATATATCTGTGGAATGTCCAGGGTGGGAGAAAGAACTCTTGTCTGTTGGAGCTCGGTGTGAATGTTTCAACTGGACCCCTTGATTAGCATTTGATGGCCTGGTAGGTTTTTAGGTGTGGCTTGTTAGTGCCTGGGGGAATCTTTGGTTGAGAGGTGATTAGCTGTCCCTGATTGTTTCCCTTCTGGAGTTCCCCTGTGTTTGAGTGTTGTTTTACTGTTATAATTTTAGACTTTTTAAATCCTAATAGCCAGATTTTGTTCATTTTCATGGTTTCCTCCTTTCTGTTGAAATTGTCCACATGCTTGTGGATTTCAATGGCTTCTCTGTGTAACCTGACATGGTGGTTGTTAGCGTGGTCCAGCATTTCTGTGTTCTCAAATAATACGCTATGTCCAGGTTGGTTCATCTTGTGCTCTGCTATGGCTGACTTCTCTGGTTGAAGCAGTCTGCAGTGTCTTTCATGTTCCTTGATTCGTGTTTGGGCATTGCTGCGTTTGGTGGTCCCTATGTAGACTTGTCCACATCTGCATGGTATACAGTAGACTCCTGCAGAGGCAGGGCCGTAGCCAGAATTTTATTTCGGGGGGCTGAGTTTGGTTCGGGGGGCTGAGACTGGGTGGAAGAGGATCTACCCTAGCAAACCTTTTGTATTGTTATCCCAATAACCCCATGAATGTGGGATATAATGAGCATGGTGATCAGATCATGATATAAATGCACATAACAGTTTAAATAATGTATCAGTAAGGCCTTCTCGCGGACCACCCTGAGAATTTCGGGGGGGGGGGGCTGAAGCCCCCTTAGCCCCCTCTGGCTACATGCCTGTGCAGAGGTGAGAGGATCCAATTGTACTTTGCCGAACATAGCATTTGATAGATTTTCTTAGTGGGTCTATAGATTGTTTGTAGGTTGTGTTTCCTCACCAGCTTCCCTATGCGGTCCCTATTGGGATAGCCAATACTCCAGAAGACAGGAATAAAATTCAAAATGATCTTAACAGATTAGAGAGATGGCTCACGAGGATGCCTGCCATAGATGCAGGCGAAATGTCAGGAGAGAATGCTTCTAGAACATGGCCATACAGTCCAAAAATCCTACAAGAACCCAGTGATTCCAGCTTTCGACAATACATTGAGCGAGGAGTATCCAGTCAGGTGAAGGGCTTACAGGGCTTGTGGTTTACAACCCTTCTGTTTCTGTGCTTGTATTTGCTCTTACATACAGCCAGTCCCCATGTTACATACAAGGTTATATGTGATAAAATAGTGTGTGCGTGTGTGTACATGTGTGCGCATATATATATATATATATATATGCATGCTTTTTCAAGAAAATACAGGCAGTTCCTAAGTTACGAATAAGAGAGGTTCTGAGTTGCTGTGAGTTTTCTGCGCTGTATGACCATGTTCCAGAAGCATTCTCTCCTGACGTTTCGCCCACATCTATGGCAGGCATCCTCAGAGGGTGTGAGGTCTGTTGGAAACTAGGCAAGTGGGGTTTAATATACATGTGGAATAATGACCAAGGTGAGAGAAATAAGCCCCACTTGTCTAGTTTCCAACAGACCTCACAACCTCTGAGGATATTTATTTATTTATTTATTGTGTTAGAAGCAAAATTGAGGGTACAGTTAAAATGTATTTAAAACACAAGCAAAGTTAAAAACTTGGCATTATGCTAAATTTCCTTTGACCAAAAGCTGGCCGCCTGGACTGCCTCTGGTGTTACTGTGAGAATATCCTCCATTATGCATGTGGCAGGGCTCAGGTTGCATTGTAGTAGGTGGTCTTTGGTTTGCTCTCCTCCACACTTGCATGTCCCATTTCTTAAGGTTAGCTCTGCATCTTGTGGTGCCAGAGTGCAGTCTGTTCAGCACCTTCCAAGTCACCCAGCCTTCTGTGTGCCCAGGAAGGAGTCTCTCATCCTGCCTCAGCCACTGATTGAGGTTTCGAATTTTAGCCTGCCACTTTTGGATTCTTACTTGCTGAGGTGTTCCTGCAAGTATCTCCGTTGATCTTAGGAAGTTGTTTCTTGATTTAAGGCATTGGCATGCTTGCTGATATCCGAGCACAGGATGGGCCAGAGATGTCAATGCCTTGGTCCTTTCGTTACTGCTATTTCCCAATGGATGTCAGGTGGTGCAATACTGGTTAAACAGTACAATTTCTCCAGTGGAGTGGAGCGTAGACATCCCGTGATAATGCGGCATGTCTCATTAAGGGCCACGTCCACTGTTTGAACATGGGGAGATTTATTCCACACTGGGCATGTATATTCAGTAGCAGTGTAGCAAGGTGCAAGGGCAGATGTCTTCACTGTGTCCGAGAATGTCTGCCATAAATGTGGGTGAAACGTCAGGAGACGGTGCTTCTGGAACATGGCCATACAGCCCAGAAAACTCACAGCAACCCAGTCATTCCGGCCATGAAAGCCTTTGACAACACAAGATAGGTTCTGTAGGTTTGTTCTTAAATTGAATTTGTATGCATTGTTTTCATTTTATTTTGTATTTGAAAGCTCTTGCTACAAGAAAGAGAAAGGTTCACATATTAGAAGAGTGCATCTCAAGCTATGTAAGGTGGGAGAACATGATTTCCCACTCCCATGTGCCAAGGACCAGTACAATACTTGTGCCCATTGACAATACACTTCTCTCTCTCCTGGTAACTCAGCAGGGAGCTGTGACCAATGCATCATGGGCAGGAACCAGTCTATTTAGGTGGCACCACCTTAGCAAGTTTGACACATGCAGACACACACACTAGGCCACACATGGCATCCTTTGGATGACAAGGGCCATTTCACGCATCATGTGGAGTTTGCTGCATCTGGCTGCAGACCATTATAAATCCCTGGAACAAAATATGCCTGTAAGGCATGTGTCTGCCACTGTTATAATTGACTCTTCTCTGTAAGTGAACATTAGGTTTGTGCATGAAAATGCCACATGAGAAAAGGACCCTCAGCCAGTAAAACAGAGCTAATCCAGCAAAGACCTTTTAATTTTTAAATTTATTTATTTACGACATTTTTATGCCACCCTTCTCACCCTGAAGGGGACTTAACACACTGCTTGTCTCTCATAAACATTCTGTTATCTTTTTTTTTTTTTTTTAGAAAAGGAGCCAAAGTTTTATTGGTGAATCTGTCTTTCCCCCCAAAAAAGGCCGAGAGGGGACCCTGAGGAACCTGGGCCGGCCTTTGCTGGGGCAAACATTCTGTTATCTTGATAGCAGTGAGATCTCCAGGGTCCTGTGTGATTTATGTCTCTTGCAGCATTGGAGTCAAGAGTACCAAGAAGATCTAAAGACTGGTGGAGAGAAGAAACCTATTTATCACTGTATGAAGGTAACTCTCAAAAGTATGAATGACCTGAAAGTGTCATTCTGCAGCCTCATTGTCTCAGCCATCTACACATCAACTGCAAGACCGTTTAGAATTGTTTCAGCAGTAGTCTGAAACCTGGGATGTAGCAGAGGCAAACATCTGAATGCAGATGATGCTGATCCACTGCTTCCTTTCTGAAACATAGGCCATCAAAACAGTAGTGTGAAGAAAAAACATTTAGAGATGTTCTGTTCTTTGCAAAATACTCCCTTTCCACCGGGAAAGTGGCGCAGCTGGCTGGGAGTCAGCTGCATAAGATCTCTACTGACCAGAAGGTCATGAGTTCGAGGCCTGCCCGGGTCAGGGTGAGCTCTCGACCAATTGTGTAGCTTGTTGTCTGTCTATATATGTTGAATGTCTATAGCACTGAATGTTTGCCTGTATATGTGCATTGTGATCCGCCCTGAGTCCCCTGCGGGGTGAGAAGGGCGGAATATAAATGATGCAAATAAATAAATAAACATTTTGTTTCCTTTTTTGTACTACATGGCCTTGGTGATGATACATAAACATATTAATTCTCCTTTTCTGCCCTCATATTTATAACCTGAAGTTGGGTCATTTTAAATACATTTTCACATACATAAGGAATGTCTGTTCCATTAACTGGTCACCTAAAGGATAAGATTGATTATTGATTATGCTTTGAATTTGATTTTCCTGCTTCTTGGCAGGGGGTTGAACTGAATGGTCCACGAGGTCTCTTCCAACTCTATGATGAAGACAAGACATTCATGTTAGGGGAAATGACAATGGTGAGATCAGAGACATGGATATATCTCATATGAAAAAAAAATCTAAATATTACAGGCAGTCCCTAAGTTATGAAGACGATAACTTCTGTAGGTTTGTTCTTAAATTGAATTTATATAGAAGTCAGAACTCCAGTCAAATATATGTATTTTTAGCTTTGGATAGCATTGGGTAGGGTAACACCCTGTGTTGTTTGTTTTGCTGTTTGTGCCCCTGTTCACAAGATTTCCCCTAACTTTCTGTTCCTGTGATAATTGACTATTGAAAAATGTGGCTTGTTGTGAGAACAAGGACTGGAGATAAAGCTTCAGTGGAGACACCTTTTCCCCATGATCACTCCTTCAGGTGTGAATTTCTCTTCTGAGAGGTAGATTTCTCTCACTTCCTGTTGTCTCACTCCCGTTCTTTACTATGAATCATATGTAAGTCGGATGTTTGTAACTAGGGGGCTGCTTGTACATTAACTTTGTAGTCATGTTTAATGTGTGATATTTAAAATACAGTAAGACCCTCTTACCTGTAAGTTTATTTTCTATAATTTCAGTTATCAGCTATCAACTGCCATCCACCCCACATGCCTTTTTCTACAGTTTTGTTTTCTATTATTTCAGTTGTCTAAAACCTTCTGAGAATATTACTGGTATATGGTTCAGTATTATCAATAATTTCAGGCACCCACAGGAGGTCTAACAACATGTCCTCCATGGATAAGAGGATCCAAATGGCATCTGGATCATTAATTTGCTCAAAGATGGGTAACTGGAGCGGACCTAAGGCTGATTTGCTCTCCCAGAAATCTTCCATAAGTCACACAGGTTCCCCAAAATAACAAATGACATCAGAAAATCAGAAGCAGTTATTAAAACCGAGTTTCTTTAATGTATTCAGCAACAGATAGAGGCCTTGCAACCTATTGAAAAGATACATTTTCCAGCAGCTTCCAAATAAGGCAGGAAAAGGACATTTTTTTCAAATTGTCTACTGTGGTGAGAGAGACATTGATGGGCAACATCTTAAAAGATGGGGGATTTTAAAAATCTTACATATAGAGAAAAAGAAGGGAAGATCATGCTTATGGGATTTGAAGTCATTGAATCATTTTTGTTGGAGTTTAGTTAAGTAATATAGAGTAATATAGAAAATATACTGTCTTAGATCTGGAGGGTGGGAAGTCAATTTTTAATGTCTTCATGTGGGGGCAGGGGTTGAGAGGTTTAGGATAGTTGTAGTATCTAGGGAAGTGATTCTCAACCTGTGGGTCCCCAGGTGTTTTGGCTTACAACTCCCAGAAATCCCAACTAGTTTTCCAGTTGTTAGGATTTCTGGGAGTTGAAGGCCAAAACATCTGGAGACTCACAGGTTGAGCACCACTGATCTAGGGTTTTCTATAGTGTATTTTCAGTGCATTTATTATAGTGTATTGGTATGGTGTTTATATATTAATTAAGATTATTAGGGTTTTTTTTAAGTTGGTGGAGGGGTGTCACTAGCTTTATCATGGTACTTTTTCAAACCATGCTTTAACATGTGCCTCAAAGGAGACTAATCTTTATACTGTATGATGTAGCCTTTAGAAATCTTCCCAGCTCAGAATAATATATAATATTAATATACTTTATTTATATTCCATTATATCTCCCCAAGGGGACTCAAGGTGGATTACAGAACACATGTATGGCAAACATTCAATGTTGTTATACAATTGCCAAGTACAGACAATACTTAAACAGGGGTATAGGTTTTTCCCATTTCCCCATCTCCACATCTGGAGGCTGTGCTCAACTCTGGCCATGGGGTGGTGCTGTCGCTCCATCTTCCATTCTGAGGAGCTTTTTGTTGTCCATACATGACCTCCCTGATCAAATCATCACCATGTCCTTATGGGTGCCTTTTATTACCTCCCTGCTTAAAGGAATACCTATTTATCTACTCAGATTGCTGTTTGCCTCCACTAGTAAAAGGGCTTTCTTTCATCTACGCCAAGCAAGGCAGTTGGCGCCTTACTTACCAACAGAGGTGCTGGCTACGGTAATCCATGCCACGGTTACGTCGAGGCTGGATTACTGCAATGCTTTGTATGTGGGCTTACCTCGAGCAGAAATTCGCAAGATCCAAATTGTGCAAAATGCAGCTGCTAGACTCTTCACAAAAACATCAATGAGGTGCCATATAACGCCGTCTCTGCAGCGCATTGGCTTGGTTGAACACAGAGTCCTCTACAAGACCCTGGTCCTAGCATTCAAGGCCTTTCGAGGTCAGGGTCCTTCATATCTAAGAGACCGTTTAATGCCACTCCACCACCAGAGACTGCCACGGTCAGCTCATGAGAATCTTCTCTATGTCCCTGGCCCTAGAGAGATTCATTTGGAATCCACAAGACAGAGATCCTTCTCCATTGTAGCCCCAATCTTGTGGAACTCCCTACTGCCAGACCAAAGAGCCACTCCTGATCTACATACATTTTTAGGGGCACTTAAGACATGGCATTTCAGAAGAGCCTATGATTGAGTAACAAGTGGGAACTATGTAACTTGTTTATTTTAATTGTGTAAGTCGCCCAGAGCACCTTTCGTGGAGGGCGAGTCATAAGAAATAAAGTTAGTTAGTTAGTAGTTTTTGATCTGCTAAGTGAGCAGAAGCTGGGCTTATGTCTGAGAGCTTACCCTGATCCGGGCTTGGACTGTCAACCTTTCAACTGGCAGGATTTTCTTTAGCTGGCAGTTAACTCGCTGTGCTAAAGCCTGGCCCAGAACTTACTTGTTATTTGAAGGAAGGTTGCAAACAAAATGTGCCAATTATTTAAATCAAGATCCTGGGTTGCCACCCTGATCTCCATCTCACAGACCATAATGTAACATAAAGGACTATCAAAGCTTAAACAGGGGCCATATTTGGCCCTGAAATGGGAGATGTGGTAGAAAGAAGGCTCCCAGCTGGTGGATGTGGCAGCAATAAAGCAGGAAGCAAGGGGTGATGCATTGTACTTCTGATAAGAGATTCTCTGGGCCATGCCTTTCTTTTCCTTGGTTATGTTAGTCCTCTATTAAAATGCAGTTATTTCCCATTAATACTATACACCAGGCACTGTAAATAATGTCTCCTGCTGCAGTGTATTTACTGCCTGGGGCATGCACAACTTAATTGGCTTAAGAAGAGAAAAGAAGAAGAAAAACCAGTTTAGGTGGCATATTTGTCATTTGCTATAGGCTTGCAATATTTTATTTGAACAATGAGGAAAAACAGAATGTGGTAAGTTTATATAGTTTATATTTTGACATTTAAATTCTCAAAAAGACCCACTTTTCGGATTTTAGGGGTGGAAAGTTGTAAAATGCATTAATAATCACCACACAAAATCATTTCCCTTACAGCAGTGAACAGAAGAAAATAAGACTAGCATAATTTAAAATTAAATTAAAAGGCTATACCTATATCATTTTTCATTTAGAGGTTTCTTGCTGTATGTAATTTACAAGTACCTTAAAAGACATTGAGCAAGAACCATCTTAGTTATCTTCCTAGTGAATATAGAAATAATGTAACTTGGCTTGGTGTGTGGGTATGGATCTGTTAATGACAATGTGTGGCATGGGAAAAACTTAAATAGGCAGCTTAAACATGTTTTGCTGGATCTTTGATCGGAATTTTGTTTTGACAGACGTAAAAGAATAGCAGAAAAATAGTTACTTGAGTATGTCAGAGAAGAATGAAGGCTTTTTACCTCTCTAAATTTACCTAGACAATTGAGAGTTATCCTAGCCTTGACATCTCTTTCAGAAATCACCTCACACATTGTTGATGTATTCATCACTAAGGCTCTGCTTCCCTGATTTACAGTTCTTCCACCTTCGTTTCCTGTGATTTGTCAAAGCTTCTCATGTAGAAAACACGTTTCTCAAAAAGGAATAAATCATCTTAGTGGTAGCATGCTATGGGCATGACACAAATGGCAACTTTAATTCATTTGGACTGGTGGCAGCACTGTTAATAATAATAAAATAATAAAATTTATATACCGCTCTATCTCCCCGAGGGGGACTCAGGGCGGTTACCAAGTAACATCACCAAAAGAGTAAACAGCATGACATAAAATTAACAAAACAACATAAACATAAAATTATCACAATAACACATATATAATAAAAAATAACCCTGCCTGTTCAGAGAAATTAAAAGACTGGGCCAAGGCCAGTGCAAACTCAAAATATGAGGGGCCGGGAATTAAGTACAGTGCTATAACAGGCTAACAGCTATAGCAGATGTGGCTGCTCATTTCCGGGATCTATTTTAGAGGGATGACTGGGGTAAAAGGCAGGAAGTATAAGGCCATATTCAACAATGTTTGGGACTGGACTAGAACTGGTCATTCTCAAAGTCTTCAAGCTCTTACGAAAGGAGGGGAGGGATGGGGCCTGTCTTATTTCCCTTGGAAGGGCATTCCAGAGGTGGGGGGCCACCACTGAGAAGGCTCTCTCTCTCGTCCCCATCAACCGTGCTTGTGGCAGTGGTGGGAGCGAAAGGAGAGCCTTCCCAGAAGATCTTAAGAGTTCACACCGGTTCATAGAAGGAATATTGCAGAAGTACGGCCACTTAGGATAATAAAATCATAGAATCATAGGGTTGGAAGAGACCTTGGCTTGGTGTGTGGGTATTGATCTGTTAATGACAATGTGTGGCATGGGAAAGACTTAAATAGGCAGCTTAAACATGTTTGCTGGATCTCTGATCATAATTTTGTTTTGACAGATGTAAAAGAATAGCAGTAGGACAGAGGTAAATGGTTTTAGGAAAAGAAACTTTACAGGGATGGACAGAGATTTATAGTCCCAGGAAACAAGCAAAACACAAAGGAACCAATAGAGGGAAAGCCTTTGAAAAGATAAGAAAGGGGGTTAGTAACCGTCTGTCAGCTCCTGGCAGACTCTGGAACAAAAGCACGCTCACAAGGAAGATTCCTCGGATACACTTTATTGTTCGTTCTTGCCACAGCAAAGCAAAAGCTAGTTCTAACTTCTTCCCGCCAAACCCGCAGTATTTCACCCTTCCAACCCCTGACCCTCCTTCATATCTATTCTAAGGTTGCATTGCATTCCCACAGAACATGCAGCATCTCCCAGGTTCCTCCCTCCATGTCCAGATGGCCCTGATCAGTTGGTCATGGATTGAAAAAGACAGCTTGTTGACTTTAGCTGGACGGACACATCCTGACAGAGTCATTCCAGGGTTTGTCTTGACAACATGGCTGGAGTATTTTAATATATATATATTTGGTAGAAGTGCTTGTTTCCTTCCAGCCCAAGTCTAAAGGAGAGGTTTACTGAATCACCAGCAGTCCCTGTATTTCACAGCCTCCAGGTTATTAATGTTCAAAAGAAAGCAAGATGCATCAGACAAAAACAAGAAAGCATAACTGAATCAGGTATTCAATGCATACCAAATATGAGCCTGACTCAGAATATGATCCAAATTCAAAATAACGTGTGCAGGGACCATATGCATATGGTTGCAGGAAATACAACACAGAGTTGTCCAAATGTTTGCACTCAAACTTCAACCAGCAAAGGCACTACTTAACTAGCCAATCACAACCTGAATTGCTACAATGATATCATACTTTGCAGTTGTGTGAAGTGATACCGCTGAGATTGAGGTGTGCTTGTAAAAGCAGCCTGGCCTTTGAAGATCTGGCTGCCAGGTAACACAGACATGTCTGCTCCCTAAAGGCATCTTTCACTCAGGAAGAAAGCAGCCGTTCCCAGAGATCATAGCAACATGGAATAAGCCTATTGGCATATTTCTTCACACTCCCAATTCTAAGTTAACACATATAGTCCAAACACACATGTGAAAATAAGTCCCATGAAATCAATAGAAGTTCTTTTCAAGTAAGTATCCTTGTGTGTGTGTGCACGTGCGTGTGTGCATATATGTATATGTGTGTGTGTGTGTGTGTGTATATATATATATATGGAGCCTTGTTGCATGCAGGCTTAATGAGAAGTCTCTTGAAAAGGGGCTTACTGTATATACTCATGTATAAGTCAATCCCATGTATAAGTCAAGGGCAGGTTTTGAGGGTAAAATTATGAATTTTGATACAAGCCATTGATAAGTCAAGCGTCATTCTGTGGAGAGGAAACACACCAATGTCTCCTCAGGGGCAGTCATAACATACGTTTGGGGGATGTATGTCTTGAATATATAAAGTTAATGTGTTTAAGACTGAAGCACCTAAGTTCAATAGTCTTACTTTTTAAAAGATAATCATTAAATCATACCACCATATGTAGATTCTTTACACTGAGTCAAACTACTGATTATTATTATTATTATCATCATTATTATATCCATTTTGACTCCTGGGAGTCAAAATGGTGAACAACATATAAAAAGTATACCTCACAACCTCTGAGGATGCCTGCCATAGATGTGGGCGAAATGTCAGGAGAGTATGCTTCTGGAACATGGCCGTACAGCACGGAAAACTCACAGGAACCCAGTGACATACAATTATTTGGATTATGTGATTTTAATGTTTATACTAATATGTTTTAATTCTATGCCTTAACATCTAAATGTTGCGTATGGTTTATGGTTTAATTTGGTTTTAACAATTTTAATGTATAGATATATGTTATTGTCTGATTTGATGCTGTGGTTTTTTTACATGTATGTTTGGCCATTGAATTCTGCCCTGATTATGTTGGAAACCACTTTATGTCCCCCCAGGGGTGAGAAAAGTGGTATATAAATGCAGTAAATAAATAAATAAATAAATGTAGACAGCACCATCATAAACATAGTAATATCTAATAAAATTATAAAAAACGACATCAACATAATTGGCAACAAACAAAAAACACAAACATTAAATAGATTAAAATTCCATCTGGTATCAATTTTTTAGGCCATAGTCAGGTCTATTGCCAGAGGTCCATTATAGGTCAAACATTGCACATGATTGATCTGGCATTTTCAGTACTATTGTTTCTCTTCAGAAAAGGCTTGTTTCCACAGGATTTTTTTTTACTTGATTCCTAAACTATAGCAGGGAGGGAGCCAGTCTAACTTCTTCATGAAAGGAGCTCCAAAGCTACGGGGCAACCACTGAAAACCTCTCTCTTGTTCCCACCAATCGTACTTGGGACAATGGTGGGACCGAGAGTAGGGCCTCTCCTGATGATCTCTGGGCTTGTGTAGGTTCATAGGAGGAGATGCGGTCAGTTAAGTAGTCTGGGCCCGAACTGATTCATCTCATCACTGTCAGCTTTGACTCCAGGACATCAGCTAAAGGTCTCACACAACTTGCTACTTGAAACATTTAATTGGAGTTCATGGGCATTTGTTTTTGAAACAAGCCATATATTCTGTCATGAAACTCCCTGTTCAAAGTAGCTGTTCTAATATGTGTGTAATAGAAGGAACATTTGCACCATGCAAACAAGAAAATAAATTCTCAAAGAATTCTACATTTTATGAAAACCCAATATATTTCAGAAAATTATTTCTTTTGAATATGTAAAATTTCCAGAGACTCCTGAATCAAATTATCTCCAAGGTTTAATTGTGATAAAATATAGGAATTTAACTCAACAGTATACAAGTATATTGAACATCAGTTAAATTACTAATTTCATGCCCAGTAGCTTTCAAGCAATAAATGTGACCAACAACCAACGAGTTTAGTGGCAAGTATTAAATTGTCAACCTGACTCATAATATTTGAGGGCATGAGTCCAAATGTGCAGAGTACTTCAGCAGTCTATTGCTCTAACTTTGGATATTGTTGAACTAAAGCAGTGGTTCCCAAACTTTTTTGGCCTACCGTTCCCTTTCCAGAAAAAAATTTACTCACCACCCCCCTAGAAATTAATTTTTAAATTTTTAATAGCAATTAAACAGAAAGATATATGTATTAATATTTCTACCTTTTCGTAAAATATAATAAAGAAAGTTGTAAATTAGAAACATTGAAGTTTGAAATTATGAAACTATTTATTGAACTTAGAATAGAAAGGTAATACAAAAAAAAGTTAAAACATTCGAAATCATCTTAATGAGAAGGATGAACCTGGTATGCTGCTACCAATCCAGTAATCCTCGGCTCTATTTTCGTCTGCAGTAATCTCAAATCATGGCGATTGACTATTTTGCAATCGGTTTCTTTTTTTTGTTAATAAATTGGTTACCGCACTGAATCCATATTCCACTAAATATGTTGAAGGACATTATTATTATTGTTATAAGACTCAACCAGCTGGAAGGGAACCCCAAAGGTATTATTATTATTATTATCCCTTGCTTGGCGAGAGGAGGAGGAGGGAGCAGGAGGAGGGAAGAAGAGAGAGAGAGACACACACAGAGATGGATGGTAGCCTGTCACCTGGCTCACGCCACCGCCCCCACCGCCCCCTTACAGGGGTTCAGCACCCCCAAATTCTCCTGGGCCTTCCAATGCCCCCTAGATCCCCCCACCGCCCACCAGGGGGTGGTACTGCCCACTTTGGGAACCACTGAACTAAAGAAACTATGTGAATTGTAAGAGTAAACAAGAATATAATAATAACATGTAGACCTTCCAAATAGCTTAGTTGAAAAACTCTGCATACTTTTGTCTGTACAGTGGATCCTTGATGTCTGTTAGGAATTGATTCCAGGACCCCACCCCCAAAAATACTAAAATCCATGGATGCTCAAGTACAATGGTGAAGTATAATGGTGCTCCTTAATAAAAAGGATAAGCAACTCAAAGGAGTGCTGGAGGGAACCTGGGGATCTGTGAAATGATAGGAGGCTGCAGCAGGGTATGCCATGTAGCAACACAGTGTTCAGTATATGTTTTGTTTTTTGGAATTTTCCCCTTGAATATCTTCAAACTGCAATTGTCTGAGCCCATGGATGCAGGATGGAAATGGACATGAATGATATCTGTACTTCTCTTTCATGCCATTCATTTCTTCCATCCGATTAATGTCTACTATCTCCCATGAGATCCTTCCTTCGATCTTCATTTTCTCTTATTTGCAATAAGAGGAGGGAACATGGTTCTCAAAATATTAAACAGCATTTGGTAAAATTACTTTTTTTTTGGATGACAGTTCCAAGAATCGACTAACCAACATAGCCTATGGGACCCAGATCATCATCCTGCCAGTATTCAAGTATGTATTGCTTCCACATTCCACTATATTCATTCTCCTTAAAAGTAACTCCCTATAGCTGATTTGTGCTTATATTTTTCATAATTCACCAGATCGGAAACGTTCACCTTTTTAAAAAAATCACATTTACTCATGTGTCATAGACAAGAATTTGGTCTCATGAATGTATTCACCTGCTGTAAAAATAATTCCATTTATATCTTCTTCTTTGATGTTTTAATATTTATTTCAATAACAATAACAAGAAAGTCACATTCTTTGCATATAATTTTGATGGATTTGTTTTATTTTATTTATATCCCATCTTTCTCCTGTCAAGAAAGTCAATTGAGATTAAAGTGGATTATAGTCCTTCTCAATTTGTCTAATCAGAATTCTGTATAAATTTGATATTTACAAAATTTACCTGTATCTGGTAATATGCTTGAATGTCTTATGACCTTATCACATGGCCAACAATAAGGACCACTGGAGGGAAGAATATTAGAGGCAAAGATGAAGTACTTTGGCCACATAATGAGAAGACAGGAAATCTTGGAGAAGGCAATGATGCTGGGGGAAAAGGAAGGAAAAAGGAAGAGGGGCTGACCAAGGGCAAGATGCATGGATGGCATCCTTGAAGTCACTGGTTTGACTTTGAAGGAACTGGGGGTGGTCACAGCCGACAGGGAGCTCTGGCATGGGCTGGTCCATCAGGTCATGAAGAGTCGGAGGCGACTGAATGAATGAACAACAACACGTGGATGCCAAAGTGTCCCGCCTTGCTCTGGTTCACCACAGAGCATGGGCTCCTCTGGCAGTTGATCCCATGGGGACAGAGAGGGGGGGGGGAAGCATTGTGCACACGTGGAACACGTGATGTCCCCCCATGAAAACCAATGACACCACAGGAAGCCAATATGTCCATATTAAAAGAGCTGTAAGGAACGTACTGAGCAGATTTTTGTTGACTTTGTATAATAAGGCAATTTTTCCTATATACATTTAATTCTATTGGGACAACACGGAAGCAGGTTCTTGGTTCACAGAAAGTGAACTTTAGGCTTCCAGGAGCTGCCTGTACTGGAATTCTTAGAAGTGATATTTTCTTAGAAGTGAGATTCAGTGAAGGCTGTTCTAGTGAAATCTTTCCTATTGTGAATTCTGAATATGAATTCCAATTACTCCATTATCTCATGGGGGAAAAGTGTATCCGTAGCTGATTTTGCAAGAAGGAATAATACGTTTTTGGAGGTACTCAGGTAGCTGAATGATTCACGGGGGTGGTTCCAATTATATAAGCACAGAGATGCTTTTCAGAATTTCTGAATTAATCTGCCTATTGTGATGGGTTCATCATAGTACTGGTATTGCCACTTTCTTTTTTGGTAGGACTCATGTTCTTCAATTGCATGTCAAGCAGAAATTCCACAGGGGCAGAGTTCCTCCTAATTGCATCATGATGCACCAAAGGCTTCAGAGGTGTTATTTCTGCCTTTCATAAGAAAATGTTACAATTACAAAGTCTGTAATAGGGGCAAAGATTGCAATTCTGATGTACACATACTGTGGATATTTTCATATATCTTATTTTTTGCTCATCTCTACACAAATATGTTTTTAAAAATTAAGTAACCTTGAGGTATGCTAGAAGATGCTTCATAGAATATCTGAAATTGCACAGAAGTTTTTCGTTCTAAAGCCCCAAGTATTTCTGTTCTGAAAAATGCAATAAAGGTGGTGTGATGAATTAGAGGGCAGATCTAATGATAGACTTCTGAGGTTGCAATCCACTCTCCCCACTGAAGCCTATTTATTCCATCACATTAAACTGGCTCAGGAGTGATGGAAGCACTCTGGGACTGGTTTTTATATCGTACAGAGAGTTTTAGGAGACAGAGTGAAAGAATGCCTCTTCCCAACTATCAGTTAGATTGAGTCCAGATTCTCATTGTCCTTAGATTTACACCAGAATAATTCATCTTTCAGGAACATCCTTAATTTTTCCACATTTTAGAGAAAACTTTTCTCATCATGTGTTTTGTATTTTAGGAAGGCATCTAGTTTCTCTACTGAGATTTGCATCATTTGTTCTTGAGTTAGATTTGGTAATTAAAATGTCCTTTTCTGCTATCACTGAATGGATCCTTCTGCCTGTCGAATAAATAAAAATGCCAAGATGCTTCATTAACATGCTTGGCACTGTGCTGGGTTGGCAACAGCATGATCTAGTGCTGCCAAAGGGCACAGGCCATGAAAATTTAGGAAGCTTTGCATCATATTTGTAAGAAGTGAGACATGAATATAAAACCGTCTGAGAGGACCTTGACTCCAACGCAGCCTAAAGAAAACCCCCTTACACACACACACACACACACACACACACACACACACACACACCAATTTATTGTAAAGATGCTGAACAGGCAAAAGAAAACAAAGAAAAATGTTGGCACATATGGAGATCCAGTCTCACTTCTAACCTTTCCTGCAAAGTACAGCATGACCCCTGTATCCATAGTGGATATATCATTACTATGGAAACAAGAATCCATGGATAATAGAGAACTCCATTGCAATGAATGACTTCCACTGTATGTAACCATACAATCTCACTGGAAGCCCTAAAAAATTCCTAGAGAGGCATCTTATCTAGGAATTTGCAAGGGCCTCCAGGACATCTCTGATAGTTTCTAGCATAAGTATACCATCACCTGAAAGACCTAGCTAATTCTTGGAGAGGGTATTTTTGCCAGATGCATGAAGACGAAAACATGGTTACTGGGGGTGCGGGTTGTACTGTACACTCTGTGGATGCTTCCGGGAACTGACACATTTCTCACCTCAGCACTGGAATTTTTTGGGAACACCAACTGAAACCATAGCTTCCCTCGTGTCCCTGTATAGAAAAGATAGAAAAGAAGAAAAAGCACTTACCACCCAATTCCCAGTTTCAAACCTTACCATCTTCTGGGTGTATGGCCCACTTGGCCTCTGTAGAGTAAGCATGAAAGAATTCTGCTGTAATTTTCGAATGGGTGATTGGTGATAACAGTGAGAAGTCGCCTGCCTGCTAGCTGGAGATAAGCAGGAAAACTTGGAGAGGGAGTAGTACCCAGAGAGGGAAGTGTTATGGATTCATGGACTAAAAATGTAAGGGATTTTGTTGAAAATCACTTTTGGTACATTTTCTTTAGCTATTAAAATGATCAAAATGCAGGTGTTCAAGAAGCATCCAACCTCTCTTTGCTTGATTGGCATTGAAATTATCTTGTAAGCTGTATATACTAATGCTAACTGCTAGTGCATATTGAAAAGTATTGAAAGGAAAGGAATTTTATTTGTAGTCACTGCATTTTGAATTGTGCACCTGATTTCTCAACTTTCTACTAAAAAGTAAAGTCCACTAAGTTCAATGAGATGAACTTTCTACTAGCCAACTTACTCCAGCCTTATTTAATATAGTCAGTCAGTCAGACATTGTAAAAGTTTTCCAGAAGAAAAATGTATGACTCAGTGCAATCTTGGGGCCACCATTTGCATTAGAACCGTAGTCAAAAGATGGAATAATGAAAGCAGCATTCATCAATATGTTTTGGCCCTTCT
Source organism: Anolis apletophallus (assembly GCA_030556195.1). Lineage (NCBI taxonomy): Eukaryota > Metazoa > Chordata > Lepidosauria > Squamata > Anolidae > Anolis > Anolis apletophallus. Next base: position 163,191,181 of record JARBWK010000003.1, on the reverse strand, counting down.
AATAGATCTTATTTTCTTTCCACACTCCTTGGGATACTCTGTAAAAATAGGTAGAATTATTTCCTGATGTAGTGCCTTCCTTGATCAATGGTGAGAGTGGTTGAAAATATCTAGAGGGCATCACAGCATGAAAGACAGTAAAACCAAATTGTAGATAGTCACAGATTCAAATGTAAACTGACTCTGTTGTCAAGCATTGTCTCTGTGGAGAAATGAAATCTGGTGGTTTTAATTTAATTTAATTTTTTTATTTTATTTTTGTCCTCTTTACACACACACACACACACACACACATGATTCAATTCAATCGTATGAAAAAGACAGGTATATCTGATCTTGGCCATGTTTACTATATGTGCTCCTCAGTGTATAATTTAATGTCTTAAAACATGCACTCCAGAGGAAGGAAATGACTTAATATGATACACAGAACCCCTTCCAGCTTTGCAGATAAACGTTTGTGCAGTAAAATAAGCATTTTAGTTTCCAAATGCATTATGGAATGGGTATTCTGCATAACATACATATCATCCTGATCTCAGCACTTTTGTACAATCAAAAAATCAATTTCTCCATTTGAACTTCTTGATGAGATTGGAGCCTTCAATCAACATAGCTCTCCACGAAATGATGGGTTTGGGGGCCCAGACTGTCTAAAAGGTTGAATGAAACACAGACAGGTTGCAGGCAAAATAAGTGGCTTTATTATCAATGGCCAAATAGGATGTCAGTGGAGATAGCCCTCCAAAGAACTGACATACTGCAACTGGAAATACAGTGTTTTAATTTAATTTGGCAATAGGGGTGTGCATTTCTTCGTTACATATTGTAAGTTGGATCAAATTCATTACATTCATTCTTATGACGTGATATTCAACATGTGGACATGGCCCACGCCAAAAAGTTAAGAATCGAAACTTGCCCAATACTTTTGGCTTGCATTTTGTAAATCTTGGAAGCCCCACAAAGTCAGTTTTCAGCACAAGCAAGCAAAAAAGTTGCCTTTCCTCTTTAAATTAATGGCCTTTCACCATTAGGAGAAGGAAGCAGCAGGGAGAAAGTAGAGCTCACTGGGAAAGAGACTTAGAAAGCACAGAATTCTGGGAAATAATAATAAACTTTATTTATAACCCGCCCCCATCTCCCCAATGGGGACTCGGGGTGGCTCACATGAGGCCAATATAGTTTGGGAAGGCAAGGAGCCCTATGCCAGAGAATTCAAAGGGCCCTGCCCTAAACTACATTTCCCAGAATTCCACTCAGCATTGGAAAGCCCCAATCAGGATAGGGGAGAGATTTGTCCCTCCGTAGCAGGAGTCAGACAGAGTTCCAATAAATTGTTGAATCTGCAAAGAGGAGGACTGACTGATACTTCTAGTAAGTAAATGGCTGGGCTGGGAAGAAATCCCTAAATTGAAGTTCTATTGGTTAATATGAGAGACATTCAATGAGATAGCTCGGGACTGTCCAACAGGCGCCCCCAGGGCCGTACACGGCCCCCTAGCCCCTTTCCTCCGGCCCCCTCAGCATTTTAATAAAAAATAAAAATAGAAAAATAATAATTATAAAAATTACCCACTTCCAGGTTTCGGAGCAAGTATCGCGAGACTACGCGAGCCACACAGGATTTCGCTCTCAACGCGAGATCACACCTGCGTTGAAAGCGAAATCCCATGTGGCTCGCGTAGTCTCGCGATGCTCCCCCTGTTGCTGAAATCTCGGCTACTGAATCCCTGCGGCCCACACAGACCTTCTTCGGTGCCTGGCTCAGTCGGTTGTGGCCTGTCTCGTGGATTGGCTTCTCCTGGATCCTGCGCGTTTGGGAAGGTAGGCTGAATCAGGGGGCTCCCCTTATGTTAATATTAAATATATGGAATTGTTTATGCTCCCCATGTGTTCCATTCTCTCCCTCTCCCCTTATGTTAATATTAAATATATGGAATTGTTTATTTATGCCCCCCATGTGTTCCATTCTCTCCCTCTCCCCTTATGTTAAGGGGAGGGGGCGGAGGAGGGGGAGGGGGCGGAGCCGGGGAGGAGGCAGACCCTTCGGCCCCCCAGGTCATCAGTGACCGGAATTCCAGCCACAGGTCCAGTAGAAGTTGGACAGCCCTGAGATAGCTGTTGTGGCTTTTAAACAAAACAAACCCGTTTTTGTCAATACTTTAAAAAAATCCCTAACATTAGTAGATGTATGAATATTTCTGAGAGTTGTGGGGAATGATTCACTGTTATATTGTGTCATTGTATAGAAAATTCAAGGAGATAGCTCTTGAAGTTTTTAAAAGTTGTTTATAAAAACTTTGAAAACTCCCCAAAACTCTGTGGATAAATGAAACATTCTGAAACTTGATGGGCTAGCAGAAGCAAAAACTGTACCATTGTACCAAGTTTTAATAATAATAATAATAGAAAACTTTATTTATAAGTTGCTTCCCTCTCCCCAAAGGGGACTCGGAGCGGCTTACATGGGGCCATGCCCAAACCACAAATCACAAAATATCAGACATCAGAACAATAAACACAATAAAAACAATAAACACAATAAAATGAATACATCTAACAAAAACACAATAAAATGTGTCAAAACAGAGGGAAAAGGAAGACGAGAGGGCAGGCCACATGTACATATAAAATGTTAAAAGTTTTACCCCAATAGCTGTAAAAATGAGGGAGAAAGAAACCCATGATGTTTCCACACTTGCACAAATACTGTAATGAAATTTTGTTATTCCCATTATAGTTATGAAGTTTTCACTAATGATACTTTAGAAATAAAATGCCCACTAACTTTGTAATGAGTTTTGAAATTTTTTCTTCATCAATTGCACAGCACTATTTCACAGTTATTCAATATACCCACACACATTCCTGATTGGCCCAGAAACTGTCCAGTTAGGATCCGCTTCCTGAGTGGCTCAAGATTCCATCCAACATTATCGCTAGTTAGTTGGCTCTTCATGGCATTGGGAAATTCAAAAACTGTCACTTGAGCATTTGAAGTATCAGCCTGTTTATTAACCTCCAAGAGGGATGCAATCGGAAATTGGCATTGGGAAATGACTCCATGGTGGGCTTAATGGGTTGGTTCTGGTAGAAACACAATGAGGTTAGTCCAAAGTATGCAATGAGTCCTTGAGAATGATGACCACTTCAATTGATGAGGATGGGTTGGGACATGGGTGATGGATCTTTCCCACAGATAGACTCGATCTTATCAATGGGAGTAGGAAATGAACACAAGAACTCTGATACAAATTCATTGAGTGCTTCACTCCACTCCTCCCAGTTCATTGTTAGTGGATTATAGAAATTAAAGGAAGGGGTCTAGATGTGTTCGGACTGCGTTCTAGAGGCAATTCATATCAAAGGTTACTATAGGAGGCAAGGGCATGCATGCTCACTATCTCCCTGGTGGAGCCGTAGCCCATATCTTATATACTTTTATACATTTCATAATTTGGGGGTCCAATTTCTCAGTATTGTCATGATAAGCCATACGTAACAGGCTTTCCATACTTTCTATCATCCCTGAATTCTTCAATTATGTAGGAAGACCAGATGAAGAACAAAGGCTTGAATCACAGCAGGCCAAAAAGAAAAGAATGACCTGTGGCTAGAATAACAATGATTTAACAAAGTTGCTGCTTTGTAAGCTTAGCAGATTCTGCATTCCAGTTATTTCCTCTTAATCAGGGAAGATACTGGGCTAATTCACATTTTAGGAGGCAAACTAATTTCTTTCTTTGCAGCAAATAGATAGTGGCAAATACCATAAAGTATGCTACTAGAAATGCAGATCTGTAATTTACACAGTGAACTTTGCCAAGGAGCCACGGGCATCTGTGCAAGTCTACTGTTTGTTCCCATATGTTCACAAAGCTGCATCTGCCTTTCCGTTTTCAGTAGCAAAAAATAATGTTCACGCAGTGAATATGCTTGCTGAGCAACATGTGATTCAGCAATGAAATGTGTAAATGTAAGAAATCAAGGCTCTGCTGCTCTGTGAAACCTTTCTTCCAAACCTGTTTTGGGGATAAGATACAATGCTCTGGAAAGCTCTTATAAAACCAGCATTAAACACAGTGGGTCACCTATCGCCAACACCTACGGCTCCTCGAACGCTTTCATCAGCGCTGTCTTTGCACAATCCTAAATATACACTGGACTGACTATGTGACTAATGTTGCTGTACTTGAGCAAGCAGGGGCCACCAGCATTGAGGCCATGCTATTGAGAACACAGCTGCGCTGGGCAGGGCACATCTCTAGGATGGAGGACCACCGCCTCCCAAAAATACTACTCTATGGTGAACTCGCCACAGGTCAGCGCAAGAGAGGTGCCCCCAAAAAGAGATATAAGGACTCCCTGAAACATCATCTCAGACTCGGCTAGATTGATCACCAACAATGGTCCACCCTGGCCTCACATCGGGAGACATGGAGGCGCACTATCCACAATGCTGTGGCCTCTTTTGAGAAGACATGCCGAATGGATCTGGAAGAGAAACAACAACGCAGAAAGAACCGCAACTTAGTAGCAACATCACCCAAGGAGACTTTCTGCTGTGCTTTCTGCAACTGAACTTGCCTATCTCAGATTGGCCTTTTTAGTCATCAATGAGCTTGTAAAAAGCGTGGGATGAGTCCTTCCTAAGAATCTTCGTTTGCGAAGTAATGCTGAGAGCCCCCCAGTGTGGATTCATTACCCCAGGCTTGAAAGCCACCAGCTTTTACTCTGTGAAGTCAAATAACTCGATAAAGTACTGCCTCTCAGTTTGACATTCACAACAAATTTCAGGTCCAAGCTTGATTTTGAAGAAAACCAACCCTGATTTCAATGTGTGAGGGTTGTTAAACATGCAAGTAGTTTATGAGAATGGATGATAATTACTGGAATCAAAGGATAGTTTCACTCTTTTGAAGCTTCTCTTTGCCTAGGAAGGAAACCTCACATCATTACTCAGAGAAGATTCTTCCAGAGAAAGGTTTGCCATGCAATCAATTCTGCCACAGTTGTGAAATTTTACAAGACATTCAAAGTCATTATTTTTAATTTGCAACCCTCCTATGCTTTCCTAATGCTACTTCTATCATTTTTCATTCTACAAAAAATACTTTGAAGAGAGAGAGGAAGAGCTGCCCATTGGTATCAGGCTGCAATACTAGGAGCCCACTTTCCCAAAACACTTAGGATTGCCTTGCAATACAAATAGCAACTTTGAAGGAGCGATTTCCATCAAGAGCACAGGAGAGGAGTGAAGGGATATAATTTCCTTACCTCAACTGGAATGATTTCAAAAATGATCAGCTACTCACAAAAGCTGTTGTTAACATTTAGAAGAGTGTATTATATTGGTAGAAGCATCTAAAATAAATTCTTTTCCATTTTTGTAGTCTCTACTAAGTCACTATCTGATGGACTGTTTCAACAGCAGTGTTTACTCATGAATGCCAAGCTTCTTCAAATCTGAAAGATTTGATTAGTTCTTCCACCAATTAAGGAAACTTTTCTTAATTAACTGATCTCAAGCCATAAACTTGCATATGAATAAAACAATATTTGTTTTCAAGACATGCCTATATTTTTAACGGTCCATTGTACCATATGATTATTTTCTTATCATTGCATGCCACCTTCTATTTTTGTTGTTGTTTGCTTGTTCAGTCGCTTCCAACTCTTTGTGACCTCATTCAAGGAGCTGGCTTAGCCTATAAAGCCCTAAACAGCTTACCTGTCCGAATGCATCTCCTATGAACCATCGCTGAGACTAAGATCATTTGGGGAAACACTACTTTCAGTCCTGCCTCTACCGCAGGCACATCTGGTGGGAACAAGAGACAGGGCCTTCTCAGCTATGGCCCCTCGGCTGTGGAACTCCATCTCCAGTGATATTAGAGCAGTTCCCTCACTCCTGGTCTTCAGAAGGAAAGTGAAAACCTGGCTCTGGGGTCAAGCCTTTGGAGATTAATCTAAAGTGCAATCATAGTCTTGAAATATATGCAATTGATCTTTGGAACGGCCCCGGATTATGATTGAGGATGGCATCATTTTAATAGTGAATGCAATGTTTTATATGTTTTAATGTGCATTTAATTTTAATTTTATTTTTAAAACTGTGCTCTTGTTCTCTGAGATTATTTGAGAGACAGATCAAGATGTCTAAATGTCCTGTATTAAGAAAGGGTTCAACTAGAGAACCAAAGATCCCTTCCAATGCTGTTGTTCTATGCATCAATCTATGTTATAACATTGGTGTTTGAGTCTTACTTTAACATCTCTGATTTGAACCCAACTTCCTGTATTAATTGGGATGAAAATGGATGGAAAATTTTTAAAAGTTCTTCTGTTTCCACACATTGGGATTTAATCATATGTGGACATTGCTCGTTCATGCAAAGTATCATGGAGCTTTTAATCAGATCTTAATGACTGAGACCTCTGGGTATATGGGGTGTGCAATTTGTACAGTTTTTCTTTTCCCACCAGTTTAATGTCAGTAGAATTCTATTGTTTTCAGCAGAATCACTCCTGCCTTCTACTGGTGCAGTGAGATCAAGAAGGGAAAAAACAACAGTTCTTTAATGTCCTTCCAATGTTGCTTTGGGAATAAATGATTCCCTGTTTATGTAATTAGTATAATTATATAGTGTTCAACTTGTGATTTTGTGATACGAAATCCAGCATATATATCTCATTTGCTGTGACATACTGTGTTTTTGTGTCAGTAAAATAATAATAATCTATATTTATAGTCTGCCCCCACTCTCTGAGGGACACGGCGCAGTTTACACACAAAAGGCAAACATGCAATGCCCAAACAAATGCATATACATTGAAGTAATACAACACAATACAAAATAATAACAACAGTGAGCTTATCACAAAAAGGAATTAACATCAAAATAAAAACAAGATGCAAATAATTACATAAAACAAATTACACTAACATAGTTAATGTTAAAACATCTATCGATAAAAACAATTAAAATATATGAAAAATCGGCTGTTATAGTTGTTATTTTAAATGTACCATAGTGGCCACGGGTACAAGTAAGTCAGACAATATTCCAATAAGATTAGTCTAGAGTGCCCTAGTCCTCCTCCTTCCCACATGCCAAAGTGCAAATGTGTGTTTTCAAGAGTCTTTTTTTAAAGGAGAGGGGGGTGATGACCATTTTTATTTTTTTAGGGAGGGAGTTCCAGAGATGGGGAGCGATCATGGAGAAGGCCCCCTTTCTTGTTCCCACCAACCGAGCTTGTGATAAGGATGGGATCGAGAGCAGGGCCTCCTCCACTGACCACAGTATTATTATTATTTATTCAATTTGTACACCGCCACTCCCAGAGGCTCTGGCAGTTTACAGAATTTCAGCACAGAATAAAACAATAAAACAGTATACATTAAAATATCATTAAGACTCGAAGGCTTGTCTGAACAAGAAGGTCTTACAAGCTTTGTGAAAAGTTACCAAATTTCGCAAAGCCCGAGTCTCTGGGGGCAGATCATTCCACAGAACTGGGGCAATGATAGAGAAGGCCCTTTGTTGGGCTGCCGTCAGGTGGTAAGACTTCACGCCAGGAACATCTAAGAGATTCTGATCTTCTGATCGCAGTGATCTCAAGGGACTATATAGGGGCAGGCATGTACAGTGCCTGAGATGGCTTGTATAGGGAGATGCAATTGGAGAAATAGCCTGGACCCTAGGTCTTTTTAGGTAATGACGAGCTGTCCTTTCTCTCTCTTTTTTCTAAAAACAGATGTATTTTTCTGGTTTGAAAAATCAAGGAAGAAGTTATTGTAAAACACAGACTGTCCACAAACAGAAAACAAAGTTTTCTCACCAATTCCATTTCATTTTAGGATTTCACTGCAATGGTGCCCTGTGCACATGGACTTTTAAAAGACTCCTAAAGGCAACAGAAGTTATGTAACTACTTTATCTCTTACAATGTTGCTGCTGCACATTTATCTGCATTACCTTATGGAAGAAAACTGAAGCCTTCAATGCTTGATGCATGGAATTAGTTATACACTTGAGTGATTTTTATCACCTCTGTTCAGCTTTTTGGCTGCATTGGGCCCAAAAGTCCAAATTATCTATAATGTTTACCAGGTGGGACTGATTTGACATTTAAATCTCAGTGATTTCCACACAAGGTTATTAAGCAATCCCCCCAAAATATAGTTAGACTTGAAAGACTTTAATTTGGACTGTATTTTGCCCTTGTAATTTCTTGATGAAACCAGAATTGGAAACCAGTATTTCATATAGTAAATGGAAGATCACCAAGAGCTGTTAAGACTTATAAGAGTAGAGATGTTGTTTTTAATTAGGACTGACAGTTGGTCATATCTTTAGAGCAGCCTCAGTAAAGCCCTAAATCAAATGAAATAAATGTGTCTTAAAAGATTCAGGCAACCATGAATAATCTAGTCATAGTATGTCTGTTATGCAGATCCCAAAATAAGGAAATAACTTCGGATTGTAACAAGACATCCTGTCTTATTATAGCAAAGCTGCAGCGGATAATAGATTGTTAAATAAACAATGAATGGTGATAAATTACCAGGCTCAGCAGTACATGCTGGGAAGTAAGGAACAGTGGAACATTAAATCATCTTTCAGCTGAAGATACAGAACCTGGAGACACACAGCTTAATAACAGTTCTGAATAGATACTGCCCCTGGCCTTTTTCATATTTAAGTTTGAGGGATTTTCACTCTAGCAAATTAAGATCCTTGAAAAGTAAATTAAAACCTGACTTCCTGTTCATCCTTCTCTCCTATTCTGAATATGAACAATAACTCCGATAGTATTATTCTCTTGGCACTGCCATTTTCTTCAGTCCATCAACTGAAAGGCGTTGAAATATAGGACAGCTGAAGAAAGGAAAATGTTTGCCATTGTTATTATCACTATCAGTAGTACCAGCAGCAGCTACCCTACCAGAATGTAGACTGCTTTTGTACCACTTTCTGAATTCTATTCAGCCAATAATAAATGAATACAACTATTGAAGTAACACCATGAAATAAGAGACCAGCCAACAAAAATATGGAGCAAAGGGCCATTCATTGATCTATTTAAACTGCAATCCGGTGCAGTAAAAACTAACCTGGAGGGAATAATATAGAAATAGGTCATGATGGAGGGCCAGATATCACGCAATGACTACTTCCTCATCTACCTCTGGGTGAACACCTGACCCCAGGGCAGTCCACTTAATACAATGTTTCTCAACCTGGGGGCCAGGTCACCTGGGGGGGGGGGGTTCCAACAGGGTGTCAGAGGGGTTGCCAAAGACCATGAGAAAACACAGTATTTTCTGTTGGTCATGAGGGCTCTGTGTGGGAAGTTTGACCCAATTCTATCGTTGGTGGGGTTCAGAATGCTCTTTGATTGTAGCTGAATTATAAATCTCAACAACTACAATTCCCAAATGTCAAGGTTTATTTTCCCAAACTCCACAAGTGTTCACATTTGGGAATATTGAGTATTCATGCCAAGTTAGGTCCAGATCCAACATTGTTTGAATCCACAGTGCTCTCTGGATGTAGGTGAACTACAACTCCAAAACTCAAGGTCAATGCCCACCAAAGCCTACCAGTATTTTCTGTTGTTCATGGGAGTTCTGTGTGCCAAGTTTGGTTCAATTCCATGCTCTTTGATTGTAGGTGAACTATAAATCCCAGCAACTACAACTCTCAAATGACAGAATAAAATCCTCCCCCCTCTCCCCGCCCAAACCCCACCAGTTTTCAAATTTGGACATATCGGGTATTTGTGCCAATTTGGTCCAGTGAATGAAAATACTTCCTGCATATCAGATATTTGCATTACGGTTCATAACAGTAACAAAATTACAGTTATGAAGTAGCAATGAAAATAATTTTCTGGTTGGGGGTCAGAACAACATGAGGAACTGTATTAAGGGGTCGCGGCATTAGGAAGGTTGAGAACCACTGACTTAATGGCTTACTGGCCCAGATGGTCATTACTGGAAGACCATTCCAGGGGCACTCCTGAACTCTAAAACTCTATAAGAGCAAGAGGAAACACCCTGGTCCAGCCCCAAGGGGAAAGATCTCAAGATGCCCCAAGCCCTGGAACTTAGAAGGGCCATCCCAGAAAACCCCCTTCAACCCCAAATTGAGGGTGCAAAGGTGAACACCAACAATGTTCTCTCCCCAGTTCCTGCCACAGGAAGGTACAGGCATCCGCCTAGTGCCTTGCCCCCAACAACGCCAGGGCATCCTCAATACCCCACTTCAGATTTCTTATAAAAATTTCATTGCCTGCAGTGGACAGGTGCACCCTATTGGGTCAGAAAAGCTTGGGCTTTCGAAAAACAATCTTGTGTGTTGCAAAAACTGACCACCAGCCCTGAACATTGCATTCCACAGCTCTCTGTTCACTTTGTGTCTGGCCAGATCTAAAGAATGGGGATTGCCCTCCCTTCTCCAAACCAAATGAGGCAGCAATGCACAATAAACATATTTGGAGTGTGTGTGTGGGTTTTTTCTGGGGGGGGGGTGTTTCGTTCTTCAAATAACAGTTGAAGAAGATAATTCCAATGCAGACCCTGTCTTCCCAACCATTCAACAATAACAGAGTGGCCAAGGCCCGGCTGCAAACTGAAATAGCTCTGACTAACCTGCTTCCCCGCCCAGTAGACCATACTGTGGCCACAGATCAGGATTTGCCATCTCTCAGAGCTGAATCTATGAACTAATAACAGAGAACATTAGTTGTTGCCTCCCATTCCTGAATATAACCCTTAAAGCCCACTGCATCATTAGCACTCTCAGAACCTTAGAAAACCCTATGGTAGGTTTGGCTTAGGTTTCCATAAGTGAGAAATGACTTGAAAATGCTCAACTATACCTCTTGCTCTTTGTGCATATGACACACACACACACACACACACAATATTATTATGCTTATGTTTTTATACCCTGCTTTTTCTCCACAAAGAGAGTCAAAGCAGCTTACATTAAAAGCATTTCAATACAATTTAAAAACTCTTTGCTTTCACCACTCTACATAGAGGAAGAAATTGTTCTTTTTTATTAGAATTAAGATACAGTACTCCCATTGACCCATAGATAAGTCAATCCAAGTTTTTGAAGTTGATTTTTTGACTAAAATTTATAAACCTATATAATAATAATAATAATAATCTTTATTTCTACCCTGCCACCATCTCCCCAAAGGGGATTCAGGCGGCTTACATGAGGCTGGGCCCAGAAATACATTACAGCAAAATACAATAAAATAAAACCAGAACAACAGAACTAACATCACAGTAAAATAGAAAAAACATAGGAATACAGTAAAACAATACAAAACAAAACAAAATAATGCAATGAAGAATCAGTCATTGTGAGCGGGCCACATGTACAACATAACATGATAAAACTCTGGATGAGATAAAATGCAAGAAATATGTGTAAGGGAGAAACTCGTATATATAAGTACATAGGGCAGTGGTTCTCAACCTTTGGTCCTCCACGTGTTTTGGACTTCTGGGTGTTTTGGACCTCCAGGTACAGTATTTTGGACCCCTGGTGGCACAGTGAGTTAAAGCACTGAGCTGCTGAATTTGTTGACTGAAAGGTTACAGGTTCAAATCCGGAGAGCAGCATGAGCTCCTACTGTTAGCCCCAACTTCTGCAAACCTAGCAGTTTGAAAACATGCAAATGTGAGTGGATCAATAGGTACCATTCCAGCGGGAAGGTAATGGCATTCCACACAGTCATGCTGGCCACATGACCTTGGAGGTTTCTATTGACAACGCCGGCTCTTTGGCTTAGAAAGGGAGATGAGTACCAACCCCGAGAGTCGAACACAATTAGACCTAATTTCAGGGGAAAACCTTTACCTTTAAACCTCCCACAATTCCTAACAGCTGGTAAGCTGGCTGGGTCTTATGAGAGTTGAAGTCCAAAACAACCGGAGGACCAAATGTTGGGAACCACTGATATAGGGTAATTGAAAAATCTTGCTACTTTGTACCATATGAAACGGGTCTCATCCTTATCCTTGATGACTGCAGCTTCTTTTCATTCCATTTCTCCCTCCCTTTCTGAACTTAAACTGTAATAAGGATACTCCCTCTTTTATGGTTTCCTCACTCATTGGACCCACATTGGGGCTCTCAGTCCAGCTGGGACATTGCTTTTTATGCTCAGCTAGAAGTGAAATTAAAGCTCTAATCCTAATCATCATTACTAAGCATGAGGTCCATGAATACAATTGTGCTGCAGAACAAGAGAACCACAAGTACTTAATGTATTCCTATATCACCCAGCAGTGTCCACCTTCATGATCAAGGCCTAATTAAGTCAGAAGTTCTATTCAGCAAAACTCACTGCAACTTTAATTAGAAGTTTTCTTTTTGCTCCTTGTGTCCCATGTTTTTTAGTGTTCAGCACAGCCGGAGCACTTCTGATTACTGTTGCGTAATTTTCAGTCCATGTTGCCAAAGTGAAGAGTGCTGCTAATATACTGTATTCTTGTAAATACATTTTATTTTTAGAAGAAAAATATTACTAAAAACCCAAATGAAATGTAAATAAGTAAAATTAGAGAACTTTGTTCAGGAAACAGGTACTAAGTTGTCCCAGAGAAAATGTAATATTTATCTACGATGTGCTAGATGAAAGGAATAAGAAATATAGAGGCAGAGGTTTCAGACTGTAAGCTTGTAATTAAAATTATGGAAGGCCTCTGTTGAACTTACTTCCGAAAAAATAACAAGAGAAGATTCTTGGTCAAGAAACTTTGGGAGATGCTTTGCCAGATAACATTAGGATCATATTAAATGCTGCATGAGAATTTCACTTCTTCCTAATTATTGGAAGCTGTTATGCACAATAAACCTGGAAAGCTTAGAAAGTATGACACCATAATTACATTTTCAAAGGGGACTACACCACATATTAGGGCTGAAAAGCTATTAGAAATCAATGTAGAAAAATTGACTTAATAAGCCACTATGCTGTGCTGATTTGGGTATTGGATGATGACTCTGTTGGCCAAGGTTCAAATCCCCTCTCAGTGATGGAAACCCACTGGGTTACCTTGGGTAAGTCACACTCTCTCATCCTGAAAGCAAGGCAAAGCCAAGCCCCCTCTAAGCACATCTTGCCTTAAGGTCGGCTTAAGGCAGAAATAACTTAAAGGTGCATGAAAACACTATCTGTGCCTGGATTTTCTCAACAGAGTAAGTGAGTGAGTGCAGTAAGACAATTCTGTGCTTAAGAAGTAGTAGCGTCAACGGAGAGGTTATGCTTGTGTTGTTAACTGTTACATTATTGGAGATTGTGTTACATTATTGCAAGTTTCAAGGCAACATAGGTTGCTGTGAGTTTTCTGGGCTGTATGGCCATGTTCCAGAAGCATTCTCTCCTGACATTTCACCCACAGTTATGGCAGGTTGTGAGTTCATGAGTATACTTGTCATAGATGTGGGTGAAATGTCAGGAGAGAATGATTCTAGAACGTGGCCATACAGCCCGGAAAACTCACAGCAACCCAGTGATTCTGGCCATGAAAGGCTTTGACAACACATTGGACATCTCTTCAAGGAATTTTGATTTTGTTTTGTTTTGAAATCCATTTTTATTTTGCAGATTTTTTGAAGCTTCAGTTATATCTTGCTATTCTCCCGGGAAGCTCAGACCCCTTGCCTCACAGACCTCATTGCTAAGAGACAGTAAATTGTATAGTGAGTGTCAGTGACAGCCTGTTACCCGAACCCAGTACTTCAATCACTGCATCACAATTGAGATCAAAAGCAACAGGGAACAACAGTACAGCCAAAATACCAAATGATATTTTTAGATCTTAAATAAAATGGTTTTATTTCTCCAAACAGGCATCTTTATAAAATCCTATTGAAATCTATTTTTGTAATGAAGAATTTTCTTATCACATAATGCGATGTTCTTGAACTAAGCGTTAAGTTTTGTCCTTGTGATATAACTGCTTCTTATAAGTAGAATTAATATGGTGGTCCCTCTCAACACCTAATATCACTCTATATTTTCTGCCAAAACACATACCAAAGGCCAAGGCTTTTTGTATTTAAAATGTCGGTATTTTGTCAGCACACCCAAGGGACATGCATGGGTTTTAGCTATCTGCAAAATGACACATGCATTAATGTCGTGAAATCTATGTAAATTCTTAATGTCTTGGCTTTTAAGTGCATAACTGGATTTGGAAGAAGCTTCTGGGGGAAAACATTCCAAAATTCTGAATTTCCAGGACTCAAGCAGGGCTCAATAATATGTGATTCTTTAGGTTTTGAAATGTCATGGGAAATATGTTATGATTTGCCAAGGAGGCGGAGGAAGAGGCATGACAAGGAAAAAGCCAATATCATTACGGGGAGCTTTTCAGTCTTTCATTCTCTGAACAACATCAGGGGAAAATGACACAGTGACATTTAGCAGAGCTGCTGCAACAGAAACCATCTGTGAAGCTCACAACTATTCAGATCTTAATAAAGAAAGAAATACTACTGCATAGGTAGGTAGGAAGCCAGGGCAGGACATCTGCCTGAATATTTTGGACCCCCTGAAACAGTCCTGTTTTAGAAGTATGTTTCTTGAGTTTTGGATCTCCTGAAACTGTATTGTGTAGGAAATAATGTTCTTGAGTTTTCACTGATTGCGAAACAGACAAACACAACAACCATGATAAAAGCTATCATACTGCAGCAGACAGGTTCTGACAGCTGCACTGGAGATACAAGCACTGCCAGCCAAATGTAACCTATAGTATGAATGATGGCACTTTGAATATACAATACCCCAATTGAAATATAAGCCACAGAAAAAAATCCCAAAACCCCCTCTGTACAGATAGAAGTGAAAATACTCTTGAAACCATACTTATAGATATACTGAAATAACAGTACATATTTATTTATTAATTTATTATTCGATCTTGTATGCCGCCACTCCTCGAGGGCTCGGAGCGGCTCACAACATTCAATAAAACACACCAGAAAACACACCAGAAAACAGAGAGAGTAGCAATTAATTAAAACAAAAGCTAAGATTCGAAGGCCAGTTGAAACAAATGTGTCTTACAAGCCCTGCTAAATGTTGATAGGTCTTGCAGGGTCCGAACTTCAGTTGGCAAAGTATTCCAAAGGGATGACGCCACAATAGAGAAAGCTCTGTGCCGCGTAGATGCTAGGCGGATGGCCTTAAAGCTGGGGACTTCCAGTAGATTAAGATCTTCAGAGCAAAGTGATCTCTGGGGCTGATAGGGGGTAAGACGGTCCTTCAGATATGCTGGCCCTGGACCATACAAGGCCTTGAAGGTTAGAACCATCACCTTGAAGGTGATCCGGTGCTCGATCGGCAACCAGTGAAGCTGATGTGAAATATATCTGAAATACTACTAAATACTGAAATATATCGATATGCTCTACATGAAATGTACACATTTCCTCAGCAGATGTGAAATACATGGTGTTCATTTACTACAAATTTTGTACGGGCTGAAATCCTTACTACTGAAATGTACCATGTGCTTTATCAGCATGGCAAATGCTGCTATAATTATAAGAAAGATGTCTAGACCAGTGCTGTCCAACTTCTAACTGGCCAAGGGCCGGAATCCAGGTCACTGATGACCTGGGGGGCCGGCCGCCCCCGCCCCCACCCCCGCCCCCCCCCGGCTGCCGGGATGCTTTGGGAGAGAGGGAGGAGCCACGGGGGACCCCCTCCCTTCCAAGGTATCGCGGCAGCCACGGAAGCCAGTGCCGGCTTCATCCGCTGCCGTGATGCCTTGGACCCCCCTCCCTTCCAAGTTTATTTATTTTTATTTTTATTTTATTTGTTCCATCTTGTATTCCGCTCCTCCCTGCAGGCTCGGCGGAAAACATCATAAAAAACTCAGCAGGCATGTCACATCCATGTCGCCGTACAATAAAATACAACATAAAAACAACAAAAGGTCCCGAGATAAAATTATGTACATGCTGAAGCATTCCCTGAGCCAGGGTGCCAGTTAAGAAGATGAGTACGTTCGGCTCGCGAGCCTAGCCGAAGGCCAGTTTGAACAGGGCGGTCTTGCAGGCCCTGCGGAATGGAATTAGCTCCGTGGCGGCTCGAACATCATCCGAGAGAGAGTTCCAGAGTACCGGAGGCGCCACAGAGAACGCCCTTTGCCTGGTAGCAGACAGGTGACAGATGCGGACAGATGGGATCAGGAGCAGATTCATCTCCTCCGAACGTAGTGATCTCGGGGGAATGTATGGGGCAAGGCGGTCCCTCAGGTACGCAGGCCCTAGGCCGTGTAGAGCCTTAAAGGTTAACACCAACACCTTGAAAACAATTCGGTACTCAATGGGCAGCCAGTGCAGCTGCCGAAGAATGGGCGTAATGTGCTCCCTTACCGACGTTCCCGTCAGCAAGCGAGCAGCGGCATTCTGCACTAGCTTGAGTTTCCGAACTGTCGCCAAGGGAAGGCCAACGAGGGCGTTACAGTAGTCTAATCTCGAGATGACCGTCGCTTGGATCACCGTGGCCAGGTCATCCCTGGAAAGGTAGGGTGCCAGTCGCCCTAGCCTGTCGTAAGTGAAAAATGACGCCCTGCTGGCCGCAGAGACCTGAGTCTCCATGGTCAGCAGGGGGTCCAGCTGAACACCTAGGCTCTTAACAACAGGCGACAGGCTAAGCCGTTCGCCATCCAGGGTAGGCAACCGGCACTCATCCCGCCCAGGCCAACCAGGCCACAAGATCTCCGTCTTCGACGGGTTCACCTTCAGCCGGCTAGCCCGCAGCCAACCAGTCACGGCCTCCAGGCACTGATGGAAACAATCGGGTACGGTGTCCAGCCTGCCGTCCATTCTCAGCAGAAGCTGGGTGTCATCCGCGTACTGATAACACTCCAGACCAAAGTCGGGGCCAGCTGGGCCAGGGGGCGCATATACACGTTGAATAATAAGGGGAGAGAATGGCCCCTGGGGAACCCCACAGTCAAGTGGGGATCTCCCGGAGACCTCCCGCCCCTCCACCCGTTGTCCCCGGTCCCGGAGGAAGGAGGTCACCCATTTAAGGCGATCCCCAACCCCGGAGCCGGCTAAACGGTGGGTTAGCAGTGTGTGATCTACAGTATCGAAGGCTGCCGTCCAGATCTAACAAGACGAGCAGTGCCGATCCACCCTGGTCCAGCTGGCGCGGTTGGTCTGTAATGGCGACAAGCACGGTCTCCGTCCCGTGCCCAATACGGAAGCCGGACTGGTAGGGATCAAGTCCAGCTGTGTCATCCAAGAACTGCTGCAGCTGATCCGCTGCTGCCCTCTCAATTACCTTGCCTAGGAAAGGCAAGTTGGAAACTGGCGGTAATTGGAGGAGCCGAAGGATCTAAGTCGGCTTCTTCAGCAGCGGTTTCACCATTGCCTCTTTCAATCCCCCGGGCAGACTCCTTGCTCAAGGGAGCTATTTATGATCGTGCCCAGGGGTCTCGTAGACCCCTCCCGACACGCTCTAACAAGCCAGGAGGAGCACGGATCGAGGGAGCATGTAGTTGGTCTAGCTGCAGCAAGCAACTTATCGACAGCTGCTGCGTCCAGCAGGTGGAAACGGGTGAAGGTGGGCCCGCCGAGTGGCGGCGGGGTCTCGAGTTCGCGAACTGTATCAAGAGTGGCTGGAATGTCCCGGCGGAGAGTTGAAATCTTGTCGGCAAAATAGCTCTGGAAAACCTCAGCTGTTGGTGCCAAACCCTTATCATTTAGGACAGTTGGGATTGCTGTCAAAGACCGAATTATCCTAAACAATTGCGCTGGGCGTGAGCTAGCCGACTCTATCAAGGAAGAATAGTAGACGTTTTTAGCTTCCTTGATAGCTTGCTCATAGGCCTCTTTAAACTGTTTATAAGCTGATTTCGACGCCGTCACGGAGACTCTGCCACACGTCCTCTAACTGTCTCTTCCTCCGCTTCATCGCCCGCAGCTCCTCGGTAAACCAAGGCGAGCGATTTCTGCGGGGAGGAGAGAGCGCCCTGGGGGCAATCTCGTCCAGGGCCGTGGAAAGACTGGCATTCCAGTATTCCACCTGCCCATCGACTGAGTTGCTGGGAAGTTCCCACTCCCTTAGAGCATTCAGGAACCTAGTGGGTTCCATAAGTCTCTTCGGGCGAACCAGAATAGGTTCGGCACCCTTACCGGGAGGGAAGCCACTCCCAGCCGGACTTCCAGGACACTGTGATCCGACCATGGAACCTCCATTATGGAGGCTAGGGTCACGCTAATTCCGGCGGCGAAGATCAAATCCAGGGTGTGCCCGGCCTGGTGCGTGGGTCCGGTCTTACAGAGTGAGAGTCCCAGTGCCTCCATGGTAGACACTAGGTCCACGGCCGCTGTCGAGGGTATCGGGCGTGGACATTGAAGTCCCCAAGACAATAAGCTTAGGAAACCTCAATGCCCACTCCGCGACCACCTCCAGCAGCTTAGGTAGACTCCGGCCGGTGCGTTGGGTGCACGGTACACCAGCAGGAAGGCTACACTCTCACTAAGATCCCACACCAGGCCCGCACACTCCATCCCTGGAATGTTCGCCATCGGAATCATCCTAGAATTAAAAGTGTCTCGGCTGAGGATGGCGACCCCTCCCCCCCGCCTCTCTGTCCTCATCTGATAACTGGCCACAAACCCAGGAGATGCCACCTCGTGCATAACGACCTCGTCTCCTCCTGGAGCCATGTTTCTGTCAAACAGGCTAGGTCGATCTCTCTCTCAGGAGGAAATCCCGGATGGTCCCGGTCTTGTTTCGCACGGACCTGGTGTTGGCCAGAATCAGGGTTGGAGGAGAGGTAGTAGGAACTGCATCTGCGTGCCTAGGGATAGATCGTAGGTCAGAAGGGGGACGAGCCTCTCTTTGGCTCCTCCGCCTTCTCTCATCAGGCCTACGTCTACCGTCCCAATTGCCCCTTCCCGAGATCACACGTATTGCCCGCTGTAATGATGTCGATTATTGGTGTGTAAATGTTGTATAACATATGTTAAATGTATGTTGTTTTGTGTAGTTCAAAGGAATATCCTATGAATTGTTGATGTGGGTGAGACAGAAGGGAGGCTTGGCAGAAGCTCTGAAGAGCTGTCGCCATAGCAACCAGGGCCAGAGCCTTTTAGAATGTTCAAGGTATGAATTTTACAGTTGGTAAAGAGCGGTTGGAAGCCAACTGCCATGAGAGGGGGGAGGAGTTTGTTTTGAGTTAGTTGGTCTTAAGGACTGTAAGAGAACAGTTCAGTCTTTTAGAACAGTCCAGTTTTATGGGTGTAGAGACCCTAGTTAAAGATAGAAGAGTCCAGAGGTCTATAGAGGGTTAGTGGGAACCCTATAGTATAACCCCAGTTGTGTTTTGTGTAACAGAATAAGTTTGTGCCTCTGAGGAAGTATAAAACCAATCAAGATTTGTACCCATTTGTGTCATAATAAATTATTTACATCTTAAAAGAAAAACACCTCTGGTAGTTCTTTTATTGGTGGTGGCCCTCAAGGTCAGTGGTCAGACAGACAAATGGTGGCAGTGTGGTCAAGTGGTTACTGAGAAATTTAAAGTCTCTGCAATTCAATGGTTAGTGGGGGAGATAGTCTACCCTGCCATAAGACAGAAGTTGCTGAGGTAACTCGAGGCCCCTTGCATTTAGGGTTAGCGGTTTGGATTCCGAAAGATTGTCCAATCTGGGGCCGGTCGACAAGGGGTTGTCACACCCGCCCCGCACCTCCTTCTTCCCCGAGTCCCCTAGGTGTCCGGTCTTTTGCCCCCTCTGAAAAGGGGGTGTGTGCCGGTGTTGTCCCTCCTTCCCCAGGGGACAGCGGGTTGCGGATATGGGCAAGGGTGTCCATCCCTCAACAGGGTTTTGCGTTGTCCATGATGGTAAAAGTGGACCTTGTTCTGTGCCCGATGGTTATCGCGGCAGCCACGGAAACCAGTGCGAGCCTCCTCCTCCTTCCCGTCACGGCTGCCGCGATGCCTTGGAAGGGAGGGGGTCCCCCGCGGTGCCTCTCTCCCTTCCAAGGCATCACGGCAGCGGATGAAGCCAGCGCTGGCTTCATCCGCTGCCGTGATACCTTGGACCCCTTCCTTCCAAGGCATCACGGCAGCCGCGGGAAGGAGGAGGAGGCCCGCCCTTGCTCCTTCCGGCGCAGCCGGTGTTCCGATCGCTGTGGCGCCGGGGAAAGAGGAGGAGGAGGAGGAAGGGAGGATTCCTCCTCCTCCTCCTCTTTCCCCCCAGCACCACGGCGATCGGAACACCGGCTGCGCCGGGAAGGAGGAGGAGGCCCACCTCCTTGCACCCCCCCGCCCTTCCCGGCGCAGCCGGTGTCCCGTGTACCGCAGCGCCAGGGAAAAGGAGAAGGAGGGGGAGAATTCTCCCCCTCCTCTTTCCCGTCGCTGCGGTGCACGGGACAGCAGCAACACCGGGGGAAGAGGAGGAGGAGGAGGGAGAACTCTCCTCCTCCTCCTCCTCCTCTTTCCCGGGCGCCGCTGCTGTCACGTGCGCCGCAGCGCCGGTGGAAGAGGAGGAGGAGGGAGAACTCTCCCTCCTCCTCCTCTTTCCCGGGCGCCGCGGCGCACGGAACAGCAGCGGCGCCGGTGGAAGAGGAGGAGGAGGGAGAACTCTCCCTCCTCCTCCTCCTCTTTCCCCCCGCCCACGCCTTTGCCCGGATCCCGGGCGCCAGCGCGCGGGGGGGGGGGAAAGGGACGAAGGATAAGGCCGTTAGCTGATGGCCTTCTCCTTCATCCCTCATCTTTTCCCCCCTCCGCCCTTGCCCCGATCCCGAGCGCCGGCGTGGGGAGGGGAAGGAGGAGGGGCGAAGGAGGAAGAAGGCAGCCAGCTGACTTCCTCCTCCTTCGCCCCTCCTCCTCCCCCGCGGACGCGCCGCGGCTCCGATCGTGAGCCGCGGTGCGGGGAGGGGAAGGAGGAGGGGCGAAGAAGGAGGAGCCAGCTCACTTCCTCCTCCCTGCCCCGCCTCCCCTCCCCCCGCCGCCATTTTTTAAAAATGTAGAATTTTTTTAAAAAAATTAAAAATGGCGGTCGGGGCATAGCGGGGGCCGTGTCCAACAGGCTGGGGGCCGTATATGGCCCCCGGGCCGCCAGTTGGGCAGCCCTGGTATAGACAATAATGTCTGTGAATGATAAGGTACCTGGACTTAAAAGGTTTATGAAATATGGTTTATATAGTATGTAACTGGATGACCTAATGGTCTATTCAATAAATATCTAAAAGAACTATAAAGCTGTATGTTTATATTCCTGTAATACACATTTCCTGAAATAATCTCATGGGAAATGTTGATGGTGATTTGTCTGAGATACAGTCTACTGTTTAAAGCATAAGGAAAAGCTCTTCTGTCCCTCTACATTACAATCATACCTATTTCAGAAACATAGTTAGTTTGGAGGTCTTGTTAGGGCATGTAAAAAATCAGTTGGTGAATGTGTTAACTGAAAATGCAAAGCACTAAGCTGATTGGTTGGGCCACACCCAAGAGATTAGCTGAGCCTGGGAGTTTTGGCAACAGTTACATACGTATTTAGGCTTTAGTTGTGCAGGAGCTTGCAGAGAAAGACAGTTCTTATTTCATGAGTTGCTGGAAGAAGATCTTCCACAAGGACACCCAAAGACCATTTGAATCTCTCTCGAAGAACATTGTGTGAGTCAATGCAACTGTTCACATGACTGTAGATATGATGCTCTGCATTACAAAGAGTAAACTCCTTGTTCTTTACTGATCATCTTTGTGGCATATTTACTTTCTCTGGCAAGACAGTGTGTGGACTGGTAAAAACGTGAACTACGTATCATTTCCATTCCACCACAGGTCTTTTACATTTGACAAAGTAGAGAGGCAGAAAGCGGCACTAGTTTTATGTCGAAAGCAAATGCTCCCTTTTCAAAACACCAGTATTGTTAATTCCTCATGTGTGTCATGTGGGATAATATATGATTCCTATGTCCCACAGCAAATAGCAATTTCCATCTCTACTCCAAAGTAAGCCCCACTGAGAAGAATGAGGCTGGTTACCTGGCAAATGAATACGGGACTGTTTGCCTAGTGTTTCCGATTGTATTCTCATCAAATATGACTCATTTTCTAAAAGATTGAAGTTGAACATGGGATTTACCAGAGTAATGAAAACCGTCTGGCTGCCAGAGGCAATTTAAAGACCTGATAAAACCATCTCCTTTAAGTTTAAGAGAGTACCCTGAAATATTTGTTTCTAACCTCTAAGAAATAAGCAGTATTTATGCTACTCCACTTATTTTCTCTTTAGGCAGCCTGGAGAATGAGTCTTCCAGGTCCTCCCAGAAGCATTTCTAGATATGGGGATTTAATTTCTCTTCACATTGAAGGACAACATATGCATGCTCTTCTGTACCAA
This sequence comes from Anolis apletophallus, assembly GCA_030556195.1. Classification (NCBI taxonomy): domain Eukaryota; kingdom Metazoa; phylum Chordata; class Lepidosauria; order Squamata; family Anolidae; genus Anolis; species Anolis apletophallus. The sequence continues at coordinate 163,168,763 of JARBWK010000003.1, read as the reverse complement.
CAAATCTAGAAATGAGGCTAGACTGGCACTTAGGAGGTAGTTGAACTGAATCCCCACCTCCCCGCCCCATCCCGTATTGGTGCTGGATTCACAAAAGTGTTGGGAAGGTTGGCGAATATTGGAAAGGCTTTGGCAACTGTTTTTTTACAAATGCAAATGAGTGATTTGCTAATAAGGAGCAGTAACTGGGGCAGCAACATGTGTAGATTACAATGGCTGCACTCTGTTAGGGAAAAAATAATATGTGGAATGGGTTCTAAGGCATCTTGTTATGAAGAACAACAACCATGCTTCTTACATTTCGTTAATCCCACATAATTAAAGTAATAGAAAAAAATTCAGAATTGAAAGTGAGATGATTGAAGTAGCATAGACTGAAATACACGCCCTATTCTCTGTAAGGTTTGGCAAAAAGAAGTAACTACCTCAGATCTCAGGATATATCTGCACTGTAGGAGTAATGCAGTTTGACACCACTTTTTATTATCATGACACAATACCATGGAATTATGGGAGTTGTAGTTTTACAAGGTCTTTAGCCTTCTTTGCTAAGGAGTATTAGTTCCTCACCAGCTAAAACTTCTGGTATTCCATAGCCATTGCCGTTAAAGTGGCATGAAACTGCATTAATTTTACAGTGTAGCTGCACCCTCAGATGGTGGATGATGCAGAGGATGAATTAAGTACAGGCAGTCCCCGGGTTACAAGCATCCAATTTACAAATAACTCATAGTTAAGAACAGGCGTGAGACAACAGGAAGTGAGAGAAATCTATCCCTAAGAAGGGACATTAATTCCTGAAAGAGTTACCATGGGAAAAAGGTGTGTCTGCATTGAAGTTTTATCACAGGGATAGAAAGTGAGGAGAAAACAAGCTTTGCTTGGATACAGGCATGTAGCCAGGGGGGCTAAGGGGCTTCAGCCCCCCGAAATTCTCAGGGTGGTCCGCGAAAAGGCCTTACTGGTACATTATTTAAACTGTTATGTGTATTCATATCATGATCTGATCACCATGCTCATTATATCCCACATTAATGGGGTTATTGGGATAACAATACAAAAGGTTTGCTAGGGTAGACCCTCTTCCACTCAGTCTCAGCCCCCCCCAAACAATCTCAGCCCCCCCGCGAATCAAAATCCTGGCTACGGCCCTGCTTGGATAGCATAGGGAAGGGTGAACACCCCTGTGGTGCTTTTATATAAGCGGGGGGAGGTTGGAGGTACACTTAAAAATGTACCTGTTCCAACTTGTATACACATTCAACTTAAGAACAAGCCTACAGAACCCGTCTTGTTCATAATTTAGGGGTTGCCTGTATTGCCTCCTAGTTCTCAGAGAACAGAGCAGTATGTTCTTGACCTGTGGAATTCAAAAGTAGTTTTCTATGGACCAGTGAGTGTCCTAGGCTTCTAAATATTATTATTGGATACACTATTCTAAGTTAGTATGGTTGCTTTTATTGAATGGCACCCTGAGAACTTTGGATACACAGGTGTGTGTGTGTGTGTGTGTGTGTGTGTGTGTGTGTGTAAAGGCAGGGGGAGGATAATGCTGTCCCCATCAGAGCAAAGATTTTTCTGAAGTGATGAAAATTATAGTAGTATTCAGTTGCTGGTTTTATCATTGGAAGGTCACCAATGAAGCAGAAATAAATGTAGCAAAAGTCAGCCTAACTTACTCACCCAGTCTTTACTGAACCACTGTAATTAGACATCAAACCTCTCACCTGGCATTCTGAGATTCCTGGCTTAATAATATATTGCCCCATTGCCTTAATTATGCCAGATAACAATACCTGTTTGTCATACAATGTGTACATTATTAGAGTGATCTAAATTGCATCTCAAAATGCAAGTATTACTGTGAACATCACTGACCCAGGGTAAATCTTCCCTAGTTGGTTAGGAACTTTAGAAATACATACTTGTTGAAGGTAATTGAAATTGATTTGGTTTTTTTTAAAAAATGATGAAAACAGTGCTGGAAAAGACATTCGACTGGCGTGTTTTTCCTTTTTCTCTCTACGATTTCCTACCTCCTCCATTTCCACCTGTTCAGACCAGGATGGGAATTATTGTCAGACTGCAACTCTTCATTATGGGTTGTGTTATCAAGGGCTACTGGGAGATATAGTTCAACAAAATCTGGAAGGCCACACTACATCCTGGTTAGATAGGCCTTCAATTTTCTTTTAAAGCTGTATGTTATCACATTTATGTTCTGAAATCTATTGAAATTATTTTTTTAAACTGTTACCTTATATTTTTAAGCTTTTGTACTATGCATTGTTTTAACCTCCTTGGGGTCTCATCCTGGGAGAATGGTGGAATATAAAACAAACAATATTTATTATGTTTTCTGGCCTGTTTTTATGACTATAGTTATAAATGGAAACATCTTCACTCAAAGGGTTTATGTTTTCCTATGAAAATATTCATTTTGCAATTCCCAAGGCTATCAAAGTGAAACTGGCCTCAGCAATCTATGCATTTAAAAAGCTTGGGATGTATTTTGTCACACCGTACATTATAAAAATAATTTTAAAAGTGTCTAATCAGCACAAACACATAGTATTAAACAGGAAATGAAAGAAAAACCATACATTAGGAACAATGCATAGAAAACTATAGACCAGTGGTTCCTAACCTTTTTTTTCTTGACCAGGGACCACTTTGACCAAGGGCCACTCTCCCACATTAGTAACAAAAGAACTGTGAATCAATGTTTTGGTCAACTTTAGATTCAGTTAATTGATTCAGAAAATTTATTGGATAGACCACATTAGCTCTAGTTTCTGATACAGAACATATGCCATCCAATAGTCACCATCTGTTCGCCCAGAGAAAACCATATTTAATGATCTAGAGCTGAAGTGGTAGTAATAATCTTTCTTGAGTAGTCAGCCTTTCCCCTCTCAACATCCCCATTGCCTCGGCACTATAAGAGGGTTTCGTGAGACCAGTCGCTCTTGTTGTTGCGTGGTTTTGAGGCAACAGTGTAGTAATGGTGAGGCTGCAGACCATATTTTTAGACAAATTCAAGTATGGAAAGTGAATAGCAACTCCCCCTCCCGAAAACCCCCTCAAAACAACCTTGAAATGGGTTTATTTATTTATTTATTTATAATTCAAATTTAATAGACCGCATCTCCCGAAGCTCGTAGCGGTTTACATAGGTAAAAACACGCAATCACAACATCCCAACTTCATTAAAAACATCCTAGCAAGCATTAAAATATTACTAACAATGAAATACATCATAAGGTATCAAAAAGGGGGGCGCCAATTCATGACGCGGTAAGCAATCAGAGGCAGACTTTGTTCTTACAGAGCGTTAATCAGTCGCCAAACACCTGCCGGAATAGCCAGGTCTTGCAGGCCCTGCGGAAATCCATCAGATCGTGCAGGGCCCGCGTACCTGCTGGCAGGGCATTCCACAATGATTTTGCATCAGGGATCTCGAGCTGCTGAGAATGATCCTCCACTCCCCAAGTAACTGGCTAAACCAACCCTTGAAAATCAAGATTTCACATCAGGGCTATCCCCTCAGAAGGTTGTAGTCCTCAGAAGACAGTGATAAAAATGAGTGGCTACATATGGGGTAATCCCTCAAGAAATCACTGGCCCCAAACTATGAAGGCCTAGATGACTTAAAAAACAAGACTAATCAATGAACTGGTTTCAGATAACCAGATCTCTATCGATATTCAAAAAAGATAATGAGTTAGGCTTTGAGGACAAGGAGCATATATGGGATAAAATAACTGGCAAAAGCGAGGGAAGAATAGCCATCTTATATAAGTATCTTTTACAATGGAAATCAGAAGAGAAACCATCAAGAACTGTATGATAAAATGGGCAAAACTTGGGACAGACATCCACAAGATACTGGGAAATATTGGAAAGTGCATTTAAAATTTTTATATGCCGATCTGAAAGAGAATGCCCTCAAAATGCTGTACAGATGGTAACCCACCTTATAGCATAGCCAAATTCGACGGGGTACTTTCTGCACATGTGGTGGAGCTGCAGAAAGATCCAAAAATTTTGGAAAGGTGTACGGTGTGATTAAGAATGCCTTGGGGATAGAGTTTCCGTTTAAAGCGAGATATCTACTTTTGGGTCTGTTGGACTTTGAGATAAGCAAAAATGAGGAATTTTTTTTTGTCTATTGCATTACTGCAGCGAGGTTGGTAATCGCCAAGCGCTGGAAGGACGAATCCCCCCCGAATGTGAACGATTGGATTATTAAACTTCTAGAAGTGAAGAACATGGATATCCTAACAAAGGCACTGACGAATCAGTCAGATTCCACAGACTGGTCGGCCATAATAGACTATGTGAAAGGACATAAAGACTTAAAGGACTGTCCATATGTAGATGTATGAGAATCAGGGACTTGGAGCGATTGGATTTACCAGCTAAGAGATTGGGCTGACTGATAAGATGTATCTAAGAGGTATTAGATCCTGGGGTGGGAGGTTGGTAGTGGAAGTCGATGGATTTATATGAAGCTCCTGGTAGGGGGGGGGGGTGAGGGGGATTCGGGGTGGGGGGTAAAAGTGGGTTTGTTTGTCTGTTTTTATTATTGTTTGAAACTTAATAAATCTTATTTTTTAAAAAAAGAAAATCAAGACTAACACTTTGAAGGAGATCCGGAACTCAATCGGTAACCAGTGCAGTTCGCGTAGGAGAGGTGTTATACGCACTGTTCTGGCCGCTCCTAGCAGGAGGCGTGCAGCCGCGTTGAGCATAATAGTAAGTTTCAGAGAAATGTGATGAAAACAAAACTGGCACATTCTCACATCCAAATGCTGGGTGAGATTTTACCGAGGAACACTAAAGTTCCAGAAGGAAACCCAGCTAAGTTGCAACAGTTTCTCCAGCAGAGCTAGGATTTCACTGATTTTCAAAATGGTCTTTAGAAGTGGCTGCAGCTGCAGGATAATCATCTCCCATAGCTGTCTTGGTTGTTAAACTTGCCAGAGGGCTCTACTCAAAAACTTTGAAATCCGTATTTTAAAAACCACAGAATAGCTTGTTAGCCAAGAAATGTTTCTATTTGTCAAAGATCCCAATACAGCTCCATTCACAAATTTGAGAACCTTTCAGGTAGAATGATCATATGCTGCTTGGTGCATGATAAAACCTTTGTCAACAAAACGAAAATACCCAGAACAGTGTTGTCATCTGTGCAGCAGAAGCAAATTTAAAACATGACCTATTGAAGTAAACAACACCCACATTTCTTAGTTCAGTGGCTGGAGCATGTTAATTCTGCACTATATTTCTTGAAATTCCTGCTGCTAAGAGATCAGCTCTCCAGTCACTGCTAATCAACCAGTGAAAACTACCAAAGGTTACTTCTTGCAATAGTTCATTACCGGACAACATGCTGATTTAATATTTCTTATACTGCTTGAAAGAATAGGCTGTTTTTCTCAGACTTTCACATCCTAGGGCCATTTTACACAGACACTATAATGCAATTCAAAGTTGTCTTGAGGTTGTGGTATCCACAAAACATACTCCCGCAATGTGCACAGCAATGCACATCAGAAACAGCACATTAAAAAAGCTCACTAGTAATTCTTGTATAAGCCATAAAATACACAGCAGCTGATCAGTGTGCATCCCACGCAGAGCAGGAACCTGAGAACAAAATGCAGAGCGTTTGTGAGGAGAGGGCTCTTGCTGAAGCATTCAGGGGAAGAAGCTGGATGCAGAGCTTGACCAAAAAGTAAACATAAACCTCCCCTCAGAGAGGAAATCACAGTGCTCCCATAGGAATGCTCACGTTCCTTTTGTTCCTCTACTCTGCTTTCATCTAGCACTTAGAAAAAATTTCATGATTTAAGGCGTTGGTGTGCCTTAAATTTTCTAAGATCTACAGAGATACTCACAGGAACACCCCAGCAAGTGAGAGCCCGAAAGTGGCAGGCTAAAACCCAGAACCTCAAACCATGGATGATACCAAATGAGAGACTCCCTTCTGGGCACACAGAAGACTGGGCAACTTGGAAGGCACTGAACAGACTGTGCTCTGGCACCACGAGATGCAGAGCCAACCTTAAGAAATGGGGTCACAAAGTGAAGTCCACGACATGCGAGTGTGAAGAAGAGCAAACCACAGGCCAACTACTACAATGCAATCTGAGCCCTGCTGTAGCAGAATCTGGAGTCCCAAAACTCCTAGGCAATACCTTTGACTCAGGCTGCGTCTACGTGCGAGCGCATGGACGAAGACGACGCGACAACTTGGCTGCGATTCAGGAAATCAGTTTATTCAATACAACAGCTGAGGGGTCTGCTCTATAGCAAAACAAGTTGCAAGAACAGCACACTCTCCCTTCCGGTAATCAGATTTTATACAGCAATGGAGGCAATTCTTAGTCCCACCTCCCTCATGCATTTCCACTGGCTAGACATCTGTAAGCTGATCTGACATCAACCAATCAGTCAAAGCATTGTGTCACTTCTCTTCTACTGGCTGACAAACATTTCGCAGTTTAATTTCCACCCAATTGTCTGTGCCATTCTTCCTGCACAGGCTGTCCCCAAAGCGATATATTTCTACAGTGTTCCCATCAGGAGCTAGCCAAAGTGGGAAATTCATTAGCTGGCCCATGTGAGGTTTCCTAAGCCAATCACTAACTTGTAAACAAACACACATGGCGATTCCCTAAGCCAATCAAGGCTTTCTCTTATCTGTGCTTTTGCGAACCAATGGTAGCTGTATCTTTTGTAAGCCAATCACAGTCGCCAATTCTCATGCTGCTACTAACAAGCTGACTCTGTTACTCTATGCCTATGTTAAGTAGCACTTTCTCCTGGCGTTTCCTCTGCAAAATCAACAATTCTACTTTATTCCTCAGTTTTTCTTTTTGCAAGTGATTTTGACAAAAAGCAATTGCAAACATGATTAGACAGTCTAAATATCATTCCAGTTTGTCTTCCAATCTCGTTTTTTCTCTTCTCTAGCTTTCTTAGCTAACTCAACTGTCTGGCTTGTTGTGGAAACACAGCATTTTAGCATTAATGGGAAATAAACAAAGCATAAGCGCAAAAGTGCAGAAAATCATAAGAATTAACACAGCTAATGATTTTAACCATTTCAAATCAGGGAGCCAATTAACGAACCATCCCCAGAGATTGTCGGGGGCTCATAAGACCTTTGAACTTCTTGTGCAACTTTTTGTATCTTTTCCATGTCTACCTCAATATCACCTGTTTTGTTCACAAAATGACAACAGGTTGTATTAAGCCAAACACAGAGACCTCCTTCTTTGATGAGAAGGTAATCTAGCGCCAATCTTTGCTGCATTAACATTTTAGCCAAGGAATTGATTTCTACTTGCAAAGCATTCAGTCCCAAGGCTGTCTCATTTGCCAATTTTTCTAACTCATAAGACAAAACGCGAAGTTGTCTTATGTTCAAAGCGACACCCAACCATGGGAGTCCAATTGCAAAGAATCTTTCTACCCCAGTAAGGTACGTTCTGCTTGGATCATACCCATATTCAGCTATCAAATCAGCCGATCTCTTTTGAATATGCATATGCAAATTGGAAACTGGGGTTTTTCTGGGGTACACTCTTAAACCCCCTGGGCCCCAATACTCCCACGGTGCAAACTCCCTCCAGGCAGGTGGGAGGAGTCTACCCGCCCAGGTCCCACAAATCCACATCAATCCTGCAGGTAAACCACCTAGCCATTTACCTGAGTGACTGGCAGGTAGATCTTGCATGATGTTGACTAATGCGAACTCTTGGAGGTTTTTATATAAAATGTGGATGCAATCAGAGTACCCTCTTCCCCAGGTCCAGATTCCTTGTAACTTATATTTACAGCTTGTCAAATAATGGTCATGTATCATGATTGTGTGATTACATGAGGGGTAGGACCCCAAGTCAATTCTAGTAAGGAGACGATTTTTCTTCTCCTTATCTCTTATTGCATATAAAGTGCTTTCAACCTCCCACTTGAAACATAAGGGTGCTTTCAATACAGGGGAACGATGAGATATCATGAACTGAGCCTTGTCTATGCTGTCTTTTGTATACATGTGACTGCATGTCGTATCATTCCAGCCCCTTAGCGTTAGCAAGGCTGTGGGCATTACTGGCCATCCCTGAACGTGCGTGGAAGGCCCATGGGTGCATATCCAGCAATCAGACAGGCTGAGTTCATGACTCATATTTGTGATTAGCTCATGGAAAAGATTTTTGTCCCATCCCCCTTGTGTTTCAGCAGTGTAAAGTATCAGAATAAGTGTCATGTAACCAAACATTGTCCTTAATCCTACAGGTGGCTTTCTTTCATGTCTATGTCCCATTAAGATCTCAAACCACCATCTTAATGAGAAAGTCTTTGGCTCTCTCCATCTCCTTGTTGGGTCACGCATGCTTGGCTGCAGGACGGTGGTTTCCGTAGAGATTTCTTCTGTGACCTTGTTGACCCTTCTGCAGGGACTTGCTGTCTCTTGTTGATCTTCACTTTTAATGGGTTGTCCAAATCGACTGCTGCTTCCCAGGAGGGGGGGGTCTCTTTAGCCTTGAATAATGGATCCATGGTTTCACTTCCTTCACTTTTACTGCTGTGGGCGTCGACAGGAGCACGATGTAAGGTGCTCTCCATCTGGGGCCCAACGGATTGATTTTCCACTCCTTGACCAACACCTCGTCACCTGGTGAGAAATAATGAAGAGGGTAGTAGGAAAAAGGGGTGCAATTCTGCAGTGTATTGATTCAATTCTCGAGGTGCTTTCCTAGCAGCTGAACTTGTTCTAAGGTTTGCTGATTTCCTAGAACATGACTGTCTGAGGCCAGTCCATCTATGGTCTTTAAATTTAATGGGGGTCTCCCATAAAGTCTTTCATAGGGTGACAGTCCTGTCTTCTTGTGTGGGGTGCACCGAATTTTAAACAAAGCCATGGGTAGTGCCAATCTCCAATTTAGTCCTGTCTCTTGACAAATCTTTGCCAAACTGTTTTTCAGTGTCCTGTTTACTCTTTCTGCACGGGCAGACGATTGCGGTCTATAAGCGCAGTGAAGTTTCCATGTAATGCCTAACAATTTGCTTAATCCTTGTACAATCTGATGCACATATGCTGGGCCATTGTCCGATCCGATCTGTAAAGGCATGCCAAATCTTGGAATTACATCTTTTAAAAGGGCTCTCACAACCTCCATGGCCTTTTCTGTCTTTGTGGGGAATGCCTCAGGCCACCCCGAAAAAGTATCTATAAAAACTAGCAAATATCTGAATCCTCCATGTGCTGGCATTTCTGTAAAGTCTGTGACCAGTGCTTCAAACGGTGAGCTGCCTTGATGCTGGATCCCTGGGGGCTTAAGTGGCCCCTCCCTCGGGTTGTTCCTGGCGCAAGTCCAGCATCTGCGGGCTGCAGCTGCAGTTAAGCTGTGCAGGCCATCCATGTACATTTGCCTTCCCAGCAAGGCTGCTAATGCAGATTTACCTAAATGGGTGCTTTCATGGTAATGTTGTACTATGTGCCACGCTATGTCCTTTGGGACAAAAATGCGGTGGTCTGGCATCACGATTATGTTTTCCTGCCACTTTCCTCCCTCTCTCAGAGCCCATTTTTCCTCATCCTTAGTGCAATGGCATTTTTTTTACCTGTGGGCCTGAGCTTGTGACTTCCATCATCATGGATGATGGTTTCTAGAGTGCTGCTTCCCGAGCTGCCAAATCAGCCTGCCTGTTTCCCTGAATGACCGGATCATCTCCCTCTGATGCCCCCTACAGTGCATAACAGCAACCTTTTAGGTTTCCAAACAGCTTCTAAAAGAGCAATTATTTCATCAGCATGCTTGATGGCCTTTCCAGCTGAGATCAGGAAACCTCGCTCCCTGTACAATGCTCCGTGAGCATGTAACATGATAAATGCGTAATGAGAATGTGTATAGATATTAACCCTTTTCCCTTCCGCCAAAAGCAGCGCTTGGGTGAGAGCCAAAAGTTCTGCCAACTGAGCAGAAGTTCCCAGATGAAGAGACCCTGCTCCCAGGACCTCCCTGTCCCACGTCACAACTGCATAGCCCGTTCGTCTCACCCCATCTTGCACAAAGCTGCTGCCATCCGTAAAAAAAAGGGGTTAGATCTACTTTCTCCAATGGGATGTCTTTTAAATCTGGCCTGCTGGAATAAACTTGGTCCATGACTTGCATGCACTGATGTTCTAGTGGCTCTCCGTATTTTGGCAATAATGTCGCCGGATTTAGCATAGGGCACATCTCGAGGGAGACGAGAGGGTTGTCACACAGCACTCCCTCGTACTTGGTTAATCTCTCATTCGTGAGCCAGCGTGGTCCCTTTGTATCTAACAGTGCCTGGTGTGGTGCTCGGACGATCAATGGCTGACCTGTGTTTGCTTTGCCATGAGGCTGCAACTGCCCGAACACGGAGGCAGGCCTCTTGTGTTGCTTAAAAATATGCACCCACAGCTAACTTTTGTGTCAAAACACCCACAGCTGTTCCTTCTCGCTCGGAAGCGAACAGGAAGAACTGTTTTGTTTTTTTTAAAAAATCTGGCAGGCCTAATGCTGGGGAAGACATTAGCGCTTGCTTCAAAGTTTGGAATGCTTCTTCACATTCTTCCGTCCAGACAAATGGGTCTTGTCTGTTCCCTCTAGTGACTTGATACAAAGGCTTGGCTAGTACTGCGTAGCCAGGCAACCAATGACGCACATGTGATGTTGACCCAAGGAATTCCCTCGTCTGCCTTCTGGTGGAAGGTGTGGGAATTGCACATGTGACTTCCTTTCTTTCTACCTGCAAAATCTTGCCTCCTTGTTCTCCAAGGAGAGCTACAGGGCACTATGGTCCCATACTGCAACAATCTGTTCAAATGTTCTTGAATCCCATCACTGCCTCTCTGCTGATGGGATACTGTGGCTTTCTCCAACCCTGGAGGTGGTTGATCTTGCCAACCCTGGAGGGTTGTCTTCCTCCCCCAGGGCCACTCTGTTCTTTCTTATCTTTCCTCCTTTAACTGAAACAATCTCCATTCTTTCTGCCATGGGAATTGTTAACCCCATCCAGTGTAGGCTATCCAGCAGGATTTTCACTTCCTGCCTCTGGCCCAAATCTCCTCTTTTCCTCTGACTCTCTGAAAACCTGTTCCTGCTTTCTTGCTGATTCTTTCCTTGTCCTCTTCCTCCCTGAAGCTTTGCCCTTGCATTAGGCCTTTGCCACGACTATTCCACTTCCTCTTCCTCTTTCATTCATCATGCTTAACAACACTCTATACCCCTCTTTCTTCTTTCTTTGCATGCTCTCTTGCCATAAAACACTGATCTGCCAGGGCCAACAATTCATATTGTCATTTCACTTTGAATCTTTTAAAAGTCAGCTTTTAAAATAGTCTCATATTTCTTCTTGCACCTATGATCAAGGTCGAATGCTTGGCCTGCCTGCCAATTTCCCTTCTCTGCTTGTTTATCAGGGAACAAAGCGTTTTACGTTATCTGCCCCCAGGCACAAATGTCTTCTTTACATTCCTTCTCTTTTTGCACAGAATATTTTCCTTTCTTTTCAAACTCTTCTTCCTGCTCTCTTGTTTCCTAGTTAGGTACACTTGATCCGTTATTGCTAACAATTCTACAACTGTCTTTTTCAAAAAATCCTGGCTGTTTTTGAATCCTTTTCTCATGTCATCTGCTGCCTGTGAAATAAAGGATTGTGCCAGAGCCCTTCTTCCATCATCTTCCTCAAGATTATATGGGCTGTATTTTCTGTATGGCTTCCTCCAGTCTCTCTAAGAATGCTGATGATGACTCTGTCTTTTCCTGATGAACCCTCTGGATCTTTTGTAAATTGGAAGGTCTTAATGGCCCCTTTCTGAGTGCCTTCAAGAGAATCTGTTGAAACTCTCTTATGCGGTCCCGGTGTACCGCATTATTCGGATCCCACTGTGGATCCTCTTTTCTGGGGAAACCTTGCCATCCCATAAGCTACGGGATCGGCCTCCCCATGTCCTTCTTGGGCCAATAATCTTCCCTGGTTTACAATATTTCTCCTCTCTTCTGCGGTAAACAGGGCATTTAAGAGCTGCTTGCAATCTCTCCAGGTAGGATCATGTGTGGCAATGACTCCTTCCAATAAATCTGCCATCGCCTTCGGCTGTTCCGAATATGGAGGGGTGGCTGTTCGCCAATTAAAAATGTCAGCCGAAGAGAAAGGGATAATCTGATAAGCTTGTATCACGCCATCATTAGCATCTAGTAGTGGGACTTGTCTTATGGGCATCTCTAAGACTCCCAAGGACTCTGTCCTTGATCTCACTGACTCTCGGGACCTGCTTCTGGTACGCATGGGCGAAGCGTCTGTTGGTTCCCGAGGGCCCTTTCTTCTAACAACTGGGGAACGCTCTCTCGCTCTTCTCTCTGCTTCTCTTGCTTCTGCTAACGGATACAGAGCCTCTTCTGGCTGTGGCCTTCATAAGCTGGCGGACTGACAAGAAAGGATTGTGCTCTGATCGTGGCATCATTGGTGGCGAATCAGTTGTAACTATTGGCATCATTACTACTGCCATTTGAGTGCCCATCACTGCTGGGGGTGTCATCGCCATGGGTGGCTTGGACTGGAGCCATTACTGGGGCTGGCTGACAAAATTTCAGGTGTGGCTATCACCGCTGGACTGCTTACTGACTGGTTCATTGTTGGGGAAGCTGCAGGGACAGGATTCGCCACTGGGATGCCCATCACAGCCTGGGATGTCATCTCAGCGGCTGAAACTATTTCTGAAATTGGGACCGTGGCTGGAACTGGTATCGGGGAATTTATAGATGCATCTGGCAGAGGTGCGTTGGGCGCCTCTACACCTGCGGCTGCATCCCTTCTGCGCCTTGGTCTTCTTAAGGGCTGTAACTCCTCCGGCTCCGTTTGGAGAACCGGGGCACCTTTCCCTGCCTTCCGGCTGAAAAAACATCTGTCCTGGGGCTGCTTCCCGGCCCACCAGACTCCCTCTGCTACCATGCGTTCCCATGTTGCGGAGTAGACCCACTGATCATTTGGGTGTACTTCGTAACAGTAGGATTCCAACTGCCTGCATTTTCTCAAATCCCAAGTCCCCTGTTTTGGCCAATTTATCTCAGGGAAGGAAGGCCAAATCTCTGTGCACAGATTCTTTAATCTAAAATCCTCAAGTCTTGCAGTCTTCCCTCTACTGCTAACTGACAGAACCTGTCAAAATCCTCCAACACACAACTCAAGGGCGTCCCCTTGTCCTTGGATCCCCACCACCCATTTCAGAGGGCACTCAGTGTCTCCTCCCCCCAAATGGTGTGTGTTCCTAAGTGTTTTCTCACTTAACACTGATACTTGCCGAATTTCTGTAGACTCTGGGTCCTCCCGAGCCCTTCTGGTGCGGCTCACTCTGGTGCCGGACTTTCTCACTAGACGTTGGGTCCTCCCACGCCCGGACTTCCGTGCGTGCGGCTTCTCCCTTTCGCTGGTTTCGCTGGCAGCCTCTAGCAATTGCGGTCCCTCGGGTCGGCAGGCGTCACTCTGGGATGAGACGGGCAGCTGGTCGTATATAGGGGCCCCTCTCAGCCCGCCCGTTTTGTCTCAGGGGGCCACCGCCGAGCAGAGATCGTCCTGGCAACAGGATCGCGCCTTCTGCGTCACGGACTCGTCTTGTGGCGTTATCAATCACGTCACAGGGGTCACCAGAGATATGTAGCAGAATCTGGAGTCCCAAAACTCCCAGGCAATACCTTTGACTCAGGCTGCGTCTACGTGCGAAATTTCGCAGTTTTAATTTCCACCCAATTGTCTGTGCCATTCTTCCTGCACAGGCTGTCCCCAAAAGCGATATATTTCTACAGCGTTCCCATCAGGAGCCTGCCAAGTGGGAAATTCATTAGCTGGCCCATGTGACGTTTCCTAAGCCAATCCCTAACTTGTAAACAAACACACATGGCGATTCTCTAAGCCAATCAAGGCTGTCTCTTATCTAAAGCACATGGTGTTCTTTGAACTAATCACAGCTGAGCTTTTTCTAACCAATGGTAGCTGTATCTTTTGTAAGCCAATCACAGTCGCTGAATTCTCGTGCTGCTACTAACAAGCTGACTCCGTTATTCTATGCCTATGTTAAGTAGCACTTTCTCCTGGCGTTTCCTCTGCAAAATCAACAATTCTACTTTACTGCCACATGCACACCTTCTTATAGCAACATAAAAGGCACTCCAAGTGGCCAGCTACTGGTCAAAAGACATTTAGGAGAATGCCAAGTTTTTAAACTCTGTGTTTTTTAAAAATACTTTACAATGGCACCCTGTTTCTTTTTTATATGATAAATAAAATCTAGCACTAATTCTCATAAAACAGGCTGCTTATCACAAACCAGTTCTCTTTCATCCAAGTCCTGACGTCTCTGTACCTCTCAGTAATAGACAATGACATGCAGAGTTTTTGGCCCTTTGGGCATTTTAAAGTACAGCTCTTTCACAGTCCCTCGCCATTAGCCATTCTGAGTGAGAGTGGTAAGAGAAACATCTTGATTTCCAGCCCTTGTTCTCTGTATAGCAAGCACACAAGTCCTAAATCAGGGGTGTCAAAAGCATTTTCACCAAGGGCCATATCAGCCTTATGGTTGCCTTCAATGGGCCGCTTGTAATTGTAAGAATGTATAAATGTAACTATGTCACCCTGGCAATGAAAGTCATAAAATGATGTAGCAGCCCACATTCAGCCAGCGACCCTTGCATTTGACAGTGTTCTAAACCAGGGCAATCTTCGTCCCTCCAGATGTTTTGGACTTCAACTCCCACAATTCCTAAGAGCTTACCGGCTGTTAGAAATTGTGGGAGTTGAAGTCTAAAACACATGGAGGGCCGAAGTTTGCCCATGCCTATTTTAAACTGTTTAACTGTTTCAACAGCAACCTGAGTGTTCTGAAACAGAATGAAAATTGCACATCACGACTTGCAGAATTTATAGGACTTTGTATATTTTCTTCAATATGAAGCTGCGCAGCTTTGAAAATGTTCAAGACATAACCCAGTCATGCAATCTTTCTTTCATACAGGACTTTGGCCCCTAAATTAATGTGTGAACATGTTGCAGTGGGCCTGAAGCAACTGCTTTTATGATGACTTCCCTCTTCACTGTGTTGCTATTTTATTCCATATCATTATAGTTGAAATATTTTAGTCATATTTGATGGGAAAGGACATGAATCCAACAAGTAAATAAAGGCTACAAATCCATACATACTGTATCTCTCTAAAAAAAACCTGTGGCTGTGTTCAAGTACACAATCCACTGTGGAAATGTTTGCATAGACACTTGACAGACAGCAATGGATATGTAAGTCGTTCTTTCCCGGCAGCCTGGATCATGGCATATTTTGTGCTCCTGTGTTGCCAAGGAAATTACTGTCATTTCACTGCAAAGAAGGGAGAAAAAAAGCTCAAAAATGTTTTATTTTATATTCAGTCTTTTCTGGGTAGATGGCTAAAGTACTGGCTTATTTCTTTATTTTGAAAAGCCCTACCCAAGGATTTATAAAGTACATATTTTCTACCAAATGGAATAGCTATCACTCATGGATTGATTGTACACCTTATTATCCATAGACATGGAAAAGTAAACATCCAACTCCAAACAGTTCCTCCAGAGTATACATACAACAGTGTTTGAACATTTCTTCCACATGATATAATACTGTTTCAGACAGCTGCTTAGATGTCACAAAAGTTGTAAATAATGTGAATGGCCTGAGACAAATATTCCAGACTTCATAATCCATGATTTATTAAGATGCGAATGGGATGGGGAAGAGAGATTGGAAGAACACTTCCCCTTCTTTTACATGCCATCTAGGGAAGTTACTAGCTTGCATTAGTGATAATTCCCTGTTACATCTGATCTGTAGATTTGGCTTAAAATATATTAATACTAAGTATTAATTTGCATAATTATATTATAGCCTTAATTATATCATACCCATGCTTAAAATGATTTTGTATAATATCACTGAGTTGTTGTTGTATGCCTTCAACTCATTTTCAACCTCTAGAGACTCACGGGTAAACCTCACAGTTTTTTCTTGAAAATATTTATTCAGGAGTGGTTTGCCATAGCCTTTCTCTGAGGCTGAAAAAATGTGACTTGCCCAAGGTCATCTAGTGGGTTTCATAGCTGAGTGAGGATTTGAACCCTACTCTCTGGAGTCATAGTCTAACGGTCAAACCGCTAATACCACGCAGCTTACAGTAGTTAATTTTCAACTGACCCCTATAAACCCTCCTCCTGTTCCTTGTTTTCCTTCCTCTCCTTACTATTCAGATATAGAAAATTCAGCTGGTATTTATAAACTTACCAAGCTGCAGGGAGGGGAAAACAACAAGTAAATAATATAATATAAATTAAGTAAGCATGGAAGGGGCCGCAGTGGTGCAGCGGGTTAAACTGCTGAGTTGCTGAACTTGGTGGTTCAAATCTGCAGGATGGAGTGAACGCCCACTGATAGTCCTAGCATTTGCTAACCTAGCAATTTGAAAACATGCAAATGTGTATAGATAAATAGGCACTGCTCTGGCGGGAAGGTAACAGCGCTCCATGCAGTCGTGACCTAGGAGGTGTCTACGGACAATGCTGGCTCCTTGGCTTAAAAATGGATATGAGCACCACCCTCCAGTGTCGGAATTGACTAGACTTAATGTCAAGGGGAAACCTTTACCTAAAGTAATCATGGTAAGTATAAGGAGTCACAGTGTAATCCTGCTCTCAATGTGAAAAACAGTTGTGAACTGAGCAATTCTCCCTCCCTTATCAGTAAGAGCAGTAGTGGCCTTCTAGGAAGCAAGCTGTCTCAATAAAAAAACATCCCCCTAGTCACTGGTGCAGTTCACATGAGATGTGTGGGGTTTCTGATCCACAGTCACTCCAAGCAGCCAAGAATTTTCTTAGATTGCCACCCAGTGTTCTTGGTTTAGTACTACAATTGCAGCAATACTTCTGAAGGCATAATCACACCATGCTGCTATACCATCATTGTGAGCTCTTAGTCCCATTTTCGCCTCAGCCTTATTTCACAGCATCATTACGTTCCCTCCCTCAAGGCCCTCAAGGAAATCTTTGGCAGAGAAGCACCAAACGACTTCTGGTGTTCATGGCAGCAGGGTGGGCATGATGACGTTTTCTAATAACCCCCTTTCAGCCTCTCTTCTGATGTTTTTGGTTTATTGCTGTTAAAACATGATAGCATTATAGGATATTCTATCATCACACCATGGGCAGATCAAAAGACAACCTGGCAAAATGGCACTACCTAAAAGAATCCCACACCTTGTGTGACTGTGGAGCAGAACAGACAACTCCGCATCTGTATGCTTGTCCACTGTGCCCTACCTCATGTACAGAGGAAGACTTGTTGGAGGCTACAGACAATGCTGTTGCTGTTGCCTGTTTTTGGTCAAAAGATATTTAGCTGCCTGGGCGCCTTCTATTTTTATCAGTTTTATACTAATTTATGCAATGCTTTTGATACAAAATAAAAGTGCTATTATGGTTTTAATTTTTCAAAGCATTAGAAAAACCAGTCACAAAATGAGGAGTAGGCTACAGGAGTAGGTAATGATGTCATTAATGGAGACAGCCCCCAATGTGAATGATGCTTTTAAAGGGCATTAAAGGCAGCCAGTCCTAGTTTAGGAGGTTGTTAAAAGACAAACGCATGCATCTAAAGGGTTTTGGAGCTGAAATTGACTAGGTATTGAACTGACACAGACAAAGTTTTGAGCAAGACAGAGTTTTGAATTTGAGAAAGATTATGATTTTGGAGATAATTTATATTAAATATTATTTTTCTACTTTATTTAATAAATTTATTTTTGTTGTTGTAACCCTGTCTCATTGTCAAGCCTCAGTTGGAATCAGGCTATTGGCATCAAAACTTAACAATACAGACACAAGTCCACATTTTATGGGTTAACCTAGGGCTCAGTAACCCAGTAACTCAGTAACAGAGACAAAGAAAGCAATAGAATTCCCTGGGCTTGGAATTGGAGCCATCATCGAAGATCACACACTTTTCTTTATTATGCTTTCACTGTGATCTCTTAGCAAATCTGAAGACTCTAGATAATGCCAAATAGAGAGTACATGATAATGAATATGAAATTCAGCTTTCAAATCTAATGTATAGTTTCACTTAGTATGAAGCTGAGCATCTAGCCAATGAGACAATAGATGTAATTTCTATTCAATACCATCACGTCTGACAAAGTGCTCACAGCACATGCCTTCCATTTGAGGATTAGATAACAACAACAAAAAGAATATGCATCCTTTCATCATAAGATAAGGGGCGATCTTCATTGTTAGTTTACCCAATAATTACTGTGCACTTCAGGAATACAAAGTACTCCATAGAATAAGATAAATTACTGTCTGTTGCACACACATGAATGAGAATGAATGAAAGCAAGTGAATGCAGTGCACAAGAGAATAGTAGAACTGAAACGAATGAAGCACAAATGGCTCTCAACAACTTTCAGTTTAGTCCAATGGAACTATCCAAGGTAAAGAACTATTTGCATGTTTTGCTGTTACTGGGGGGGTTTTTTGCCATCAAGTTAGTTTTAACATATAGTAATAATCCTATGAGTGAGAGATCTCCAATAAACCTCAGGATTGGAGTATCATAGATGTGGATTCCTTGGTTGAATCAATCCACATGTGTGCCATCTCCCTCTTTTATTATTGTCTCCTATTTTACCAGATATGATTGACTTCTCTAATGATTCATGTCTGCGTATGTCTACAGTTTCACCAAACAGAAAGCCCTTTGTTTAGTCATTTTGGCTTCCAGTGAAAGTTCAGGCTTGATCTGCTGTGGAATCCATTCGTTTTGTCTTTTTAGCAGTCCATGATATCTGTAGTGCTCTCCTCCAGCATGAAATTTCACCTGAGTTGGTTCTTCTCCCATTGACTTTGATATTAATTTTATATCATTACATTTAAAAACCCATTCAGTTTCTTCACAGCTATATTTACAATTTCAGTCTTTTGATTAAAGTTTCTATTTTGATTATAGTCTCAATTTTGATTAATGGCTAAGGCAAGGGCTAGGCAATTTGTGGTCTACAGGTCACATGCACCCCCTGGAGCCATTTTTGTGGGGTCCCAATCGCCAAGGGTTCTTTTTTTTCCTGAGACTAAATTGCCCCTCCTTGACTTTCCTCAGCATCCTTCCAAGTCTTCACTACTTTCTGCTAGTAATATAGTTTCACCTGAAAAGCTTAAATTTTTGACATTCCTTCCTGCAATTTTAATGCCTCTCTCTTATGAGTGTAACCCCATTTTCCATATGATACGTTCTGCATAAAATTTAATAGACACTGTAATAAAACGCAGCTTTGCTTAACATACTTGATTGGAAACATTCTGTCTTTCCATCATGTGTCTCTTGTCCTGAGTATAGGTTACTCATCCCAACAATCCAATGCTATGGCATTCCATTTCTTCTAGAGTGATCCATGTTTTTTCATGATCCACAAAGGGTATTTGCTGTAGTAAATAAAGAACTGGCTGATTATCTTCTGAATTTTTTTTGTTGCATTCTGTTATCCAACACATGTTTGCAATAGGATGCCTAGTGCCTCTTCTTTCCCTAAATCCAGACTGGACATCTGAGTTTAGGGACTAAATGGAGGGCATTTATTGTAAAATACAATAAGTGTATCGTACTTATTGTATTTTACTGTGTTTTTATGTGTTTTATGGTGTTTTTATTCTGTTTTTAATCCTGAATTTCGGTGTAAGTCGCCCCGAGCCACCCGGGAATGGCGACTCACAAATTTGAATAATAAATAAATAAATAAATGATCAAAGGTTTGGGATTCCAAGGTCTGTGTGTAGATGGGTCCATCACATCAGGATTCAAATCTTCGTTTGTCCATGGAAACCTTGGGCAAGTCACACACAATGGGCCTCAGAAGGCAATAGAAAACTCCATCTGAACAAATCCTATATAAAGGATCATAGGATCACAGAGTTGGAAGAGGCCACAAGGGTCATCCAGTCCAACCCCATATCATGCATATAAGTGTGTTTGTGTGTGTATATACATGCATACATACATGTGGTATGTCAATATGCTAGCTCATATTTATAGGGCATGAATGGCAGAGAGCTCTACAACATCCTGTCAAGGGTTTGTGGTGTGGCCTCAGCAGGAATACATAGTACCAACAGTCCTGGCCAAGCACATCCTAGAATCATAAAGTTGAAAGGTACTGTAAGAGCCATCTAGCCCAAACCCCTGTAATGTAAAAATACACAATTAAAATTCTCTTAAGAAATAGCCTTCCACCCCTTCTCCAAAGATGAAGATCCACAAGCTTGTGTAGCAACCCATTCCAGTTGACTGTTCTTACAATCTTCCCAGTGTCCTGTAATTTGAATCCATTTGTTTTTGTCCCCACATTACACGTAAGAACCACCCATTCCAGAAGGACATCAGCATTGGTGTTGGTATCCAAGTTGTGCCTGAAAGTACAGTGCAAGCTGTGTGGCAACATCCACAGATTTTTGCTATAGCCTTATACAACTGCTCTTGAGATTCCAGCATATGCTTCTCAACTTCTGTTACCTGAGGTGCATGCCTCGCTTGGGAAAATCAAAAGGCCAGACCAGCATATATCAACAATTAGAAAAGGCCAAGATTAATGCAGATTAACAGAAGCATTAGAGTATGGTAGACTAACGAGATCTTGCACATTCAAGTTGGCAAGGCAACTAGAAAACTGCTTCTGTGAATTCAGGATTGGGCAAATATATTGCTCTTTAATAATATCCTATTTTTCTGCTTTTCATTGAAGAGCCTATTTGTCACGATACATTTTTGACATCTCGCTTTTTGTTCTTTTGGAACCTTTCAGAAATATCCCAGTTCTCATTTGAGCAATTAAACCTGTCAATGGCAAATCCTTCTCTTTATTGTAGAGTTTTGATTTTGGCAAGAAACCACTAGCATTAACTGATGTTACCTAGTAAATGCTACTTTCTACCTGTCAGTGATGCAGTTTTGCCTGTCAAAAGCACTGAAAAAGGTCAGTATCCGATAAGTATTACTATATTCCCAATTCAAGTCTATTTTTATTTATATTATTAAATTTTCTATAAGTACATACTAGTTATTTTCTTTCTGGGCACATTTATTTCCAAAAGCAGACTGTGAAAGTTGCCTTAGGCAGCATGTCAGAAAAGGGCAGCAAATTATTAGCTATTTGGGACTAGATATGATTATTGGTCTAAACAAGATTAAGCTCAACTAATCAATGGGAAGTTGCTAAATCAATACTTATGCACTGATTCTCTGGGTTACTCTGAGACTGTTAGCTTTAATTTGTTATTTTTGTATTTTTACTGATATAGCTGAGTGGTGGTTCTTTTTCATTCTTTTTGCCTCAAGTACTAGAATACCTCACGCAGCTTTGGCATTTTGAACCTAAACTTTTTTGGAATGGGCACTATATGCTGTTCTCTCATTAGCTTCTAAATGTGTTGGGATCTCAAACAACCCAGAATCTTTGCGCACACATTACATAAAATGCAGAGAGTCTGATTTGTAGTTTCATTTTGGAGAATTGTTGTACCTGGAGCCAAAGATGAACTCTTCAACATCTGTACTTACTGCATATTGTAATATAATTTCAATATAATCACCTATTAACTCAAGAAATCCTTTATTACACCAGAATAACACATCAGCAATCTGAATATAGTGTTCAAAATTTTAATGCTATGTCCAAATAATGCTATGGGGTGACTTATGTCAGGCATGAACGACTTCCTAAGACCTGGGTCTGCTTACTCCTACACTGGAGTTCTGGAGGCCACACCTTTCCTCAGATTCCCATCTACCCTGATTTTTTTTGTTTTTAAAAAGGGCACTTGGTCACACACATGAAGGTCACAGTATTTAAATCTCCATAATGTGGCTTTGAAAGCATATGGCACAATACCCTGTTGAGAGTGTTGCACAAGAGACCTTAGTTCCTTATGTGAAAGGGTAGGCATAAATGGCACACATCAAGATGACGGTAACAATTAGGCTATAATGAGGGTATATATAGGTAAGTATGGTAAGTGTTATACCCTGACTCTGCTGCCTACATCTCCATGTGTTATTGTTTCTAACTATGGTGATCCTAAAGCAAACCTTTCACAGTATTTTCTTGGCAAGATTTGCCCAGATGGGCTTTGCCTTTTCCTACTTTGTATAGTCAGGACACATACACACACACACACACACACACACACAAATCTGTTCCTGAAGTCCTTTAACATTGTCATATTTTAACTTTTACTGATAAATTCTCTATCCTTAATGCTGCTATATGGTATATGCACTTTACTCACTAGCTCTATCCTCTATGTGGGTGGCACCAGTCTGCCCACCCATGACGAGACACTTAATTTTACTATTGGTTGTTGGCCCTGACATTTTGTTTTATATTGTTTAATGTTATTGGTGTTTTTTTCATTGTTATATTGCTTCTGTTATTATTTTGTTGATGTGATTTGAATATGTCATGTTTAATTGTACCTTGGGCTTGGCCCCATGTAAGCCACCCCGAGTACCTTCGGGGAGATGGAAACAGAGTATAAAAATACAGAGACTGAGGAAGTGTTACTTGCCCAAGGTCACAGTGAGTTCCAATGGACAAGAAAACCCTCTCTGGCATTTCCACCAGTTGAGAACGACAAGACCAATAAATGTAACGGTGGATACCATCCTACCTTGAGATCTTCTCTTCTCTCGGCTAAATAAACTCAACTTCTTTTAAGTGTAAACCTGTATTTTACACACACACACACACACAACACACACACACACACACAAGTAAAGGTAAAGGTTTCCCCTGACATTACGTCTAGTCATGTCCGATTCTTGGGGATGGTGCTCATCTCCATTTCTAAGCCAAAGAGCCAGCGTTGTCTATAGACACCTCCAAGTTCATGTGGCTGGCATGACTGCATGGAGCACTGTTACCTTTCCGCAGAAGTGGTACCTATTAATCTACTCAGATGTGCATGTGTTTGAACTGCTAGATTGGCAGAAGCTGGGCCAAACAGCAGGAGCTCATCCTGCTCCCCTGATTCAAATTGCCAACCTTTCGGTCAGCAAGTTCAGCAGCTCAGTAGTTTAACCCGCTGTGCCATCAGGGAAGATATTAATAGTAGGCTTTATATTAAAACCATGCGGTTCTCAGTATCTGTTCAATATTTTATTCCCATAGATTTGCATGATGGTAACTGCATGTTTGAAGTAGCCCCTAATTGCAGACCTGAGTAATTGCATCAGTTTTCGTCATAACCAATGGTCAGGGATAATGGGACTTGCAGCCTAACACTATTTGAATTTGGGAAGTACACATAACTTGGACTTTCTTCTAGGAATCTACTATCAATATACCTGCACTGCATGGCTAAGTTATTAAAACCACCTTTTCAAACCAAGGAGCAAACTGGGACTCTGCAATTTTTAATTAGCCTCTTTGACTCATTGTCTTTGGCCATGGCATGTTGAATTGTTAGATTTAGATTATATATGTCATTCTATGGTTGATAAATTCTGATGTATGGCCTGCTCAAAAGCAATTGGCACATAGTGGTTATAGAAAACCCTTGCACTTGTTCACACACAGCCTCCAGGTTTGTACGTCAGTTGCCTTGCATTAGTTTCACCTTTCAGCATATGTTGGGAGGCTTGTTTTTCTACCAGTTTCTAATATGCATGATAAAAACCCAATACTGAACATGGTGGCAGGTGCAGGAAACTGGCTTGGCCATGTACAACCAAACAGATGGCTATGTTAATGAAGAGGAATATTTTTAGGATTACAGTTTTTGGGATGTATAAAATGAAATAATACCAATTTATTACTGGTAATTCCTTCTGTTCTCAAAACGGCAATGTGCTACTTACTATTTTACTCTTAGAACAGTTTTTTAAACTAAATAATTCATAATAACAAAGCATATATTATAATCCAATTATTTTTCCCTAAAAAGACACAAAACATACTAGAAGACAAATATTCATGAGGGGAAAAACTACTTATGGTGCGCTGTTTTCAGCTTCAGCTGAAAATCATTCTACATGTCAAGGTGCAGCTGTTAATGTGGAAATGCAATCAGCCTGCCCTCAGACTTGTACAGGATGGCCATGGTGAATAAGTTCGATCTTCTGTTGCTGCTGCAAAAAAAAGAAAAATGGATGTAAAATGTTAACCATGTCACAGGGTCTGTTTCACAGACATGAAAAGTTAACATAATGAGCGCTTCTTTTCCCCAGCTGATTCCCATGAAGGCCTTTGGTCACAGAATGGACAATGTGGGCAACAGTCGGAGTAAGGAACGAAATGTAGGCGGGTAAGCGGGCCACATCCCTGTTAATCCTGCTTAGGTAAGGTGAAACCATTTTGAAGGGATGTGAAATGCTAAGCCTGATTGTATCTTCTCTGAACAAAGGTAGCTGCTTCATTCTTTTTTAAATGTATGGCTCTATGTCAGGAAATCCTACAATTTGTAGTTTGGGAGGTTCTTAGGATTCTGTGCTAGGATTTTCTGCTCAACAACAATGGGCCTCCTGTATCTGCTGAGCTTTGGGTCCAAGATTTCCTGTTGATATCAACATTTGTGGATGCTCCTATTATATACAGTGGAATACTAAAGTGGTTTTCTTTATATAAAATGCCAAAATCAGGACTTCCTTATTGGAACACTGGGCAAGTTTAAGCCACGGATGGTGCAATTTGTGGTTATGGAGGGCTAAGAAAATAGCATTTATGTACTTATTTAAAACTTTTTTATCCCAATATTCTCACTTCCGTAGAGGGACTCAGACCGGCTTACAGCAAAGATTCAATGCTACAATCCAAATTAAAAACATCGTACAACAATACAAGATTAAAATACATATAGGTAAAATACATATAAGCCAAATCACCGACATAAAAACAAGTT
The DNA here is from genome assembly GCA_030556195.1 of Anolis apletophallus. Lineage (NCBI taxonomy): Eukaryota > Metazoa > Chordata > Lepidosauria > Squamata > Anolidae > Anolis > Anolis apletophallus. The sequence goes on along the minus strand of JARBWK010000003.1, from coordinate 163,143,757 downwards.
CAACTCAGTCTGTAAAAGTGGTCTCACACTTTGGTCTATAACCCTCTCAGCCTATTCTGGGAATGCTTCATTCCATAGCCAGGTTTTCACTAGCCTCCTGAAGGACAAACCGGAGGGGGCAGATCTAACCTTGCTTGGGAGAGAGTTTCATAGCTGAGGGGCCACCACAGAGAAGGCCCTGTCTCTCGTCTTCACCTGCCACGCTTGCGAAGGTAGCAGGACCGAGAACAGGGCCTCTCCAGAGGATCTTAGTGTCCTTGATGGCTCATAGGGGAGAATTCTTTCAGACAGATAAACTGGACCGGAAACGTATAGGGTTTAGTAGGTTAAAACCAGCACTCTGAATTGTGCTCAGAAGCTAATTGGCAGCCAGTGGAGCTGGCGTAACAAGAGTGTTGTGCGCTCCCTGTACCCCGCTCCCATTAGTAACCTGGCTGCCAAGTGTTGGACTAATTGCAGCTTCCGGGCTGTCTTCAGAGGCAACCCCATGTAGAGAGCATTGCAGTAATCTATATGGGATGTAACCAGAGCGTGAACTACTGTGGCCAAGACAGATTTCCCAAGGTACGGGTGCAGCTGGTGCACAAGCTTTAACTGTGCAAAAGCTCTCCCAACCACCACTGAGACCTGGGGTTCCAGGCTCAGCAATGAATCCAGGATTACTCCAGGCTGTGAACCCATGCCTTCAGGGAAGTGTAACCCTGTCAAGCACAGGCTGTAACCCTATCCCCTGTTTGGACTTACGACTGACCAGGAGTACCTCTGTCTTGTCTGGATTTAGTTTCAATTTGTTTGCCTTCATCCAGTCTGTTACAGTGGCCAAGCACCGGTTCAGGACTTGAACAGCCTCCTTAGTAGCGGGTGGGAAGGAGTGACAGAGTTGGACATCATCTGCGTACAAATGACACCACACCCCGAAACTCCAGATGATCTCCCCCAATGACTTCATGTATATGTGAAATAACATAGGGGACAATATTGAGCCCTGTGGGACCCCACAGTACAATGGCCGTGGAGTCGAGTAGGAGTCCCCTAGCAACACCTTATGGGAACGACTCTCGAGGAAGGACTGGAACCACTGTAAGGCAGTACCTCCAAGCCCCATTCCTGCAAGGCATCTCAGAAGAATACTATAGTCAACAGTATCGAAGGCCGATGAGAGGTCCAGCAGAACCAACAGGGACACACTCCCCCTGTCGAGCTTTCGGTGTAGATCATCCACTAAGGCGACCAAGGCTGTCTCAGTACCATGTCCCCGACTAAAGCCAGACTGTGCCGGAATAGATAATCAGTGTCTACCAAGAATTCCTGGAGTTGCGAGGCAACCACACATTTTAGGACTTTGCCCAAATAGGGGAGATTGGAAACTGGCCAATAGTTGATAAATTGAGTGGGGTCCAGTGATGGTTTTTCAACAGCGGTTTTATAACCACTGTATTAGAACTCTCTAGGAGACAATTCCTTCTTGACCAAACTACAATTCCCTAGATTCCATAGAATGGAACGAACAGTAAAAATATTATCATAGGGATACAACCTAAATTCCTAAACAGTTTTGGTCCAACTTATCTATCTGAACTTATCTTCTCCTATGAGCCTACTAGAACTTTAAGATCATCTAGGGAGGCTCTGCTCTTGGTCCCATCCATCATGGACATAGCTAATCTCTGTGAGGAAATCGTTCTTTAGATTGTCATTTTCATTAACCATTCAATTAATTATTGAGATGTTTTGTGTAGCTAAAATCTCCTTCTCATTTGAACTAGAAAATGCCTTGGTCCTTTTGATTTTTTAAAATATATTATGGATAAGGCCAAAAAGCAACTCAAATTTCAAAGAGAAAAATAAAGCAGACATGATAATGCCAGGGTTTATCCACTGGGTTTTGCGTATGCCATCGAATTTCATATTTAAAAGGCCATTGAATTCTGGCAGTAGATGAGGCTGACGTTGATGGAGCTGCCTTTAGAAAAGAAGAAAGAAAAGGCTTGTGATGAGAACTGTATGTAAGGACAAGGCAGAAAAGAGTGGCGGTATGCTGCATGTAGCACCGAATTCTAAACAAAGAGAATAGAATCATTAACTGGAATCAGAGCAGAGATGAAATGTAAAATGACAGCAGAATAAAGGAGGATTGGTAAACCACAGGCTAATTATATAGCACTTAACATTTTTTTTAATGCCAAGCTAAACAGCAGGCATCAGAACAGAGTGGGCAACCAGTAGGCTTCAGGAAAGAGCCTAAAACCGAAAAATTAAATAAAACTAGAAATGAGAGGAAAATGGGTATATAAAACAGAAAATATAAGTCTGAATAATTTGTTGTTAAGCCAAAGTTTCCAACAGTCTTAGCCAGAGAAGCTAGGGCACTAGTTGTAAACCGTCCCAAGTCCTTTCGGGGAGAGGAAGTGTGGTATTAAAAAAGCATTATGATTATCATTGTGACAGGAGATAGGAGTTGTAGTTCAATGGCTGAGGGACACATTCAAGCATATCCCAGGAAACACAGGAGCTCTTTTCTATAGTCTTTTTGTCTGCCCACCCACTTATTTCTCCTTATTCTCTGCCTAGCAGGAAGCTTTTTAAAAAGCTGGATTGGCACTAGGAGAATGATGAAAGAGCACTTCTGGTTCCAAGCCTTTTGGATGAGGGATACTCAACCTTTATAATCTCAAAAAACTTTATATGTTGGAAACTGCCCTGCGTCCCTTCAGGGAGATAGGGTGGTATACAAATACATTATTATTACTTTGCAAGCTAAGCTGACATGTATTGCATCAGATATCTACAAGGCTAAAATTACATGCTAGTTTACTTTTTTGAACCTTCTAACAGGCATGAGCTCTGAGCAGAGCAGTCATTATTACCCCATTACAGTGATGATTTGAAACTAATGTTTTCATCCTCACATATTACAGCAGTGGTTCTCAACCTGCGGATCCTTAGGTGTTTTGGCCGATAACTCCCAGAAATCCCAGCTAGTTTACCAACAGTTGGGATTTCTGGGAGTTGAAAGCCAAAACATCTAGGGACCCACAGATTGAGAACCACTGTGTTACAGGTTCACACTGTTTTTTCATTACTGCTGTCTTTGTCACATTTTCTGGTATTTTAGCTGTAAAGTTGTGGTATTGTCTGGTATGAGACAAGTCCTTGGGAGTTGCTGTACTGGTGACACCAACCCTAGCACTGCCACTAGAATTCATGCAGCAGAGAGTATTTCATCAATACATTCTATGAAACTGGAACAAACTGGAAGACTGGCTGTTAACCTTTAGCATCTGTGTGTCAAGTGGCCACCAAGGATAACACAATGTTACAACCACATGCACTATATATGATTCAACATGACAATGCCCAAAGCTTCAATATTTTAGACAGATAAGTGAAGGAAACTTTCCTAATTTCTTAAAGATCTTGAAGGCTGTCATTTTACTGCAAGAAATGCTGCTTCTGGTCTTCTGGCGTTTGTGGGACAAGTAAGGAATTTGGACAAATCCATTATTAAAGTCCACTATGCCAGACTATTTTCAAGCTTCATCCAAGTAAACTAAACTCAGAATTGTTTTATAAAAGAGTGGAGAAAATTGCATTTTCTTCAGAATGTCTGGTTTGGCTTTTGAAGTTTGTTTTGTTAGAATTTGTAGCAAAAGTCAAGGAACAGAAACCTGTATACTAAGGAATGCCACACAGTACTCCTATTTTGGGCAGGCTACAAAAAAGTAAGAACAAACTGCAGCACTGAGAAGTTGGTGAGATGGAACAGATCCTAATTATCGATTCTTTTGAAGTTGAAAAATCTGTATGGCCATTCTTTTAGCTTTGGGGTACACATTGCATTTGATGGCACACTACACTCAAGTAAATACAGTGCTTCTCCAAATGAGGTCCCTAGTAGGCTTGTGCATGGATTCAGAGTGGTTTGGCCTATTCAGCTTGTTTGGCTTAGTTGGATGGCCATAACAGCAAGGACCCCGCTGTCACGCTTTTTTCATCCATTACGGGACCACATGGCAGCCAATCACAGTTCTTCCTCTTCTACTCAGTATCACGTGGCATGCAAAGATGCGTTGTATGCAATCTGTCTCTGCTTCCTTAACCCCATTGCTGAAACTGAGGTTTCATTGAAGGGGAATAAAAGGAAAGGATTTGTGCTTCCTTAGCTCCGTTGCTGAAACCCAAGCTCCCTTGAAGGGAAAAAAGAGAAAAGGTCCCCGTAATGGAAAGGGGAGCCTAGTAAGTTCCCCATTTATTTATTTATTTTATTTCTGGTATTTGTACCCCGTCACTTCTCTACCCCCAAAGGGAGACTCAGGACGGCTTACATTAGAAATGGTACATTGCTGCTACATCACAAATTACAATAATATAATCACATACATAAACATTAAAACAATTACATAATCATTAAAAACCAGTACATGTAGCGTTAGTTAAAACCATAAAACAAATCACAATGTCATCTGCCGCAATGCCATTCCAGTCAATGTCCACTAAGCTGCAAATTATGTCTGCTGCCCGAAGGCCTGGTCCCAGGACCACAATTTTAATTTTTTTCTGAAAGCCAGGAGGGATGGGATTGATCTTATCTAGTTTGGGAGTGCATTGCAATGGGCTGGATCTAGCCGTATTTTTCAATTGTAGGCCTAAAATGGCTATCTGACTACCCACCAATTTTCAGGAGGTGTGCAAAAACAGATACGTGGATCTACCGGAATCTGGCCGACAGAAACGGATCAAGGTTCAGCCAAAGGGCACAAGCCTAGTTCCTAGTAAACAATTGCTTCATGCCATTCAAGGAGAGTTCACCAGAGTCTCAAGTTCAGGCGCAGTACACATAAAGATCATGATGAACCTCTTCTCTTATGGCATTGAAAGGTCTATATGACATGCCTGTTTCGTTTGTTTGTGTTTTAAAAAAGCACCCCTGCATAAAATAAGAGGCAATGTGTTGTTGTTTTTATTTACTGCACTGATAACATAATCAGTTTATTGGCAGCATGCTTCTTTTGACGATCAATCTCCCTAGAAGTTCACTACTGTCAAAGACTTCTAATACCTCTAAATCAGGGGTGCTCAGAATGGTGATCGGGATCACCAGGGTGATCTTCAGGCCTCATCCTGGTGATCTTCAGGCCCCTGACCAGGTTTTTTGCTGTTGGGCCTCTTCATGCGCCCCTGCACGCTGCAAAGAAGTCCTCCGTCGTTGCTCCTCCCCGCTCCCTGCTCGCGCACCACCTCCAAAAGCTCCAGAGTCCAAGAGGCAGAATGGGCCCCCTCTTTTGGATTCCTCCTCCTCCCTCCGTCCTTCTCCAGCCACTCAGAGTCGTAGGAGACCAAAGGGGGCGGGCCTGGATGACGCGATGCATGGCTGGCCCTGCGCGCATGCGCAGAAGCACCCATTCTGCCTCTCTGACTTCTCGTGAGCTCTTGGAGGCGGCACGCATGCTGGCGGCATGGAAATAGGAGCAACAACGGAGGAGAAGAAGGACGCTTTGGGGTCATTTCCTTACCGCATCTCAAAGGTCGGTCTTTTTACTTTGAGGTGGGTGCTTGATTGTTCTGTGGCATGTCTCTTTGTTAATTTTTAATGTTTAAAAATGGCCTTTTAGCTCCAAAGCCTCTCTGCTTGCTTTGTTCCTTGAGAAATATATGTTGGGGAATATGGAAATGTGGGAGAAATGGGGTGGTTGGATGTATTTTTGCATGCCCCTTTGTTTACCTTGCTGAGTATTAAATGGCCTTGTAGTTCAACAGCCCCTCTTCTTACTTTCTGGCTGATAATATGTGTGGTAATATGGCAGTGTGGGAGAAATGGGGTGGTTGGATGTATTTTTGCATGCCCCTTTGTTTACCTTGCTGAGTATTAAATGGCCTTGCAGTTCAAAAGCCTCTCTTCTTACTTTCTGGCTGATAATATGTGTGGTAATATGGCAGTGTGGGAGAAATGGGGTGGTTGGATGTATTTTTATGCTCTGTTTTATATTATTGTTATTAAATTGAAATGTTGATGTTTTATAACTTCATTTTATATAAACTGCCCTGAGCCTGCTGGAAGGAGCGGTACATAAAAATGAATTTATATATTTATATATATATATATACACACACACACACACACATACTGTATATATATAAGAAAATAGTTATACGTTTTACATTTCTAGGTAGGTGATCTTTGGGACTTGATTTTTTAATCAGTAGCTCCCATGCTGAAAAAGTGTGAGCGCCCCTGCTCTAAATCCTCAAGATGTTATGACTTCATGATTCCTCATAACATTTTTGAGAGGCACAGCTGGGTTCAGCCGTAATGTTTCCTCTAGGTTCAGAATGTCTCCTGAGAGCAGCCCCTTCTTGACAGTTTTTTGTTGACCTTATACAGGCAAAGAGCATTCATATGGCTTGAGCAGTCTGGAAAAAATATGTTACTTATTTTGATGATAAATTCCAGAACCTGCCTCAACTGGCTAAGGGGTTGTGGGAGCTATAGCCCAAACATATAACTTTTCAAAGCTCTGGATTTCTAAGTGCATACTTTGTACAATCTTGTTACACCCACAGAGCACTTTATCACACATACCAATTTATCTCCAGGTATACATTGATTTTTTTTGCTTCATTGTTTATAAATAATGTCTCCTCATTCACAAGCTGATATGCAGAGCCAAAGTGGACATGACAACAGTTGTAAGGGAAACGGAGAGGATTTTTGCTGGAATGAAAAGATGAAACTATTTGTGTTAGGGTTGCCAGGTCAGGATTATCTATCTACAGAGTAACTGAAAGGTATTGCCATCCTTGCCGGGAGAGTTCCCTCTGTACAATCATTTGCAACTACATTGATGAAGTCTGATGAAGTGGGAATACTGTAGTATTGCTATGCAATTGTCATGAAATATGATATGTGGTTTGAATGGAATTGTATGAAAGATTAATGAATGAGAAGAGCTAATAGTTTTGGAAGCACCATTCTGAAGATAGAGGCCTGGAAAACAATTATACTCAAGAACTGTAATTAAAAGTTGTTGAGGAACTGTGGCCATGACCAACTGTTTAACTTTGGAGGGAAACCAATGTGTTTACATTAGTCAAAGGCAAGGAAATGCTTACAAGGTTTCTTTATGTTTAGAAGGAAGTCAAAACAAGGCTGCTTACGTTTACCAACACCTATTATGCAAAGTCAACGTCTCTCCAGAAAACTAAGATGAAGCCAGGATGTTTCAGGCTAGAAAAACATCAGTCATTCATTTACCACTTTGGAAAAACATCAGCAAGAAATTGCTATATAAGAGACCTTCTAATATTCCAAAAAGTATGATGGACAGTGGTGCTGTTCACCTGCCATGCTCTGCTCCTTGGGATGGAGGGAGATGGTGTACCTTGGGAGTATCAGATCTGCAATGAAAAGCAAGAATCTGGGCACTTGGCCTGCTTTTCTCAAGGGAAGAGGAAGGAGTGTGATTTTGGAGTCATGTTCTTAAAGAAGGAGGATGCATTTTGGCATTTAGAAGTTTTGGCAGTTTTGGAACTGTGTGTTGGCAGGCTGTAGGGAAGCAGGGTCTGGTCTAACAGGTGTTCCTCTCCAGGAGATGACAGAAGGAGAAATGGTGATGTATGAATGAGTAAGGGTAATGTGAATGCTGACTAAAATGTAACTCTCCTTTTGTTTGTTTGTTAGCCTGTGTAACTGCAGGCTGTTTGTGGATTCAATGTAGTTACATAGAATCTGTATGTCTATATGTCTAAATGTTGTTCTGTAAAAGTTCGGATACACTTTCTCTTACTGGAAAATTGCAATTAAAAACCTATACTTAAAAGTTATTGAAACGTTATTCATAACACAATTGGAGAAGTTTCCTTTGCGGCTACAGATAGCCTCACTGATCCATCCTGGGGTTAATGCCTAGAATTGCATTTTTGGATTTTCTAAGCTCCCTCTCTGCCTCAGTACAGGCTGATCATGCTTTGGTTGAGCAGATGTTTCAATGACATATGTTGTTATGTGGTTGTTTTGAGCTAATACAAATGATAGGATTGGCTTGTAAATATATTGAACTTCATTGCAGCCTTCCTAGTAAGCGACGGAAAATTGATAACTTATCTCTGAAGATAAAACAATTTATATGTTACAACAATCAATACTTGTATCAAACACAACATTTTCTGTGAGTATACAGAATCTTCAACCAGTGTTTTACTCCCCCTCAACCTTGAACTGCCAATTGGCAAGAAAAAAGCAGCAACAGCCTGGCTTATTCAAAGATCTGCAGCCATGGTTTGATATGCAAAAAACAGCAGGTGAAGTCTTTCATGGCCCAGAGTTGCCTCCGTTAATTTGTGCAGAGATCAGCCAGGAGTTCAAGGAAAAGCTCCAAGGGACAGGTTCAGAAGCTGCCAATGCTTCTAGCATAATCACATTTGCTCTTAGTCAACAAGAGCAAATCCCGGGGAAAACAGCTGCACCAAAATGTGGATTCCTCAGACTAAAAGATTTTGTCCAATGCTCCATACACAGGAATGACCTTCGAAAGATCCCCTCAAACCCTCACAACTAACTTATTTATTTAATGTCCCAGCTGTTGGGCTGTGCCTTACACTTTGGCAGGGTGAGTACATCTTGCCTGAGGGTCCCCAGTGGGGTTCCAGGCATGAGCAAGGATTTGAAACCCTGATATCCAGAATTTAATCCCGCATTCATAACCCACTGCCTCTTTTACACATAGAATAATATAGCTGGAAGAGACCTCATGGGTCATCCAGTCCAACCCCTTGCCAAGAAGCAGGAAAATGGTATTCAAAGCATCCCTGACAGATGGCCAGCCAGCCTCTGCTTAAAAGCCTCCAAAGAAGGAGCCTCCACCACTGTCCAGGGAAGAGAGTTCCACTGCTGAACAGCTCTCACAGTCAGGAAGTTCTTCCTAATGTTCAGGTGGAATCTCCTTGTCCTGTAACTGGAAGCCATTGTTCCATGTACTAATCTTCAGGGCAGCAGAAAACAAGCTTGCGCCCTCTTTCCTATAACATAAGACAAGACCTCAATCATGCTTAACTAACTTGTTAGAATTCTTTGAGGGTGTAAATAAACACATAGATAAAGGGGACCCAATTGATATTGTTTACCTTGACTTTCAAAAGGCTTTTGACAAAGTCCCTCACCAAAGGCTCCTAAATAAGCTCTTCAGCCATGGAATCAGGGGACAGGTCTTGTCCTGGATTGGAACCTGGCTAAACTGTAGGAAACAAAGGGTGGTAATAAACGGACATTTCTCTGGGTGGAAAGAGGTGAGAAGTGGCGTACCCCAAGGTTCAGTTTTGGGTCCGTTACTTTTTAATTTATTCATTAATGATCTGGATGTAGGAGTGAATTCTGAGGTAGCAAAGTTTGCAGATGACACTAAATTGTTCAGGGTAGTTAAAAATGAAACTGATTGTAAAGAGCTCCAGAAAGATCTCTCGAAATTGAGTGAATGGGCAACAAAGTGGCAAATGCATTTTAACCTAAACAAGTGTAAAGTCATGCACATCGGGCAAAGAACCCCAACTACACCTACAAATTGATGGGGTCAAAGCTTTCCGAGACAAACCAGGAAAGGGATCTTGGGGTCTTGGTGGACAGCTCAATGAAGATGTCAACCCAGTGCGCAGCAGCAGTGAAAAAAGCAAATTCTATGCTTGGCATGATCAGAAAGGGAATCGAAAATAGGTCAGCAAATGTTGTATTACCTCTCTACAAATCGATGGTAAGGCCACATTTGGAGTACTGTGTACAATTCTGGTCTCCGCACCTTAAGAAGGATATAACGGAACTGGAAAAGGTACAGAAAAGGGCAACAAGAATGATCCAAGGGATGGAGCGGCTCCCTTATGAAACCAGGTTGCAACGCCTTGGTCTTTTCAGCCTTGAAAGACGGCGTTTAAGAGGTGACTTGATCGAAGTGTATAAAATCATGCATGGGATAGAAAAGGTGAATAAAGAAAAACTGTTGTCTTTGTCACAAAACACTAGGACTGACTGACTGACTGACTGACTTTATTATTTCTGAGTCGCCCTCCATGTTAGTGCTCTGGGCGACTTACACATAGCAATTCAACAATTAAAAATATTAAAAATATTAAAAATTAGATTAAAATATTTAGGGGTTAAATGCAAGGGCCAGGCTCAGGTAGTTGAGTTCCTGGTTCTGCATTAGCCATGGGCTTTCCTAAATAGCCAGGTCTTTAGAGCGGTCAGGAACTGGGGCAGGTCGAGGGAGGCTCTCTGGTCCGGTGGCATCGAGTTCCAGAGAACGGGGGCCACAATGGAGAACGATCTCCGTCTCGTGGCCTCCTGGTGGGCCTCTTTCACGCCCGGGACGCAAAGAAGGTTCTTGTTTGCCGGCGCGGTGTCCCTTGAATAGGCAGGCATCAGCAAGCGGTCCTTAAGTATGTTGGGCCCCGGCCCGTAGGGCTTTGAAAGCCAAGGTCAAGGTCTTATGTAAGGCTCTATACTCAACGGGCAGCCAGTGCAGGCGCTGCAGGGATGGTGTAATGTGGCATCTCGTCGATGTTCCTGTGAGAAGCCTGGCGGCCGTTCTACACAATCTGGATCCTGCGGGTTAGTGACCGGGCAGACCCACATATAAGGCGTTACAGTAATCCAGCCGTGATGTAACCGTGGCATGGATTACTGTAGCTAGCGCTCGTCGGGAGGTAGGGCGCCAGTTGTCTCGCTTGGCGCAGGTGGAAGAAGGCCCTTTTGCTCGTGGAGGCAACCTGGGCCTCCATCGACAATTTGAGTCCAGGATAACACCAAGGCTCTTTACTGAGGGGACGGAATCAATGGTTCCCCTTCGAAGGGGGCAGTGGGAAAGGTGGTTCTGGGCGGCCCGGCCATAAGATCTCCGTCTTTGATGGATTTATTTTGAGTTTGTGGGCACGGAGCCATTTTGTTACTGCTTCCAGACCTCGAGTGAAGTTTTCGGGCACCGGTTGCGCCAGGCTCCAGCTTCAGCAGGAGCTGAGTGTCATCGGCATATTGGTAGCACCCTAGGCCGAAGCTCATACTATACCAGCCAAAGGCTGGACATAGATGTTGAACAACGTTGGTGATAATATGGCGCCCTGGGGTACTCCGCACTCGAGGAAAGATTTCCTAGAAGTTTGGCCTAGCCATTCAACTTGCTGGCTACGTCCGCGCAGGAAGGAGCTAATCCAAGCTAAAGCTGCTCCTTGTATCCCTATGGTAGCAAGTTGTCGTGACTAATTGGCAGCGGATATCGTCCGAGATGGCCACCAGGACGGTCTCGGTCCCGTGCCGGGCGAAACCCTGATTGAAAAGGGGTCCAAGCCATCTGAGGTCTCAAGGAAGTTTTTGTAGCTGGGTTGCTGCCGCGCTGCCTCGATCAGCTTACTGAGAAACGGGAGGTTTGAGATGGGACGGTAGTTTGCTGGCATCGCAGGGTCCAGGACTAGGGGGCACTCCCTGAAGCTCCAAGGTAGGAAAGTTAGGACTAACAAAGGGAAATATTTCTTCACCCAGAGGGTCATTGGGTTATGGAACTCACTTCCAGAGGAGGTTGTGACAGCTGTCAGCCTGAACAACTTCAAGGCAGGATTAGACAGATTCATGGATACCAAGTGTATCGGTAGTTACTGAAAAGGACATTCAAGTGCCACCTCGGAGTTGGTTGAGGTAGGCAGGATTTCCTGGGTACTGGTTGTGGGTCGGGAGCAGGTGAGGGTTTTGCCCTCCTTTCTGCTAGAGATCCCCGTGTACAACTGGTGGGCCACTGTGTGATACAGGATGCTGGACTAGATGGGCTGAGGTCCGATTCAGCATGGCTCTTCTTATGTTCTCATGTTCTTATGACATACTGCTTGGCTCTATTGTTTTTATTCTGATTAGCGTAAACTTTCTTTTGGGGTAATCTCAGGCTTATTGGTCTATGAAGAGGTGAATACAAAATGTGTGTATATGTGCCTGCAAATTGTCTGTCAACCTATGATAACTACATGTATTTTGTAGAGGTTTCTAAGGCAATGCATCCTCAGAGGTGGTTTTGACAATTCCTTCCTCCGAAATATCACCTAAGGCAGGGCTGTCCAACTGATGCGGGGGCCGCATAAGGCCCCCAGCCCCTTCCCCTGCGACCCCTAAGCTTTTAATAAAAAAAATAAATTAATTAAATAATATTTTTAAAATTACCCACTTCCGGTTCTGGAAGCCACACGGGATTTCGCTCTCAACGCGAGATCACGCCTGCGTTGAGAGCGATATCTCGTGTGGCTTCCATAGTCTCGCGATACTCTTGTTGCCGAAATCTTGGCTACTTAATCCCTGCGGCCCACGCAGACGCGCTTTGGGCCTTCGCGGCTGCTGCCTCAGTCAGTCGTCGCTCTGCTCGTGGTCCGCTACTCCTGGATCCTGCACGTTTGGGAAGGTAGGCTAACCTTTATGTTATTATTATGTAATTGTGTATGGATGCCCCTTATGTATTCCCTCCCTGCATTTCTCCTTAGTAAAAGATTATATTTGATTGTATGGATGCCTCTTATGAATTGTAAGTAAATTGGCGCTGGGGGCGGAGCCTGGGGCAGGGCGGAGCCGGGGCGGGGGCAGACCCTTTGGCCCCCCACGTCATCAGTGACCAGAATTCAGGCCCCTGGGCCGGTAGAAGTTGGACAGCCCTGACCTAAGGCAACCAGAGCTGACCCTGCTTAGCTTCCAAGATCAGATGGGTTTTATGCATTAAGGGTACATGGAGGTACCTTGAAAATACCTGGCTATTGCTCATGTTCACTTGCATGCCACTCAGAAACAGCCACATTTGGCCATGTTTATGTTTTACACCACTGAATATACACAGTAATGAAAAGCATGGCTGCTATATAAGTGGCCAGTAAAGCTAAATCAAATCCAAGTTGGTAAGGAATTAAAATAGGGAGCCTATACAACTGTTTACAAATGGGAAGTATATTTTTGCATCCATCCTCCCATTCCTGGATGATTCTGGGGATTGCAAATAGTGGTGCCTTTTCTTATATAGCTTCACTTTATTGTTATTTTGATAGATTCAGGCTGAAATATACCTATTCATGTTTGAGCAGCAAAGTGAAAAGAAAAATAATATTTATTTATTATTTATTTACAGCATTTTTATCTTGCTCTTTTCAGCCCAAAGGCGACTCAGGGTGGCGTACAGATTGGCAACAATTAGATGCCACAACATGCATACATACATATCAATTAAAATATTAAATAGCACATAAAACAATCCATATAAAACCATTAAAACTATAATATATTTAGAAATAAGTGCAAGTGTAAATATTAGCCATTATCTTCACCAAATAACCTGACATCATGACTTTGCACAAAAAGCAGTCATCTGTCCAAGGTGCTGGACAATCCATGGTGAAATCTCTAGTGCTTTTCCTAACAGGCTGATTTTTGTGCTGATATTGTAAACACACACATAAACACAGACTATCTACAGCGGCCTGGCTGTATTAGTTCTTGAGAAAGGAAGAGGAGTGAGGTGGCCTTGCTAGGATTTGGTTATAAACCTGTTATGGTTCCCAGAGAAATATAAGACTGTTAAACCCCTTGGTAAATGAACAGCACAGAAAGTGCAAAAACGGAGAACTGTAAAGATTCCAGTGACCGGTCTCCTCTACAATTCACAAACACTAGCTGAAAAAAGTCAAAGCAAACACAGAGGGGGGAAAAGTACAGAAAGTATTTACTTAAAACATATGCATCTAGTTACATAGGGGAAACTTCTCAAGGTAGGTAAAAAATAGTAGAAAAAAGGTTACTGCTGCACATCTGTATGTTTTTCTTTGTTTTCTAGATGAAATGGAGAGTTGAATCTGAAATGGAAGGTTTTCCATTGTTCACATTTTCCCAATGCAAGTTTTAACCTTTTTCTCTCCTATGTTTTTCCTACCTTGAAAAGTTTTGTCTCTGTAACTAGATGCATATGTCATAAGTACATGTAGACAGGGGAAAGTAATGAAACACTCCTTTTGGAGATAACATATATTGAGGATGAACATGCATGATTATTAATTTCCAACAGGTCTCTGGCAATGCCTTTCTTTACCCCCTGAAAACCTGCTCTAGAACAATGTTAGAATTGGCTTGATGGAATCTGTTGGGGAAATCTTGGGATCTGTAGTTTTTTGAGACACTAGAGCATTTGAAATGCCCCCCCCCCAAAACTGGAAATATGCATTAGCAGCTGCAATAGAATCAGCACTATAATTATGTGGTATAAAAAGACCCCTTGTGAAAATGGGGTGTCATTTCCCACCCTAGATACACATTACTGTGACCTCCTTTAGTTACAAACTGAGGAAAAGGTGTCAAGCAACCTGCTTTTAAATTTGGACAACCTCAGTTCTTCTAAGCTACTGTCTGGGGGTGCCCTGGTGGCACAGTGGGTTAAACCGCTGAGCTGCTGAACTTTTGAATCTTACTATTATGCCCATCTTTTGCCAACCTAGCAGTTTGAAAACACGCAAATGTGAGTACTGCTTCTGCAGTCATGCCGGTCACATTTCCTTGGAGGCACCTACGAACAATGCCGGCTCTTCGGCTTAGAAATGGAGATGAGTACCCCCCCCCCCAGTCAGATCTTTACATTTACTAATTTCTGGTTTTATCCAGTGTGTATTATAATCAATATAAGTTACTGAAAATGGCATTGAATCTTGCCAGAGTTGTAAGCTGCCTTGCATCCCCTTACTGGGGTGAAAAAAGTAGGGAGTAAATGAAGCAAATTAATCATAATGATGATAATACCATGATAAAAAGCATGGAAGAGAAAGGCATTTGAGGATAAATAATCCCTTAGTAGTGCAACATTTACTTTGATTGAAGATCATCCCTTGATCAGTTCTTGGCATCTCTGGGGGGAGGTTATTGGGAGGAAAACTTCTTAGCTTCATGGTAGTGTGTTTGCTTTTAATGCAGAAAGTCCAAGCTTCAATTGCTGCAGTCTTTGGAAAGTCTTTTGTATGAATGAAAAGACCATCGCTAGTTAAACTAGGTCCTAACACCAATGAGATTCTCTTAGCTTAATGTTGGAGTTCAAAAAAAGTAAAAAAAAGAAAAAACTGGAAATGGTAGAAGTTGTATTTCACAAAAAAGAAAATCAGCCTGTTTATTGAGCCTTGCAAATGCCAATTTCTTGACAGTAAATATTTGATTTTAATACCTATTTTATAAACCTATATAACTGGGGTCACATAAAAGTTCTTGGTCCAAAAGGGGTCACAAGTAGAAAAGTTTAGGAAGGCCTGGTATGGATAATACTGAGCTGAACATCCCACTTGGCTCAGTCAGTATAAGGCAGCCTCTTAGTGTTCGCAGAGGAGCAGCTGAGAAAAAAGGAAGGGGGGGGGGGGGGACCAAAACAAGCAAAGCAGCGAAGTAGAGAAACACCTGGAGATGCATTATATTTTGCCAACTCTGAGTTTTATTTATCCTTCCAGACTACACCCTCAGGTTAACAAACTGGTTGCCTTCTCATGCCTTTTGAAAGCTGCCATAGACAGTGTTTCACTGGCAGCACATAAACCATCAAAAAGGATATTTACTCTGTGATGTGTAGCAAACATCTTGTTCCTGCCTCAGGCAGTCCCTAGACATAGGGAGTTAAGGAAGATAAAAGATGTTTCTCTACTCTCAAATGTTACTGGTCTGAGATGGATTCTGCCTTTTGCTAGGCGCTGTCTGTGTACCTTTTTTTTTTTTACTCTGGCAATTTTGATTTTGCCAACCAAAAATGTTACCTAACAGTCTCACTATTTACATCAAATTTTCCTTTTCTCACCTTAGCAAAGTCATCTCATAGCCATGGCTCAGATTACTTGCAATACTTACAGGACATGTCAGTGAATCTCCATTGGGTCATTCATTACCATTGTGACTTTCAGCCTCTATGCAGACAGACATCACATAGTGGCACTCAAGCAGACTGTCAGGACTTAATCATAAAGGCCACTGGAATTGCGACACATTGTGGCAATTCCAGCGGTGCACGTTTTGGGGGGGGGGGGGCAGGGCATGGGGAACCCATTGCCTCATGTCCACATCGCCCAACTCACCCAGATGAGCATCCCACAGTGGGAAGCATCGACTGTCTGGCTTCCCTCCATTGTTCCTAGTGGAACATGGGAAGCCCCCATCACCGCCCCTTTAAGCACAGAGCCCCCCTGGAAGTAGCTGTGCCTTGTGTAATGGGAGCCAGCAGGCTCAGTGCTTAAAGGGGTGGCTAAATGAAGCATGCCACCAATTCTTTCCCCTCTGATGAGGTTGTTAGTTCCATGTTTTCATCTGTACTTACCCAATTCATAATCTTCCCACATTCACATGGTGCAAGATAGTTTAATTATTCATGTAATGGCTGTACCATCGTACACCAGCATCATAATATATCAGCAAAAGACAGGACCAAAACTAGGAGCCTATTTTCCCTTCTAAGAAGTGGGGTGGGGGAGCATGCTACTCACAAAAATGGGGCTTCTTACCTTCCCCATTGTTTTTGCCATTCCTGGAAAATTTGCTCACACACTTTGGTGCACTTTGGAGCCCCCGGTGGTGCAATGGGTTAAACCCTTGTGCCAGCAGAACTGAAGACCAACAGGTTGCAGGTTCGAATCCAGGGAGAGTGTGGGTGAGCTCCCTCTGTCAGCTCCAGCTCCCCATTGTGGGGACATGAAGCCCCCCACAAGGATGGTAAAACATCAAAACATCTGGGTGTCCCCCAGGCAATGCCCTTGCAGACAGCCAATTTTCTCACACCAGTTTCTCAAGTTTTTCCTGACATGAAAAAATAACCCAATTAGGAATGATGTACAAGATAGCACAGGGGGCTGCAGGAGGAGTGGATATTCCTTTCTTCCTCACTACCTGCATATGTGAATGTGTGTTTGACTTTTTCCCTTCTTCCTCCCCCACATACTAGTTAAAGTGAGACCTAACTAACATAGCCTATTTGGCAGACCTTAAAATCCCACAGCACTGTAAATATTTTAGAACTCTGTAGATATGAAACAGCTGTTGATTATCCTTGGATAGGAGCTCACTGTGAGCTCCCTGTGACAAGTGAATCATGAATAAATATCAAAAAAGCCTGAGGGCTCCATTTGAACAAGGAGCTCTACAAGGTTCTTGGTATCCAGATGATGCCATGTTTCAAAGGTGAAAAGTGAAACCTTCACTTGGGCTCAAAATGTACTTCAGAACAAATATATCACAATATTTGTTTTTTAGCTGTCAAAGTGATGGGAAGAAAGACCTATCAAGTTACTGTAGCTCATCTCCTCTACGAGCCCACTATGTTGTAATTGCTATTGTACATAAGCAAATCTGTTAATTACATAAATTAATGTGGAATATATATTGTTGAAGGTTTTCCTGGCCAGGATCACTGGGTTGTTTTGAGTTTTCTGGGCTGTATGTTCATGTTCCAGAAGCAAGATGCCTACCATAGATGCATGCAAAACATCAAGAGAGAATACTTCTGGAACATGGCCATACAGCCCGGAAAACGCACAACCCAATGTGGTATATATTTTATTAAAAGTACAAGTTTTTTCTGAGTTGATTCAGGGTGCTTTCACACCACACAGTATGAAAGTACTATTATTATGAATCCTACAGCTGTTGGGGGGGATGGGGCAAGAATTGGGGAGGGATGCTGTAGAGCAGGCCTGGGCAAACTTCGGCCCTCCAAGTTTTTTGGACTCCAACTCCCACAATTCCTAACAGCTAGTAGGCTGTTAGGAATTGTGGGAATTGGAGTCCAAAACACCTGGAGGGCCGAAGTTTGCCCAGGCCTGCTGTAGAGAAACACACATATACATACACACAATGGGCAGAAGAAGAACCACCTTGAAGCCAAAGCAAGGCCTCTTCTGTTCCTTTCCCAATTTGCAAAAGATGGGATCAAGATTCCAACAAGTAGGGATCTACTCCATTGGAGAACCCTAATGGCGCAAACATGGAGATCCCAAGGCCTTCCTGCTTCACTTTTTATTTAACAGTTCTATGGTTAATGTCATTTTTATGTACATATACATTTTAAATGGTATTTTATTTGTATAGGTGTTAGTGCTGGAACTCTTATTTTAAAGAGGAAAACATGATATTAATAATAACTGTCACAGCTTTGGGTTGTTGTGAGGTTTCCGGGCTGTATGGCCATGTTCCAGTGTACTGTCACTCCATCTTGCCTGCAGAAGAGCTCTGTTCGTCAACTTCCTCATTGATCAAATGCCAGCATTTTTGGCATTTCATTATGGATTCCTTAAATACCTCCCCATTTTAAAGCGGTACCTATTTATCTACTCACATTTGCTTTCAAACTGCTAGGTAGGCAGAAGCTGGGCTAAAGACCAGGAGCTCTCCTGACCCAGGCTTCAAACTGTCAACCTTTAAATTGGCAAGATTTACTGCAGCTGGTAGTTTACCTGCTGTGCTAAAGCCAGGATATATATATTTTAAAAATTGAATATCTTGAAAAGGTGGGTATTCAAGTGAAGTGCTTGGTGGTGATCCAAGCACTTCACTCCTGCAATTTCCCCTGTGCAGCTTTGCATCACATTTGTTAACTGATTGTGTTATGTATGAAACCCATCTGGGGGAAAACCAAGGATCTAAGGGACTGAGGAGGTAAGAGTCCTACTGCATGGGAGATCTTCAAGGATCCTGCAAATCATCTGCTTCCGTCATCATCATCATTATTTATACCCCCAGTAGGGACTCAAGATGGCTAGCACTCCACACGAGAAAAGTTTAAAAACTGCAATACAAAAGTTAAAAAAAACAATTACCATATATACTCTAGTATAAGCCGACCCGAATATAAGCCGAGGCACCTAATTTTACCACAAAAAACTGGAAAAACGGGTTGACTCGAGTATAAGCCGAGGGTGGGAAATGCAGCAGCTACTGGTCAATTTCAAAATAAAAACAGAAACCAATACAATTACATTAATTGAGGCATCAGGAGGTTAAGTGTTTGTGAATATTTACATAAAACTGTAATTTAAGATAAGACTGTCCAACTCTGATTAAACCATTATTCTAACCTTCAGTGTAAATGTGCTTGTATCCTTCCATTAATAAATAGAGTAAAATAATGGAAATGTAATAACAGTAAGAATAGAGTAAAATAATAAAGGTAATAATAACCATAATAAATAGAGTAAAATAATAAATGTAATAATATATAGAGTAAAATGATAAATGCAATAATAAATAGAGTAAAATAATAAATAGCCTTGACTCAAGTATAGGCCGAGGGGGACTTTTTCAACTTAAAAAAGGGGCTGAAAAAGTAGGCTTATACTCAAGTATATACAGTAAATAGTAACAGTGTGGTAAAAACAATTAAAATACAGTAAATATACTAAGATGGCCTTGCAAGTGAACAAGCAGGAGTGCCCCAGTTGGCAGCTGGTAGCAAAAAAGTTTTAGATTTTGGAGCATT
Source organism: Anolis apletophallus (assembly GCA_030556195.1). Taxonomy (NCBI): domain Eukaryota; kingdom Metazoa; phylum Chordata; class Lepidosauria; order Squamata; family Anolidae; genus Anolis; species Anolis apletophallus. The sequence continues at coordinate 163,124,276 of JARBWK010000003.1, read as the reverse complement.
TCAGATTTTGAGGTTATGAATTAGTGATGCTCCACCTGTACTACAACTCTCAAACTATTCCAGTTAGAAAGAGCAATACTGACAAACCTGGCTACCAATTATACCAAGAAAGTTTGTGGCAGCAATGAACAGTATTGCGTGAAGCTATCACTTTGAGTTGTCTGTCAATTGACAGGGCTATTTCCCCACTCTCGGCTGCTGCCTTGGGTCATCATTCCAATTTACACCTGTCAGCTTGACTTGTGATTAGTTTCTGCAATACACAACACAATCCCCACTTATATTGGCATTTTTTTTCCTGCAGACTAATCCCCACTCTTTCCTGTAATTTTCAGGCCAATGGCAAAATGTTGTCATGTTCTATTGCACCTTTAGCTTCAAAGGAGGATCTTACACAGAATATATTAACGTAAACTGCAATGAAGACTGAAAATGAGAATTTCAGGATTATCTTCCCTAGCTCTGCATTGATGAAATATAGGTACATGTTGTTTCACTAGCCCTCTGTTGTTACTAACATCTCATTTATTCTTGTCAAACAACCTGGAACATTTTAATGAAAGTAATTAATAAGGGCTTGGACTGAACAGTCCTTATCTAAATTAGATAAATACTCCTTGGTGAATTTCTGGAAGCAATTAGTATGCATCAATGTGTATTATATGTTTTCAAAACTTAGGTTACAACAGAAAATTCAATGATTCAGTTGCAGCAATGTACAAATAGCTTTTGTGGTACATATAACCATCATATAAAAATGCCAGGTGGTATAGTAGCTTCTGAAAATGAGATTATTAAAAATGAAATGGCTTGAAGTTTGTCGATCCTGGCCTGTGTCCGGGTCCTGCATCAGGATGTGTTGTTATTAGCTTGTTGAGCACTGAGTGAGTGCAAGAGTCTTTCTGGCTGGCATAATACACAAGAACTGAAAATGTAATATTTTTGTCCAAGAACTGAAAATAACATAGTTTTGGCACAGTTGTGTCAGTTTGGGCCCCTGACTATTTACCTGGTGCTCTTAACAATTTTCTTCAAGGCGTTGAAGCAGTTCACATAGCATGAATATCCTACAAATATACAGGTTCAGTATCCGCTACTTGAAATGCCTGGGACCAGAATTATTTTGGATATTGGATTTTGGAACACCGTACCTGTATTTGCATATATGTTACATGATGTGATATCTTGGAGATAGGATCCGAATCAAAACACAAAAGTCATTTTATGTTTCAGATATACCTAGAATATATATACCATATATTCTAGGGTTCCCTGGTGGTGCAGTGGGTTAAACTGCTGAGCTGCTGAACTTGCTGACTGAAAGGTTGGCAGTTCGAATCCAGGGAGTAGAGTGAGCTCCTGCTGTTAAGCCCAGCTTCTGCCAACCTAGCAGTTCGAAAACATGCAAATGTGAGTAGATCAATAGGTACCGCCTTGCAAGGAAGGTAACAACGCTCCATGCAGTCATGCTGGCCACTTGACCTTGGAAGTGTCTATGGACAACACTGGCTCTTCGGCTTAGAAATGGAGATGAGCACCGCCCTGCAGAGTCAGACACGACTAGACTTAATGTCAGGGGAAACCTTTACCTATATCTATACCTTATACCAGGCATGGGCAAACTTTGGCTTCAACTCCCACAATTTCTAATAACTGGTGGGCTGTTAGGAATTGTGGGAATTGAAGTCCAAAACACCCGGAGGGCCAAAGTTTGCCCATGCCTGCCTTATACACATGGCTTGAAGCTAATTTTTAATTGTTTTTAATATTTTGTATATGAAACAAAGTTTGTGTATATTGAAACCTCAGAAAACAAGGTACTTCTACATTGCTATGAATACATGCAGTTGAACAATACAGAATAAAGGACAAGTAGAGTCACACTTTATTTAAGCCTGAAATGCTGATTGCTAATATACAGCACAACATGGTGTTCAGTTTGTCTTTTAGTTCTGTGCTTTTAATATCCATTCTCCTTGCAATTTATCATATTTTTTTTAAAAAACACACACACGTGTAACAATGCTTTGCAATTATGCAAGTTGTACCTGTTCACAGGTATCACGTTTCAATATATCTTCTCTGAAAAACAAAATCCTATATGATACAGTACACAGTGAAGGCTACAGCAATCAAGCTACTCAGGAGTAGCATAATGAAGATGAAGAGGCTGCACCTATGTAAAAAGAAGGATTTTAACCTTGCAACCATACGACTTACCTTTCCACATTCATTTGGTCAGGATTTAAACCTGTTTTTTTCATTGCCACAGTTTGAATTAATTCATTTCTACAGAGATGAACCTGTGGATGAAGTCCTTAAAATTTTAAATCTCTTAGACAGTTACATTCTGATCATCTAGAACATATATATAGTATATAAATATATTAATATATTTATGTACACAAATGAAGGTTAAACATTGTAAACAGAACCAACGTAAGCAGTACAAAAATACCCACTTTGATGAGGACATGCAAATGCACAATAACTCAAACCAAGTTTGTGAAGCATCTCTGAGTTGTTTTTTTAAAATATAAATTTCAGCTCATGTAAATTTTAAAGCACATTTGTCAAGAAAGTCAACTTTCCTAATAAAGGTATAAAATCTATTAACAAACACTAGTTATTGACTAAATTAATATACAGAGTTTTTGATGATACAGTTTCAAGTATTGTTGTCTTCTCATAGAAATCTAGATATTTCAGTATTTGGCTCAATTACTACTTCTTTTAACAGATAGGACTATAATTCGGAAACCACTTGACAACAAATGGTTTGCGAATCAATGCCTATAGGTAACTCTGGAGCCAAAAGGTTGTGGGTAAATGCTAAGGAAGATGGCTTTCCCCTATGTTGTGCCTGCAGTGCTGTATATGCTGGTGTTCATGGGTCCCTGATCCTATATATCCATTGAAATCAGTTGAAAAACACCCTTTTATTATTTTTAAGGCCGAAAGGAAAGCACCCAGCTATAGAATTCTTGCTCAGTAATGCCTACTGAATGGGAATATATTTAATGATTGACATCAGAAATACAATCACAGTGCATTTGGCACTGAGCAAATAGGCCTTCAAAATACATTTCATCACACCTTAGAATACCTGTCGGTCATTATCCTTACTAAGCCAGAAACTGAAGAGGGCGGCTAAGCTCCAGAATCACAGTAAAAAAGCTACCCAGAACTGAAACAATGCACTTGATCAGGATTTTAAGCTTCTACATGGTACAAGAATAGGCCCAACTAACTGAGCACGCTCCTATACTTGAGTGAACCCACAGAAGAGCTGTCAAGAGTCTATTCCTGCTTTTCATGTGCAGCTGTTGTCTCAACAAGCCGCCGTCCCATATCAACGCTCCATGGTAAACATTCTTTCTTTTGAAGACTTCACTTTCCATTTATGCACCCAAACCAGATATAACACTTGCCACTCTCATTTGTCAACTAGGAACATATGCTTTGGAGGGAGTTGACAATGACTGAGCTCCCCAGCCTGGTGTACATGGGGAGCAATGTGTCCGCTGACACTCCCTCTTGTGCTTGCAAAATTCACCAGCCCTTTCTTATTTTTTTAAAAAAGAAAATATTTGTTTTGTTTACAGAGAGTGCTGAAAAACATGCCACTCATGATCACCCAGCATCTTTATACTAGTTTGCCATAATATTTATAGATATGATGCAGGGGAATGAATATGGAGGAAAGCTCCTGATACATATTTTGTTTTTGTTTTTTACACTAGCTTGTTAAAATAAAAGAGGCAGAATGCTGCCTGCTTGAGGGAAAGACTACATGGCTACCTGGGGAAAGTTGGTGAAATGGGAGCAAGGAGAAGTGAGACAATACAGCTACACAGATGGAATTGGATGGTTGGATATGATAGGGAAGGTGACAGAAACATCCTAATGCAGAGTCCTTGCAGGCGATTACATATGTAAGGAAATAAAGAATGAGTTTAGGAGGGAGAGATCTCTCATGATTCAGGCGTGACTCTGAAAGAAAAAGGTACAAACCTTACCAAAGGAGGGCCTTGCTATTTGAACTGGATACACACCCTCCATTTCTACTCCTGATCACTTTATCTTGACAGAGAGTGTCCGAAGTACAATATAATGTCCACAATACTCCACAATGTTGAGAATCCCAGCTGAAGAGAGCTCGAACTTGTGTATTTTTAATGAGAGTTGAAAAGATTTTGTGGAGTTTGCACTTCAGAGAGAAATAAAGAGAGTTAGGGGGAAATCCTGAAAAGGAGGAAGACACCTGTAGGTTCAAACAAGTGGTTTGGGTTTGGAACTCCCACCCCACCTTTGCAAATTCTTGAGCAAGTTACTGGCCTTTTTGTTTCATAAGCAATCCTTGCCAAGAAATTGGTGCTTAGGTCATCATAGCACCCAAACATTTCTGCAACTATGTGATGACACCTGTGACATCGTCTAAGAAGTCCAAAGGTGTCCATCTCAAACAGAGAACACCTGAATTAGAGAACCGATCATTGTCCTTTTGCCTTACGAAGTTATTTTCCATGTTATATGATGAATTCAGGAGTCCCCATCTGCACCATGTTCCTAGAATCTAGATCTGGCTAAAGAAAACTGTTTGTCCCACACACCTTAAAACATTCAAGGAAAAGATGAATTATTGATAATATAGCATAGCTTTCCTGCCACTATAGTTTCATTAATGTTGCTAGTTCTAACTGCAAGAACGTTAAGTGCACTGTAGATATGGGAACAGATGCCCATGTTTAATTTATACAGCCATCACAATTAACTGCAGGTTGAAGAGTCACAAAAGGTTCATTGACTTTCTGATCTTCCTTCATGGAAGCTGCCTGGTCTGAAATTGAAGAGAAGGAGAGTTGATCATGTTCTACTATATGTACTTGGTCCTCTTCCTTGTCTTTCTTCACATAGAACATCTTCCTAAACTTTTTGAGTTCACGAAGTTCACAGAAAGTCTCAAGAACCACCAACATTGCAATGAGGCCCAGCAACAGATAACCTAGGAAGGAATAAAAATATGCTTGAAATATTCGTGAGTAAAATCTATGTAGCAGCACTCTTAACAAAAAATGGGTTAAATGCTTTGAGTGAATAGTGAATTATATCATGCAGAAATCCACCTTTGAGCTACATCTATAAAAGACAGCTGTGTGTTTAGGAAAATTGAATTCAACCAAAGTCTTGTATACTGTTTAAATTATTATACCATGACTATTGTTTAATAAAAGGATTTGGTTTAATTTTTCTTCCATTCCTTTTTCTCCAAAGTTGTAAAAAATTAGTGATGTATTCAAAGTCAACTACCATGTTTCATAACTAATCAGGGATTTGAAACAGGTAATTCTTAAAATGATCGCTACTACACTAGGTAATTACAAGATATGTGCAACTGCCTGTCATGTTTCCTACATACTTGACATACAAAACTGCAATTTATTACTTTGATATGTTTATAGGACTTGTTGAAAAGTGTTCCTGGTAAAGGAATATAAATTACATAGTAGGCAAAACTGAATGCAAAGATGAATTAAAATAATGTTGAGAGCTGAAACTGAATGGAGAAATGGAGGCTGTTCAAGTCCTGAACCAGTGCTTGGCTGCTGTAAAGGATTGGATGAGGGCAAACAAATTGAAACTAAATCCAGACAAGACAGAGGTACTCCTGGTCAGTCGTAAGGCCAAACAGGGCCTTACAGCCTGTGCTTGATGGGGGTTACACTCCCCCTGAAGGTGCAGGTTTGCAGTCTGGGAGTGATCCTGGGCTCATCGTTGAGCCTGGAACCCCAGGTGTCAGTGGTGGCCAGGGGAGCTTTTGCACAGTTAAAGTTTGTGCACCAGCTGCGCCCATAGCTTGGGAAGTCTGACTTGGCCACGGTCCATGCTCTGGTTACATCCCGAATAGACTACTGCAACGCTCTCTACATGGGGTTGCCTCTGAAGACTGCCCAGAAGCTGCAATTAGTCCAGCGCTTGGCAGCCAGGATATTGACGGGAGCTAGGTACAGGGAGCGCACAACTCCCTTGCTGCACCAACTCCACTGGCTGCCAAATAGCTTCCAAGCACAATTCAAAGTGCTGATTTTAACCTATAAATCCCTATACAGTTCCGGCCCAGTTTACCTGTTTGAACGGATTCTCCTCTATGAACCATCAAGGATGCCAAGATCCTCTGGAGAGGCCCTGTTCTCGGTCCCGCCACCTTTACAAGCACATCTGGTGGGAACGAGAGACGGCCTTCTCTGTGGTGGCCCCTCGGCTATGGAACTCTCTCCCGAGCGAGATCAGATCTGCCCCCTCCCTCTTGTCCTTCAGGAGGCTAGTGAAATCCTGGCTATGGAATGAACCATTTCCAGAATAATGGCTGGGACTGGTTACAGAACAAAGTGAGTGACCACATATGCGGACTGAGTTGAATATGATTTTATTTTGGCGATTTGGCTTATATGTATTTTACCTATATGTATTTTAATCTTGTATTGTTGTAGGATGTTTTAATTTGTATTAGTAGCATTGAATCTTTGCTGTAAGCTGGTCTGAGTCCCTCTATGGAGGTAAGAAGATCGGGATATAAAAGTTGTAAATAAATAAATAAAAGACAAAATATATCCTTTCTCCCATCAGTCTCTTTGACCTTATTGGCACATACTCGGAGTCCTCTGTGGAAAATCAACTCATGAGGAAATAATCTCATTGAAAAACAAAGAGAAGCTAGGGAAACAAATGAGTATCCTCTTTTCTCCCACTTTTTCTTCCACTCAACATTGTAAACTGTTACAGCTTGTTGCTGCTGTGTGCCTTCAAGTTGTGTATGGCCTATGGCAACCCTAAGGCGAACTGGTTTTCTTGGCAAGATTTGTTAAGGGGTTGCTTTTGCATTTTTCTGAGGTTGGAGAGTGTGAATTCTGCAAGGTCACTCGGTGGGTTCCCTGGCTAAGCAGGAATTGAAACTCTGGTCTCCATAGTCCAATGTTCAATACACTAAAGTACTGCTCTCTAAGTTACTTTTCCTTTAAAATAAAACTCTGTTTGGGGGTTGCTTTACACATATAGTTAATATGTTGATTATCTATTAGGCTGATGCCAGCAGAGGGAGCAAGTTACTATTGAAAATAAACCAGGAGTTTAAAGTTGCTGGTAAGAGGGACCAAAAATTTAGTGATCCTGGTGATGGATTTGTTTTATCAATGACCACAGAGAACAAAAAGAAGAATAACGAGGGCTCCTATCTCCAATACAGTCCAAATCACAAAGATGCCCAATGGCCAGTTGAGCTAACACAGGTCAAGCCAAAGAATCCAAACCTTGCTCAGTTTATTGGTTCTGAAAATTACTTCTACCCTCTCCCTTCCCAAATTTATGCATGCACTGTGGCTATATTCTTTGGTTTGAGGAGCTTTAGATTCATGTAAGTCAGTTCCTTCCTTCCTTCCTTCCTTGTATCTTCTTTTTTGCTCTTCTGTTAGCATTCCTTAGAAGCACAGTAGTTCTGCCAGCAGACTGCTTTGTCGGCAGACTTCTGACATGAACTGGCAGAAGCAGGTTTTGCCAGTAGAAGTGCATTTCTACCAGTAGCAGAATCTTGCATCTCATTTTAATCCCAGTTTCGGTACATTTTTTACTTAGGACTGCACTACCTGAGAAAGTGAGGGAGAAGATGGGTAGTTGTGCATGTGGTGCTTCCAGACAATGGATGAACCATAAAATTGTCAGAGCGGATTTGCAGGATCAGTGGAATGGCCCATCTAGTCTAAAATGCTGCATTTTACAATGTAAAACTAAATGCCTGCAAGAAACCTGAATTCAAAGCTGTTAAGATTCCAGCAACTAAGTGCCCTTCCACAGAAGGCATATGTCCCAGAATATTAAGGCAGAAAATCCCACAATATCTGCTTTCAACTGGGTTATCTGAGCCCACACTGCCATATATTCCAGTTCAAAGCAGATAATGTGTGTGCTAAAAACCCTATATAAATATCATTGGTCAGCCTGAAAAAGTGAAAACAAACAAACAAACCCTGAATTGCCTGAATCCTATTGGGAGTCCCAATTAGAATAAACTCACAAAATCAATGGGATTTATCTTACCATTAAACATGTCAAATGTAGTTTGGGCTGCTAATAGGATTCAGGACCTGGCTATTCCCCTTCTCCAAAATAAAATTATCTTGGAAGTGTCCTCTTCTATATGCCATCAGTCAGAGTAACATGCTGTGTGAGGGCATGGGAGAAAACTTTCTCTGTGGTGGAAGCCTAATTAGCACCAGTTTTTGTTGTTGTATAAGCATCAGGTTAAAACATATAGGTCTCATCAAACAGAGAAAAAATCCACTTAAAATCTGGATTCTGCCTCCTGCTGAATTCTGGGGTTTGTAGTTAATGGAGGAAGCTTTAACAGCCGTACTAAACTACAAACCCCACAATTCTGCAGAAGGCAGAAACCAGATTTTAAGTAGATTTTTCTCTCTAGTGCAATGTGTTGTTTTCTAAAGTTTTTGAGATGTAATTGATTTTACAAAATTTCTCCTGCATACACAATTTCATTTTCAACTTTTAATCTGTCTCTCAATTCATTAATTGTTTAATAGGTTTTATATTTTCAAAGCTATAATAATTATTGATATTATTTTGAATTTATCTGATCATTTTTATTGGATGTCACTCAGATATTCAGCTAAAGGATGGGATAGAAATATTTGCCTACATAAATAAATTAAATCTATATATTATCTGAGACTGGGTAACCTGGTGTTTATTTTGAATTGTTCAGCTTATGGGCCTTATGACTTACTTGAATATTGCTGGACTGCACATCCCATCATTTGTCACCAATGGCTATACTGGTTAAGACTAATGAGAATCACAGTTGAGCAAAATCTAACAAGTCACAAGATACAAGCTAGTAGCAACTACAAGTAACACTACAAGTAACACTTGGCCATGCTGTATTTATTATTCTTTAGAAGGGAAAATGTACTTTAAAGCTGTGATCTGGAATATGTTACTACTTGACATTGACTCTGCGTGAGTGAAAAAAGAATTGCTACTTCCCACATAAATAGAATTTTGGAATTATACATGAAATAACACATTGATGCCATGCTTTTTTCTAAAAAGCGCATACACATAAGAGGAATTTGGTAACAGTTTCCAAAGCGTAGGCAAAATGCAGCTTTGGCGTTATTTTAAAAAAAATTGGTACTGATAACTTTAATACTTACATGTTATTCCTATTTTATACAGCTCTCTGAACTTTTGATTATAACCTTCTCCTGGAACGTAGTCACCAAGGCCAATGGTGCTCAGAGAAATGAAGCAAAAGTAAAAAGATTCTAGGAAGTTCCAGTCATCTTCAAGGCCAGAAAATATTGCAGCCGGGATTAAGAAGAAGCAGGAGATGGTAAGAAAGCCCAAGATCACTGCATGGATGATGGCTACTATCTGCTTCGAGAAACCCCAGCGAATATGGAAGTACAGCACAGGCCGCCTGGTGACATAGACTATAATGCGCTGCACCACTGCTGTCAGGAAGAGCAGCGTGAAGGGGATGCCGATGACAGAATAGATGATGCAGAAGGCCTTTCCTCCATCAGACAAAGGCACCGTGTGACCATAACCTATGGAATAAACAAGAAATTAAAAAGGAGTGAGACTCGGAGGGAATAGGTTTCTAAGAGAACCGTTCATTTTTCATCTATTGTAAGACAAGAGTCCAGTCCAACATTTATTTATTTGTTTACACTATTTCTCTCCCTCTCTTCTCACCCTTGCAGGGGAGTCAGAGCGGTGTACATAATGGCAATATTCAATGTCACATATTCCACAACGTAAAATACAATACATCAATTCAATAAACAAAAAAACCCTATATAAATATCATTAAACTAATAAAACATAAGACAAAATACTAAGGTCATTATTTGCGTGATACATTGTACTGATTCTATATGGCACTACCCAAATGCCTGATTTCAAAGTCAGGTCTTGACTTTTCCCCCCCGAACACCAGGAGAGAGGGGACCAGTCTGATATCACTGGAGAGGGAATTTCACAACTGAGGGGTCACCATAAAGAAGGCTCTGCGTCTCATCCCCACCAATCATGCTTGCAGATCTTAACTCTCTAACAGGTTCACATGGCTGACTGTATGAATTTATAGTCAAGTTTGAACTACTTTTAACACTATCAATGCCATTTTATGCCATGACCTGTATTTATTTTTAAAAGAAACATTCATGTGTGTCAGATAATAATATAAAAATATAAGGGAATGCTTTCCTTATATTCAATTCAACATTTTTTCTGTCACTAGGAGATGTGGGTAATTTTTCCCTTTAAACCAAATATTGATAATCCCAAATATGAATTGGATCTGAGGTTTTTTTTAACAATTTCTGTAAGCAATACATATTGCCCTATCTTGCTCTTAATAGCATCTTCCAAGTGAGGGCAGCCAACTGTAATTTCTACTTCCACCATGTTTCCTTAGGTTTCTCCCAAGATCTTTTCTTTCATAAGATCTTTTCTTTCATTCTGACTATTAAGCATCAACATCAAATGACTGATTCTGTATTTGGAGTGTCCAATCAAGATTCCAAGCGATAACCTATTTCCAAAGCCCAGACTATTTGGAGCATTTGATTGTGAGTCCTATAGGCATATACGCAATCACTCAAGCACCTGCAAGTTGACATAATACAATTGGCAGTGCATTTGTTTTTCCTAAAAACTCAGAAGAATAGCATAACTGCATAGCAAGTCATGTTCCATTTAAGTACCTTTTTGTGTTTTTAATGAAAGCTGTATAACCTCTTTACAATGTTTAGTGATATCTGGCTCCTAAGTTCATAATGAACTGTAGTTTAACTTCGCTGAAATCTCAAGGACTTAGTTCCCTCTTAATTTAATTGCTGTCGAGAAGCTGGCATAAAACAGGTATATTGCTGCGCTCTGGTATCACTAAGTCTTAGGTAGCAGAAGAATCCAAGGCACAAAAGTGGAAATGTACTAGACTTATAGTTAAATGTAGTTTGACACAACTTCAACTGTCATGACTCAATGCTAGAATGATGGCAGCTGTAGTTTTCCATGGTTTAGAGCAGGGGTGCCCACACTTTTTCAGCATGCGAGCTACTTATACTAAAACCAAGTCAGCAAGCTCTACCAAGAGAGAGAAGCAGGGCGGAGCCAGGGGAAGGGGGCGGGGCTTGGTGGGGCTTGGCTCCGCCCCCTCCCCCTCTGGTTTCAGCATTTCCACAGCTTCTCCAGGGTAGAGGAGGGTAATGCCAAGCCAGTAGTGGCGTGAATGGCCACTACTGGCTTGCATTACCTTACCCTGGAGAAGCTGTGGAAATGCTGAAGCTGGCGGAGGGGCGGGGCTTGGTGGGACTTGGCTCCGCCCCTCTGGATTTAGCATTTCCACAGCTTCTCCAGGGTAGAGGAGGGTAATGCCATGCCAGTGGTGGCATAGATAGCCACTACTGGCATGGCATTACCCTCTTCTACCCTGGAGAAGCTGGGGAAATGCTGAAGCCGGCGGAGGGGGCGGGGTTTGGCGGGACTTGGCTCCGCCCCCTCAGAAGCGCCCCATCCAGCTGGGATCGACCTCCCTCAGTCCCAGGATCGACCAGTCGATCGCGATCGACTTTCTGAGCACCCCCTGGTTTAGAGTCTTCTCTGGTAAAGAGAAGACTCAAACCCAGGCTTCCATAGCACTAAACCTAGGCTTCCATAGCACTGAGTCTTGGCAGTTCAAGCGGTGTCAACATGCATTAATTCTTCGATACAGTTAGCTGCATCGTTAGTTAAATTTCGAATCAGGTCCATCTTTTTGAAACACCCTGAATACTGTGAATATCTATTTAATAAGCCCACCTGAACACATGCACTATTAATGCCATTACGGGGCCCCAGGCAAAGCAGTGCACTAGGCCTTGTCTAAATAACCATGCATAGGAATAAAAATCTAAATTATCGACAAAATAAACTGATATTGATTGACCTCCAACAACCTTGGAACACAGACTTTAAAGCTGTTATCTGGGCTCTCCTCCAATAAATGGACATTGTCAGCAGTTAATTGTCTCCTGTGACTGTTACAATATTCTGCCCCCATAACATTGCAGGCATGCTAACCATTTGCTACAAATTGTCATTTTTCTTTTTCTACTGAGTTAGCAAGAAATTTGAATGTTGAGGCGGATGATTTCAAGTCAAATCTACATTTTTCATAAAACTATGCATTCGGGATTTAAATAAGCACAGTAGACAACTTCAAAATATGTTTAGTGATATCTGGCTCCTAAGTTCATAATGAACTGCAGTTTAACTTAGACTTTAACTGAAACTTCAGTTAGTAAAGCAATCCTACTGGATCAATGTGAACCTTAGATTCCCATTAATTCTACAGATATAATTAGATATAATTGTAATTAGGACTAACAATTGGAAGGAACCCAAATAATGTATATATACATGTTTAATTTTATAACAGTTATTTGTATATTTTATTGCAAAGATCCCTCATAAATGATTATTATGAATTTGAAATAAGGTAGAATAATACATTTTAATGCTACCTATTATTAGTGCCAGGCACCCAGTATTTCAGTTACAGATTCATAACCTATTGTTACATAATGCGCACCGGGAATGTGGCGCAGCTGGCTAAGTGTCAGCTGCAAAAGATCTCGCTGACCAGTAGGTCATGAGTTTGAGGCCTGCCTGGGTCGAGGTGGGTGCCCGACCTTAAGTGTAGGCTGCTGTTGACCTTTGCAGCCCAAAAGACAGTTCATTTGTCAAGTAGGAGATAAAGGTACCACATTAAGTGGGGAGGTAAATTTTGACTGATTTATGAGGCCATAAAGAACTCCAGGAAACACTGAGGAATGCGGAAGAACAACAAAAGCATGCTGGAAAACACTGAGAGAGATGAGGAGTGTGTGAGCTCCCCCAGGTGGCCAGAAGTTTGTCTCTGTTCATCTATATATGTCTAAATATGTCTAAATATGTTATATATGTTGTCTATATATGTTGAACTGCAGGGATTGTCTGCAAGTATGTGTACTGTAATCTGCTCTGAGTTCCCTTCGGGGTGAGAAGAGCGGAATATAAATAAAGTAAATAAATATACATAACTGCTCCGTATTCAATATATTAATATCATGTTGAAAGGATTGCATAAACAAGTATAAACTGATAAAATAGAGGGAGCACAAGTGGCTAAATAATTTTTGACCGAAACCAGGCTTTAAACAAATCTTCCTCTGTGTATGATGCAGGGCATTGTGGGCAACTATACAGATGCCGAGTTGTTTGTTTTGCTCCACAGTCGCACAAGTTGGAGGATTCATTAAGGTAGTTCCATTTTACAAGGTTGTCTCTTGATCTGCCGACTCTACTTCTGAGTTCAGGACTTTCAAGTTGCCCATTCTTGGTTTGCCCTTGGAAGCAGACCCTCGTGGGGGACCATCCATTTGGGTTTTCCTAGTTTAGCTGCCCAGAGGATTACCCTTGCGGTTGCTGGGGGAACATTATGAAAAGTGGTGGTTCTCATAAACTTTTTCTTTGATCTGAGTCTAATGGGAGGAGCTATAGCCATAAAGTGGATGGCTTTCACAGTGTTGAACCTTATTTCTTTCACAGTTAGCAGCAACTTCCCAATGCACATTCAGAAGGGGGGGAGGCAATGCCAGCTAGCTTATCAATAGGTGTAGGTTTGCAACATCCTTTGATTATTCTATATGTTTTGTTCAGTGCTATATTCACCTGCTTCCCATGGACAGATTTGTGTCAAACAGAGCAAGCATACTCAGCAGTTGAATAAGATAAGGCCAGGGCTGATGTTCTTATTAGTTGTGAGTCTGCACCCCATGTGTTACTATTTAGTTTCCACAGGATGTTATTGCGTGCAGCTACTTTGTGCTAGGTGTTCATACAGTGTTTCTTAAATGTTAGTGTGCAGGATATTTAGGATGGAAACTGTGATAACATTTCCACTTTGCCACTAGTAAGCAAGGCTGCAACCATCAGAAGCAGAACCCATTACAAATCCTTGTTGCAACCTTAAGAACATAAGAAGAGCCATGCTGAATCGGACCTCAGCCCATCTAGTCCAGCATTCTGTATCACACAGTGGCCCACCAGTTGTATACGGGGATCTCGAGCAGAAGGGAGGGCAAAACCCTGACCTGCTCCCGACCCCCCACAACCAGTACCCAGGGAAATCCTGCCTACCTCAACCAACTCCGAGGTGGTACTTGAATGTCCTTTTCAGTAACCTTAATGGTGGGAAGGAGAAGGTTGAAGCATCCTTCTTGCAACTCCATTAGAAGCTGAATGAACCTGCTTTGCCTAATTCAGCCGTTGACTCTTAAAGAGGTCTGAGATAAGTGGGCCAGGAAAGGTGATTACCTACAATGACTTAGTTAGGCACATATAACTAAATAGTGGATGCAGAATATTTACAGAAAAAGTAACAAGAATTGTTATTTCTTCTCAGTGAACTTTCTTCTAACCCAGATATATCAAGTCTTTAATTTACAGAAATTAAATTGTACAAAACTTATGCAGCACTTTATGTACATGCCAGTAAAGTTTCACCTTTCTTCCATTTTAGGAGTTCAACTTTATAAGTTGTCCAATGAAAATGAATGTATAGCTGTGCAGTCTGGTTTTGGTTTTCTGAGCACATAATGAAAGGCATCTTCAATGCAGGGCTTTATTTTTAAGTCAGACCTAATTCCCTCAGGAACTAACAATGATTCATTTCAATTTATATTTTCTGAAAGCAGAAAGGAAGTCCAGAATCCAACAAAAAAGATGTTAAAATATATTAATCTGGTTTCTGAATATCAGGATACAATTGCACTATGGTAAATTAAAATAAATTCTTCGAAAACAACATTTTTCAACAAGGTTGACTTGACTTTCCAACACTGAAAATCAAATACAGGGAAAAGAAATATGCCCCTGCACAACAAAATCTAATAACCTGAATAAAAGAAGCAAGATTTGACTTCTAAAGTTCCCTTTGAGTATTTCAGAGAGACAGCTTCAAATGGGTACATTTATTGGTTTACCTATTTGTTAGACAACAAATAATCGAGAACCGCTGTTTGGGTAAGGCTCTCACTGATGAGCTAGGGATGCTGTCTGGCACTGCTCAATCTATAACAAGCAGATACTATATATTTACAAGGAGTATAAAAGTATTCTGAAGTAAGCAAGATCAGGGGTACTTCTGAAGACTTTATGTAACCTTGTCTCCTGTTTATCCTATCTTATAGGATGGATTTCAATTGATACAAGCTAATGATGAGGTAATTTAACTGGGCATGCCTAACCTCAACAAGGCAGGGTCCGGTATAAAAGAGATTGTGATAAGGTCATCACTGGGGGAAAAACACTTTCTGAATTGTGCTATACAGAATAATTATCAGCCAGTTTCTGATAGACTTTTCTTGGATAAGGGTCTATAGCACATGGTGGCATGCCAGCTAAAGGGACTTCTACATGAAATAATTACTTAGGTCCATTTGAGTCTTGTGT
Source organism: Anolis apletophallus (assembly GCA_030556195.1). Classification (NCBI taxonomy): domain Eukaryota; kingdom Metazoa; phylum Chordata; class Lepidosauria; order Squamata; family Anolidae; genus Anolis; species Anolis apletophallus. Next base: position 163,108,724 of record JARBWK010000003.1, on the reverse strand, counting down.
TTTACCTATGGGAAGGGAACAGCTTTGCCCCCCTTGGTAGATCACCTACACCAGGACCTGGATAGAGGAATGTTCCTGTTTGTTCTGCTGGAATTTTCAATATGACTAACAATGGAATTTGAGTGCCTCTCTCTTTTACAATATTTCTGATCCATTTTAGAGGGCTGAACTCAGAAAGTGGTGCTCAGGGAAATACTTATTCAACACCATGGCCATTTGCCTATTTGTTCCCTCGGGACTCTGTTCTGCTTTTCATGATGTTTCAAAACCACTATTAAGGGATATCCATAATTTTGGTATTCTGGGTTTAACTAGTGTGCTGATGATATACAACTCTTTAATTATTTTAATATCCTGGAAACTGTTTTGGTATGAAACTATGTCTTCTATTACTTATATACTGGATGGTGGAGAGGAAATTGGAGCTTAATTCCAGAGGTACTAACAATCATCTTAAAAGCAGATCAGGAAATATGAAATGAGCCTGTGCTGGAGGGGGTTATACTACCCTTAAACTCTCGGGCTAGTAACTTGACTTTGACTCAGTTCTGAGTCTGGAAACCAAGATTTCATTAGTGGCCTGGAGTGCACAGTGTGCAAAGACATGTGAGCTTTTAAGTTGCCTGTAACTCCATGAATTTCATATGTTTTTAAAAAGCAACTAATACATTAACATAGGCAAAAGTAATGTGGCAGCTGTGATCAATCCTGGAGATGTCAGCCATGTCCGTAGTGACACATCTTGATTAGATCTTGTTTGGATGGCTGTAATACATATACATGGGTTTGCATTTGGAGCCTGCCTAGAAACTTCAGTGAGTCCAACACGCTACAATCAGTTGAACTGGGCTGCTAACATAGAACATGTAAGTCCCTTGCTGGAAAAGCTTTACTGGCTATTGGTTTCTTTTGAAGCAATATTCAAAGTGCTTTTGAAAGCTGTACATGTATTGAGTCAAAACTAGCTGGAAGAATGAATCTCCTTAACAGCATCCCTGAGATATTTTTAGATCCTTGGAGAAGGATATGCTGGTCCACTATCTGCAGTTCTTTCACAGGCAGATAAAGATCTTTTTTATTTAAACAGATTATTTGCAATTAATTAGCAGTGCAAACTGTGACCTATGCTTTTATTCTTATTCATTCATTTTTAAACTCTTCTATTAAATTAATAGTCTTTCAATATGGCTCTCTATTTAATTAAAAATTAATAATCAGATGTTGAGCTGTAATTTTTTATTTTAAGGAAAATCTATACCATAAAAACATAGCCAGGTTATAAAATAAACATGGATAGTAAGATGGACTGTGTTGATTCTAGTTTGTAGTCCATAGTGTCTGCCTGGGTTTAGACCAATACTATAAACTATTATTACTATACTAAAAATAAACAGAAAAATACACACTTACAAAAGGAAACTCTGCAGATGAATCTAGAAAGCATCCCTGCACTTTGACCAACCACTGCAGGGCCCCAATCTTGGTTTTACTTTTGACAGTTTACAGAAATAGCTTGGATGTTCTAGAATGAAGTTGTTAATTAGCAGCAATTATCTTGTCTAGTGCAGAATATAAAAGAATATGAAGAGTCAAGTGTCTCTTTGAGACAGAAAGATGAGTTTAATGTTATGCTTTTTCATCCTCCGCCGCAGCTTTCACAAATACGAATCCATTTTTAATGCTCATCCTAATTAATCCAACCTCTTGAAAAACACTGTTTATTCGTAACACTCTGTGCTGATTGCCGGCTGTGGAAATAGTGACTGCTGAGTGCAGCACCTGGCCAGGATGGTGATTCAGCCAAGGAATCGCAAATGTTAGGTGCAATTAATCCAGAACAGGCTTCTGACACTGGTGATGTGGCATCTGTCACCAACCCACATGAAGCAGGATTGGGTCAACAACTTGACAGTCATATATTGCCATCTACTGATATATTTGATCAACCAAGACTCTAACAAAACCAGAATACACTGTGTAGCCTTGTTGGTAGAAAACCTGAAAGAAATAAGTAATGCATAAATGTACAGGGATGGCTGAAAAGAACAGAACATGATCTGACTTACTTTTCTAAACCACGAATAGTGCTTAGAACCACTACTCCATCCTCTAAGAAACAACACTTAACCCATTGTTGATGTTTTTCAAGAGCATCAAGCCTACTCATGACTAACAAGTACTAAAACTTATTTGTGACATGCTATTCTTAGAGCTCCAACATTTTTTAAATAAAGACAAAATGTTCATCCTGTGCACAGAAGCAGCAATGATTTAACATCATTTTATTAAAGGCAATGAATAATGACACTAGCCGAGATTCTGTATTATGGTCAATAGTACGTAAGTTCACCCATATGCAACTAAGTAGCACAGTCCCAACAAAATGTGTTAGTTAATTGTGAAGACGTGTAACAGGGCACCAGCCAGAGGGTCCAGGAGTACAAAAGACAGTGGTATGGCTAAGGTTCAATGTGCACCTGCTATTTCTGTAGATACTATTTGGTACAATTATGTGTTGATATAATGAAAGCCCTTTGGTGGGTAGGGTGTTGCTCAAATGCTCAATTCTTTTTCCTGTACATGTGTAGCCACTTACGTCAATGCAAGTCCTCAACAAAATGCCAGCCAGTATTTTTAACATATTACTTCCATGTTCCGTATCAAGCTTGCCTGAAAATAAAGATTCCCAGTAAAGGCGCTGTCGCATGTCTCATTGCATTGCAGTGTTAGTTTGGTTGGTACACATCACAAGACTCCCCCTCTTCCTTGACTGCAAACTCTCTCCATTCCCTTTGAGTTTTCAACTGCCAGCTAAGACTGTGTTGTTTTGCATGATCTTCAATTTTTAAAACCAATGCTTACTACTCTGGCCATTTAACTGTCCATGGTTTCAAAAGTATTTTGAATTGATCTTTGCTTTGTTATTAAATGTTTCATTTGTATGATCACAAGTTATACAACCAATCCTGTATATCATCAGCAGGATTCTAGCCAACTGTGTTCTTATAAAAGCCGTTTTTTTCTTTCTGAGTATTATACAAAGTTTCTGTGATTCCAAAATTATTTTCATTGCCTGTTACTATAGTCTTGTGGTTCCCAACCATTGGTCCTCCAAGTGTTTTGGACTTCAGTTCCCAGAATTTGACAGCTGACAAGGATTTTGGGGAGTTGACATTCCAAATACCTAGAGAACCAAATTGGGACCACTGTTAGTCAGTCCTAGATAACATTTTACAGCAATTATGATGCTTCCTTAACTTCAGTCCAGGGCCGTAGCCAGGATTTTGGTTCGGGGCTCAGTTTGGTTCGGGGGGGGGGCTGAGACTGGGTGGAAGAAGGTCTACCCTAGCAAACCTTTTACATTGTTATCCCAATAACCCCATTAATGTGGGATATAATGAGCATGGTGATCAGATCATGATATGAATAAACATAACAGTTTAAATAATGTACCAGTAAGGCCTTTTCGCGGACCACCCTGAGAATTTCGGGGGGGCTGAAGCCCCCTTAGCCCCCCCCCCTGGCTACATGCCTGCTTCAGTCTAAAGATATTTCTGCACCCTTATTCCACTCTCAAGTCCCTTTCAAGTATAATATGTGGTGGATAAGTCAAGGCTGTCAAGATTTCAGCATTCCCCACTATTGGCCAGGCTGATGGTCCAATAAACATAGATCCCCACAGGTTGCCCACCCCTGGGATATTTTATTGTAAGTATTTCAGCTCTCCTTAACTTCCCATCTGTTTCAAAATTTCTTCTCTTACCATTATGCAGTTCTAGTGCTTTTTACACTTTGTAAGAAAACTGCACTACAACCAGAGTTGACAGCTGGCACAACAAAGCATTGCATGGGCAGTTCCTTGACAAAATTGAAGGAAAAGTTGACAGGGAGAAGACCTGGTTATGGCTCATGAATGGAACACTGAAGAAGGAGACAGAAGGCTTGATTCTTGCAGCCCAGGATCCTGCAAGCCATCAGAACAAATGCAATTAAGGCCAGGATCAAAAAATCAACTGATGACCCAAAATGCAGGCTGTGCAAGGAAGCTGATGAAGCCATTGATCATATCCTCAAGCTGCTGCAAGAAAATTGCACAGACAGACTACAAACAGAGGCACAACTATGTGGCCCAAATGATTCATTGGAACTTATGTCACAAGTACCACAAGCAGTAGTAAAGAACTGGTGGGATCATAAACCTGCAAAGGCAATGGAAAATGAGGAAGCAAAAATAGTGTGGGACTTTCAAATCCAAACTGACAATGTTTTGGATCACAATACACCAGACATCATGATTGTGGAAAAGAACAACGTTTGGATTATTGATGTCGCCATACTAGGTGACAGTCGAATTGACGAAAAACAACAGGAAAAACTCAGCCTCAAAATTGAACTGCAAGGGCTCTGGCATAAATCAGTACAGGTGGTCTCAGTGGTAATTGGCACACCAGGTGCCATGCCAAAAGATCTCAGACAGCATTTGGAAACAATAAACATTGACAAAATCACGATCTGTCAACTGATCACACAGTCCTAAATGCTTGGGAAGTGTTCGGCTTGTGATTTTGTGATACAAAATCCAGCATATATATCTTGTTTGCTGTGTCATACTGTGCTTTTGTGTCAGAATAATAATAATAATAGGGACGAGCATTTGGGGAGGAGAATCATGTCCCCTTCCATATTTTGTTAGATTGCAAATCCCAGAAGCCCCAGATAGCATAGATAAAGACGAGTGATACTGAAAATTGAGATCCAACAAGATCTGGAGGGCCACATGCTTACAACTCCTAATTTAGGTTACAGGTTTGAAAATGTAAGTAAAACAGCATAGTTCTGTTGGGACAACATACAAACAGCATCTCTTAGATTTAGAATCTTCCTTTGAATACCTGGCTTTATAAAGAAGCTGATGTGTGCAAAATATGTTGTGGATGTGCAACTGTTCCATAATATCCATTACTGGTGGGTTGTATGTACAACTACAAAATAGAGGGGGGGGGGGGGGATAATGAAATGACTGGAAAATTATGTCAATGTAAACAGTAATAACTACATTAAACTTCTTTGTACAAGACAGCATGAAAATCATGACTATTTAGTTTACATCTATTTATACTAGTACAACTGGGACCTTTAAACTACTAATTTAAAGAAGCAGCAGACTGTTAATTTGCATGTAATTATCACATATTGTGTTGTACACAGCATTTGACTACTTTATGTGCCATATAATTAAATACTTTTTGTAATTAGTTGTTGGATATTATGCATTATAAAAATTGAAGGAGTTTGCTATTTCTTTTTCAACATTCATAATGTTTTGTTCCACAAGATCCACATCATATTACAATGATCCAGCTTGAAATACAATTACATTTTCACCAATATGAAGTGTACTTGTTATTTCTCACCTTTAGTCTATTTTGTACAGTCATTGCAAAAACAGCAAATTAAAATTATTCAGATTACTCTGATTTGCATTCTAATAATGCAAATTAGGCACGGTGTTGCATTCATCCCATATAATTTGTTATTGGTCTTACATTAACTAGTACAGAGGCTTTTTGAGTCCACTGGCTTTAGATCTGTGATTTAAACCAATCACTGATTGTCACACGCCAGATTTTTAAAAAACAGCAACGTGAATGTTGACACATTGAAATGTGAACGTTTACATTGCCACAATTTAATAATATAGGGCATAATCATCCATGCTTTTTGTATTCATGCAGGATCCAGGAATTCAATCCCCATGAATACAGCAGGACCACTGTACAGGCTAATGTTATAACATATACAATGACTGCGATTTGAGTCACAGGAGAAGATGCTGAGGAAAATAGGAAAGGAACAGCAGTAACTGAAATGGAGAAAGGCATGGTCAGATTTCCTTCCAGAGTAATTATTTTATTATAAGTTGGAGATTGTCTTTCACCCTTTGAACTTTTCTTCCAAATTTACTTGATAAACATTTCATCAATGCTAGAACATCTATGATCCCTCCCAATTATTGTTTGCCAATGCAAATTAAGGTAATGAGAAATGGCAAAATGGAGTCGTGAGGGGGTGTCAGAGGGATTGCCAAAGACCATCAGAAAACACAGTATTTTCTGTTGGTCATGGGAGTTCTGTGTGCCAAGTTTGGTCCAATTCCATCATTAGTGGAGTTCAGAATGCTCTTTGATTATGGGTTAACAATACATCCCAGCAAATACAACTTCCAAATGACAAAATCAATCTCCCCCCCCCCCCCAACCCCGCCAGTATTCAAATCTGGGTATATTGGGTATTTGTGCCAAATTTGGTCCAGTGAATAAATATACATGCTACATATAAGAAATTTACTTTACGATTCATGAAAATAGCAAAATTACAGTTATGATGTAGCAACAAAAATAATTTTATGGTTTGGGGTCACCACAACAGGAAGAATTGTATTAAAGGGTCACAGCATTGGGATGGTTGGGAAACACTGTCCTACACCAAACATGTGTACAAATGTCTTCTAACTGAGCAAATTCTCTGTGTATCTAAGGAAATGGACTGCAGTCTGCAAAAGCTTATGCTAAATAAAACTTGTTAGTCTTCAAGAGTAGATATTATTATGTGTGTAAGAGCTGATACCAGGTCTTACTGTTTTATCCGCAAGAGCATCTCCCTTGGAAACTTTAAAAGGTCTTGCTTGATAGAAGAGAAAATGTGGCATAGTGGTGGCTTGCTTCTTGCATTCCCTATCTTTTGCTTCACCTCACACCCTTACAGCATGTACCCTTGTGCTGTGTCTCCCACTTCCTTCTTGTATGCCACTGCTCACTTCCCTGTCTCTCCTATTTGCTCCCTCATCTCAGTCTTTCACATTGTGTCCCTTGCTTCCTTCTTGCACACCTTTTAACTCACCACTTGCTTTTGCTTCCCTCATGCCAGAAGATATTGACCAAGAGTGTCTACATGTTCTGGCACATACTTTGACTTCTACAGGGGGGAATTACTTGCTTTTTTGAAAAAGGAAGAAAGTTTAGAATTCAGGCCAAATAATGTTCTAAACACACATTGGGAGAATGCCGAGTCATACCAAAACACAGAAAAAACTTAACTATCCAGGCCATATGGCAACAGTATACTAGTATCATTTCTTTCCATCAGCATTTTCATGCCAATGGTACCTTTCTAAAGGAGAGAATTACTGATATCAGTTTGATAGATTGGATGGAGACAAGTGACAAAGGCAAGAATAGTGCACTTCCCTTTCTTGTGTGTTCCATGTATACAAGCTGGAATGTGTCCAGAGGAGGGCGACTAAAATGATCAAGAGTCTGGAGAACAAGCCCTATGAAGAGCGGCTTAAAGAGCTGAGCATGTTTAGCCTGCAGAATAGAAGACTGAGAGGAGACATGATATAAATATATGAGAGGAAGTCATAGGGAGGAGGGAGCAAGCGTGTTTCCTGCTGCCTTGACAATAAGATGAGGAACAATCACTTCAAACTACAGGAAAGGAGATTCCACTTGAACATTAGGAAGAACTTCCTAACTGAGAGAGCAGTTCAGCAGTTGAACTCTTTGCCCGGAGTGTGGTGGAGGCTCCTTCTTTGGAGGCATTTAAACAGAGGCTGGCTGGCCATCTGTCGGGGGTGCTTTGAATGCAATTTTCCTGCTTTTTGGCAGGGGGTTGGACTGGATGGTCACGAGGTCTCTTCCAACTCTGATTCTATGAATTCAGTTTATGAAGTCTCATTCCTTCTATTATCAAGTCTAGGCATAATAAGAATTTGGATTAACAGAAGCATAGCAATTAAAACATGTATACCTATTTGTTTTTTTAGGGCAACATGAGGCAATTCCATATGGTGATGTCATGCTCTTTACTTTATCTATTAAAAGAAAGTAAAACTAACTCTTAATATATGATTTTTTAATTTTAAAAAACCAACCCACATTATAAGGTTCTATTACAACATGAAGCTAGAACATTTGGAGCAGAATTAAAAAGATTCAAATGAAGATTAAAACATGGCACGCCATATAAAAAGATCATTCTACCACATGAAATAAGATGGAAAGGCCTGGCTACGTTCAAAGGTCTTTGTCTGCTGTTGGAAAAAGAACAATGGGGTTATTTGCTCTTGATTACACATGGTCATTTGGATTTGGCATTAATTCTGTATGGCCCCATTTGGACATGACCCAACCTAATCCAATCAGCCCTTGAAACCAAAACATTTTTTGTAATTTCAAACCTCCACATCGCCCATTAACTTCTGTTGGGAAATCAAAGGAGGCATTGCATTCTTCCCGTATAGATACATGACAATTTGAGATGTGATTATGATCGTAATAATAATAATGTATTGCTTACCAACAGTTAGAACACACAAAAATTGCAAAAATTATATAAACACACACATTAAAATATAGTTCTATAAAAGACACATATTAAAATGTATTTCTAGAAAATTATATCATCTTAACAAAGGATTAATACTATCAAATTGCAGACAAATTGGATTGGTGATTTGGGCAAATTACTCTTACAGTTAACTTAATATATTTAAAATGTGTTAATGTGCATGGGATTATTTTGCATAATGGTAGTATGTATGAAATATGTATGTTCCCCCCAAAATTGTAGATGTCTTAATCTTTCTGAAACTTCTGGGGATTGGTGCCATAGTTACCTTGTGCATTGTATAAAAAGTTCAAGTAGATACCTCTTGTAGTTTTTTTAAAAAAAATGTTGAGTATAAATACTTTGTAAATTCCCCCAAAATCCATGGATAAGTGAAACATTCTGAAATTTGGTGGGTTAACAGTGGTAAATGTGTTCTACCACTGCAACAAGTTTCACTTTAATAGCTTTAAAAATGAGGGATAGAAGAGCCCCTGAAGTTTCCCCAATGGTAGTAATTATTGCATTAATGCACATATGCAATTACTGTAACAAAATAGTAATGAAATTTCATTAGTCTCGTTACAGTAATGAAATTTTCACCAACAAAACTTTAGAAACAAATCACCAGGGGCCTCCAGTTTTTAAGTACTTTTGAACCTCTTTTAATGGATTGCATATGCCTAGTAAATATATCTGTAAAATAGTAACTTTCGTGGACCATACTTAGTTGCTAAATAGTCCTAATAAAAAACAAGGGAACAAATGGTTACACATTTATCATTGTGAAGTTGGAAGAAATGTCAAGGGTCATCTAGTCCAGTGTTTCCCAACCAGTGTGCCGTGAGCAATCATCAGGTGTGCCGTGGGAAATTGGAACCATTTCAGTACTTTCTGTTGTTAATGAGAGTTCAATATGACAAGTTTGGTTCAATGCCATTGTTGCAAGAGTTCATGATGCTCTCTGATTGTGTGATAACTATAAATCCCAGAAACTGTAACTCCCAAATGTCAAGGTCTATTTTCCACAAACTCCATCTGTGTTCACATTTGGGCATATTGAGTATTCATGTCAAGTTTGGTCCTGATCCAACATTGTTTCAGTCCACAGTGTTCTCTGGATATAGGTGAACTACAACTCCAAAACCCAAGGTCAATGCCCACCAAACTCTTATAGTATTTTCTCTTAGTTATGGAAGTTCAGTGTGGGAACTTTGTGTCTTTCTGGCATTCCTGCCAGGATATCTATGTTGTGTTCATTGAAACAGGTCCAGGTTTCACACTGAGTGTATAAATACATTTAAAAACATATTAACTATATGTATTACTATGTTAGAGTGTCATTTTGTGTCATTTTGGTTGGTGGTGTGCCCCAGGATTTTGTAAATGTCAAAAATGTGCCGTGGCTCAAAAAAGGTTGAAAAATACTGATCTAGTCAAACCCACTGCCAATGTAAAAAATCCACAGTTAAAGCATCTTTGGCAAATGGTCATTCTACTTCTGTTTAAAAACATCAAATGAAATACAGTCTATCTCACTGTCAAGGAGATTTAACTGTCAGGGAATTCTTCCTAATTTTCAGTCTTCTTTCTTGTCACTTGAATTCATTCAGGTGCTGTTGTTCATCTTCCTTGGCTATTTGAAGTTGGCTATCCTCTCACCTATCAATCTTCTCTTTCCTATACTGTCCAAACTTCTTTTCGAAGGAAATAAAACTCCATGTTTTATTCATGTTTTTAAAATGCCACTGGAATATAATGGGATATATAATGCACTTTCCAAGAATGCTGTCTTTTCTACGACAACACAATGGCTTGGCAAATATAATTCAAATGTCAACATTCCCACCTGGGCCTTTTGTGATTAGTGACTCAGCCTTTTAAAAGCATCTCATGTTCACGAAAAGAAAGCATGTTAAAATGCTTCAATGAATCACTTCCCAGGACGTTTAATTAGTGCTCTCATTACACCCATGCCAAACACCCCCCCCCCGCACCAATATTTCTTTTATAGTGTTCTAGTCATCAATCGTGTTGTGAAAAATGATTTTTGAATCTAATGACACTGTTCTACATATTTTCAATCTGTCTTATGATAATAATTTTAATTTGAACATTTTGCTTTATTAGTTTGACCTCTAGCATCACAAAGTAATCAGGCAAACTATAGAAATGTCCTTCTTCCAAAAAAAGGGTCATTAAACTATTAATGCATAATAGCCAGAAACTGCTAAGTAAAACAGCATGTAAGGTAAAGTTATAATCTTTCCCTACACTTGCCTCTAAAAAACTGCTTGAATTTGTCTTGCTACAGTGATTTGAATGGCCCTGATGCTATGAGGGCGGGTCAATAAGTCTGTGACATTTTGAATTTCCCGCCTCTTAACTGAAAGGGCAACACTGCTCCTGTCAACAGGCATCTGTCAGTTGACTCCTATCAAAATTTGAACAAGCTGCATCATTTAGTTTGTGTTTGACAGCCATTGATAGCAGACTACTGCATGATTTGAAGAGAAAATGGGAAAAAGTGAATTTTGTGTGCTCATTAAGCATTATTTTTTGCGGAAAAAAACCATCACTCAAACCGAGGCTAAGCTTGATAAATACTATAGGGACTCTGCACCATCAATTTCAATGGTAAAAAAGTGGTTTACTGAATTTTGTTGTGGTCGTACAAGCACAGAAGATGCCAAATGTTCAGGACGCCCAGTTGAGGTCTCTACACCTGAAACAACTGAAAAAATTCACAATATGGTGTTGGCCGATCAGAGATTGAAAGTGCGAGAGATTGTGGAAGCCATAGGCATCTCACATGGCTCAGTGGTTTCAATTTGAAATGATCACTTGGGTATGAGAAAGCTTTCCACAATAAAGTGTTTGTTCACAATCGACCATGCACACATGTGCAGTTGCCATGGCAACAATCCATGAATTGGGATACGAATTGCTCCCTCATCCACCCTATTCTCCGGATTCAGCCCCGAGTGACTATTTCTTGTTTCCAAAACTGAAGAAATGGCTCGGCGGAAAGAGATTTGACTCCAACAATTTGACTCCAACAAACAAATACCTATTTTGATGACCTCGACAAATCTTTTTTTTTGGAAGGGATAAAAAAATTGGAGAAACATTGGACAAAGTGTATAGAGCTCAAAGGAGACTACATTGAAAATACAAATGATTTTTTTATCCAAACACCGGTGTTTCATTCAAAAAGTCACAGACTTATTGACCCGCCCTCGTATGTTCTGTTGCTGTTTACAAAAGAGTACATTTTATTTCTAAACTTTGAGCCATTCAGTGAATAGCTAAGGACTTCCTAGCCTGAGAAGGCTTGTTTGACTGGGGATTGAAAAGATGCTTCCCAGCACCAGAACAATCATGGTAATAACTTTTGCTCAAGAGCAGGCTTACTGTGCTGAATTATAGAACAAAGGGTCTTTTGTTTTACCATACCATACCATACCAGAATCAGCCCTGAATGGAAAATGTGCTTTTTTAACTCTGCTCTTAGTACACTGCCTTTGGGACTGTTTATTAATTATTTATTTACTTTATAGGGGCTTTTGGTGGCACAGGGTTTAAACAGCTGAGCTGATGAACTTTCTGACCGAAAAGTTAGCAGTTAGAATCCGGGGAGTGGGGTTGTTAGGCCCAGCTTCTGCCAACCTAGCAGTTCGAAAACATGCAAATGTAAGTAGATCAATAGGTACCGCTGTGGCGGGAAGGTAATAGCGCTCCGTGCAGTCATGCTGGCCACATGACTCTGGGGGTGTATATGGACAATGCCGGCTCTTTGGCTTAAAAATGGATATGAGCACCAACCCCCAAAACTGGACACGACTAGGCTTAATGTCGGGGAAAACTTTTACCTTTACCTATGCACCGCCTTCCTCACCCCGTAGATGACTCAAAACAGCTTACAAACTCCAGCAAAGATTTAGTGCCACAGCATAAAACAACCATAAAACAATCCGTATCAAACAATAGAATAGTTAAAACATAAACAATTAACACACATAAAAATAAAACAAATTTAAAAAATAACAGATTAAAAATGTAACAAAGTGCTGAGTCTTGGTTCCCATACTTATTGACTTTTTCATGGTCATTATTCAAGCAGTTGAGGCCAATTCCATATTATCCTATTCTCTGAATGGTTGTGTACAGAGCCAGGTGCTTAGTCTTTTTCTGAAGACCAGGAAAGATGGGGCCAGCCTGATGTCACTAGGGAGGGAGTTCCACAACTGAGGGGCCACCACTGTAAAGGCCCCTATCTCTCATCCCTACCAGTTGCACTTGCGAGTAAAGTATTTTAGCATCATCTTTATCATTAATCATCAATTACAAAGCATTACCGTCATCTGCATTAACAGCCAGTTGAGGAGAACAGGTGCCCATCCATTTTAAAGAGAAACTGTGCCATTCAAAATTAAAGTGATCCTTAGAGAAATCATTATCTGGCTGCATGTGAACACACTGAAAATGAAAAGATATTTCAATATGCCAAATTACTAAGGAAACTTGTGAGAGCATCCAAGGATATAACAGAATGTAGAGGTGTCAGTCAAAGATTGGGGGAGGGGGGAGGAGAAAGTAGTCTGTTGAAACCTACAGAAAATTGTAATAACCTGAGGAATATAATTAGTATTGGATGACTCCTTCCCTTCCCCATTGGCATTCATAGCCATTATTTTCCTCTCCCAATTCCCATATTCTCTTCCCTATCAGTCTCCTTCTGATGCTTCTGAGAAGAGGTTTAGGGCTAGAAATGACAAAATATGAGGTCTTGGGGCTAGAGGCAGAAAAGACAAACAGGTACCCTTCCTTCTTTCCTTTCTTAAATTCCTTCTTAAGTCTATTAAAGCTACACTACTATACCTCTTTTCCAGGTAGACTGGAAACTCAAACACAGACCTCTTCTTATATGGGCCATATTTCAGCATTTGACCCATATAGTTGGACATGTGAGCTGTTGTGAAGACCAGTTGTAGAATAGGGAACCCCATACCTCTTTCTGAATGATTTTCATCCTTAACATCCTACAGACAATATAATATTTGGGGATAGAGGCACAAGCCACACAACAAATTACCAAATCCTGGTGAAGCTGGACTTGCAATGTGGCAATAAGCCTTTCATATATTAAATGCAAAGATACAGAATGGGGGGCATCTGGCTCGAGAGCAGTACGTGTGAAAAAGATCTTGGAGTCCTCATGGACAACAAGTTAAACATGAACCAGGAATATCATGTGACAGCAAAAAAAGCCAATGGGATTTTGGTCTGCGTAAATGGGAGTATAGTGTCTAGATCTAGAGAAGTCATGCTTCCCCTCTATTCTGCCTGGTCAGGCCACACCTGAAATACTGTGCCCATTTCTGGGCACCACAATTGAAAGGAGATCTTGACAAGCTGGAATGCATCCAGAGGAGGGCAACTAAAATGATCAAGGAGAACAAGCACTCTGAGGAGTGGCTTAAAGAACTGGGCATGTTCAGCCTGCAGAAGAGAAGGCTGAGAAGAGACATGATGGCCATGTATAAATATGTGAGGGGAAGTCATAGGGAGGGAGGGAGGGAGGGAGCAAACTTGTTTTCTGCTGCTCTGGAGACTAGGATGTGAAACAATGGCTTCAAACTACAGGAAAGGGGGTTCCACCTGAACATTAGAAAGAACTTCCTGACTGTGAGAGCTGTTCAGCAGTGGAACTCTCTGTCCTGGAGTGTTGTGGAGGCTCCCTCTTTGGAGGCTTTTAAACAGAGGCTGGATGGCCATCTGTCGGGAGTGCTTTGGATGTGATTTTCCTGCTTCTTGGCAGTGGGATGGACTGGATGGCCCACAAAGTCTCTTCCAACTCTATGATTCTATATAGAAAAAAACCCAATCAAATGGAAAAAGCACCAAAAATAAACATTGAAATAGGAGAACAGCAGTTCTGTATCACCATCCAAAAGTGAAACCTTGTATCAACGGTAATTTCCAGCTGCCACAAATTAGCATCACGAAGAAACTAAAACATAGACTTCCATACAGGAGGTGAAACTAGTGTTTTCATTTGTTTCGTGAAACTACTAAATTATGAAAAGGCAATATTCTATCCAAAAAAGTATCTGTATTAAGAACAGAGAAAAATACAGGTGCAAGATGGAGCAATCTAAACTTTACTGGACCATGTAGGATTCTTTTGAAAATCATGAAATAATGTTTATTTAAAGCACTAAGAGTCACAGCATAGTACAAAATAGGTACAGAAACACAAGCTGTCTAATCTGCAAGCATGCAATTAATTAGTTATGGGTGTGCTTTTCCCCTTCAGACAAACATCATGAGCCATCGGTTTTTCCATTGCAGCTTGCAATATAATACCCATGTCCTCATCAGGTCACCTTAGCTGGAAAGCAAGGAAACACAGCAGCACATTTGCATCTTCTCTCACTAGTCTTTGAGATTTTCTCAGCCTTTGATGGAGACTCACAAAACGTGTGGTCTCTTTCTGCGGAAACAGTGGCTTCTGAATTTTCCGGTTCTGCCAGTTAAGCAAACCGATAACACTTAAACTAAACAGGCTCTGTCAGTTGCTCTGTTGTCATTTACAATAAACGTTATACTAGATGTCTCCACGTAAGGCACAATGGAAGGCAAAGCAGTTAATTTATAGGCTAAAATCTGATTCCAGATTGACACCTTCCAATATATACAGTAAATAGAAGCCAGTGGAACTAAAACCAAGTGAAAAATACAGTAATCCCGTGGCTTTTCTATGTAAATATGCATAACACTGCACTGCACATTTCAAGATAGGCCGTGATAAAACTATTTATTTTGGTGATAGGCCATGATAAAACTTTTTATTTTGGTGAAAGACACTCACTCCTTAGGAGAAAGGTGCTCACTTCTGCCTTGAGTGGCAGGAGTGAGTGGCAAGGACCCTTGAGTGTTTCATGAAACATCACATACAGCAGAAATCAAGGTCAGTCATCCCTTCATATTTGTAGTTTTGACATGTATGTGTTTGGCAACAAATAGATTAATGCATTTGATTAAACATATTGTCCCTTAAGAAAATGTAATTCCTTCAGTGCGACTCAATGGTCAACTTCCTTCAAACATGCTTGAGGATGTAGAGATTTCTAAAGAAGATACCTCTCTAGGAATCTCTAGGTCCTCCAATGGAATGCCATCATCAGCTTCCAATGGGAATTGACCAAGAATCATGCTGGAAGAACTAGAAATTCCTAGAGAGGTGTTCTCCCTGGTTCTTTTTTTTCCTGGTGGGCCTATGTCCCCAATTCTAGTGAAGGTAGAGGGCTGATTGTATGATCAAGTCCTAATAACAGGCATATTTAAACTGTCCTTAGTGATACCAACTATGACAGTGGTTCTCAACCTGTGAGTGTTTTGGCCTACAACTACCAGTTTGTCCGTGCCTGGTCTACAGCTTAGCCAAAGGAAGGTTTCCCTTGCTTAATGAGGTCATTGCACAAAATCCAATGTAAACTCAGGCCTGAATCCAACCTAGTTTTGTGTAGTGTGTTTCCTCATAACTGCGCTTTATCATCATTAAGACCATAGTATAAGGGCCGCTCTGTTTTAGTGAAAACACAGAGTCAACTGTATGTTAGGTCTTTAAACTGCTAGGGACAGTTTAAAGACCAAAGCCAAAGGTCTGGTGGTGGTGAGCTACGGAGGAGCCCAGCAGGCCTCTGGAAGGGAAGTTGTTAAATCAATGACCATACCCACATTTTACAGATTTTATTTAAGAGAGGTTGTTTTTGTTAATTTTATATGTCTGGTTTTATATGAATGTGTTATTGATTTTATATACTGATGTATTGCATCTTATGTGTTATGGCACCATTGTGTGCTATTTTGTAAGCCACCCTGAGTCCCTAAGGGAGATGGTGGCAGGGTATAAATAAAGGATTATTACTATTATTATTATAAATCCTTGGTGGGATTCTTTCTTGGGTCTTCTGGCTTAGACTCATTGGAAGTAGGGATGAAGGGAGGGGGTAACACCAGCAATTAGAATCATAGAATCCTTGAGTTGGACGAGACCTCGTGGGCCATCCAGTCCAACCCCCTGCCAAGAAGCAGGAAAATCACATTCAAAGCATCCTCAACAGATGGCCATCCTGCCTCTGTTTATGAGAGCCTCCAAAGAAGGAGCCTCCATCACACCTGGGGGCAGAGAGTTCCACTGCTGAACAGCTCTCACAGTTAGGAAGTTCTTCCTAATGTTCAGATGGAATCTCCTTTTTTGTAATTTGAAGCCATTGTTCCGTGTCCTAGTCTCCAGGGCAGCAAAAAAAAAACTTGCTCCCTATGACTTCCTCTCACATATTTATACATGGCTATCATGTCTCCTCTCAGCCTTCTCTTTGGAGTGCTGAGAGTCAGCATGGGACAGGGCTGGAGGTTCAGGGACCCAGCCTGGCTTGAAATCCCCCCTAGGCCTCTCTAATGAGATACTTTTTTGGCTTCTACCCTGGAAGAAACTATTTCTCCTTGAGAGACCCCATTCCCCTAATAGGTGGGACTATGGGAGGAACAATGTCTCCTTGAGAAACCTCTTTGACTTCCAACCTTGAAGACATCATTCTCATTTGAAGTGAGGCCCCTAAGGCTCTACTCTGGAGGGAGCAATGTCTCCTTAAGAGACCCCTTTGGCTTCCACCCTTGAAGACACCATTCCCCTGTGGGAAGATACCCCTTTGACCTCCACGTTTGACACAATTCTCCTTTGAGGTGGGGCCTCTGAGGTTCTACTCTGGAGGGAACAATGTCTCCTTAAGAGACTCCTTTGGCTTTCACCCTTGAGGACACCATTCCCTGTGAGCCTCTGAGGTTGGAGGGAACAATGTCTCCTTAAGAGACCCCTTTGACTTTCACCCTTGAAGACACCATTCTCCTTTGAGTAGGGCCTCTGAGGTTCTACTCTGGAGGGAGCAATGTCTCCTTAAGAGCCCCCCTTGGCCTCCACCCTTGAGGACACCATTCCCCTGTGAGGTGGGGCCTCTAAGGTTCTACTTTGGATGGAGCAATGTCTCCTTAAGAAACCCCTTTGAATTCCACCCTTGAAGACACCATTCTTCTTTGAGGTGGGGCCTCTGAGGTTCTACTCTGGAGGGAACAATGTCTCCTTAAGACACCCCTTTGGCTTCTACCCTTAAAGACACCATTCCCCTGTGGGAAGATAATTATATCTACAAGACACCCCTTTGACCTCCACAGTTGAAGACACAATTCTCCTTTGAGGTGGGGCCTCTGAGGTTGTACTCTGGAGGGAACAATGTCTCCTTGAGAGACCCCTTTGGCTCTCACCCTTGAGGACACCATTCCCCGTGAGGTGGGGCCTCTGAGGTTGGAGGGAACAATGTCTCCTTAAGAGACCCCTTTGGCTTCCATCCTTGAAGACACAATTCTCCTTTGAGGTGGGGCCTCTGAGGTTGTACTCTGGAGGGAACAATGTCTCCTTAAGAGACCCCTTTGGCTTCCAACCTTGAAGACACAATTCTCCTTTGAGGTGGGGCCTCTGAGGTTGTACTCTGGAGGGAACAATGTCTCCTTAAGAGACCCCTTTGGCTTTCACCCTTGAGGACGCCATTCCCTGTGAGGTGGGGCCTCTGAGGTTGGAGGGAACAATGTCTCCTTAAGAGACCCCTTTGGCTTCCATCCTTGAAGACACAATTCTCCTTTGAGTAGGGCCTCTGAGATTCTACTCTGGAGGGAACAATGTCTCCTTAAGAGCCCCCCTTGGCCTCCACCCTTGAGGACACCATTCCCCTGTGAGGTGGGGCCTCTAAGGTTCTACTTTGGATGGAGCAATGTCTCCTTAAGAAACCCCTTTGAATTCCACCCTTGAAGACACCATTCTTCTTTGAGGTGGGGCCTCTGAGGTTCTACTCTGGAGGGAACAATGTCTCCTTAAGAGACCCCTTTGGCTTTCATCCTTGAAGACACCATTCTCCTTTGAGTAGGGCCTCTGAGGTTCTACTCTGGAGGGAACAATGTCTCCTTAAGAGACCCCTTTGACTTTCACCCTTAAAGACACCATTCTCCTTTGAGTAGGGCCTCTGAGGTTCTACTCTGGAGGGAGCAATGTCTCCTTAAGAGCCCCCCTTGCCTTCCACCCTTGAGGACACCATTCAACTTTGAGGTGGGGCCTCTTAGGTTCTACTTTGGATGGAGCAATGTCTCCTTAAGAAACCCCTTTGAATTCCACCCTTGAAGACACCATTCTTCTTGTGGTGGGGCCTCTGTTGTTATAGTCTGGAGGGAACAATGTCTCCTTAAGACACCCCTTTGGCTTCTACCCTTGAAGACACCATTCCCCTGTGGGAAGATAATTATATCTACAAGACACCCCTTTGACCTCCACAGTTGAAGACACAATTCTCCTTTGAGGTGGGGCCTCTGAGGTTGTACTCTGGAGGGAACAATGTGTCCTTAAGAGACCCCTTTGGCTTTCACCCTTGAGGACGCCATTCCCTGTGAGGTGGGGCCTCTGAGGTTGGAGGGAACAATGTCTCCTTAAGAGACCCCTTTGGCTTCCATCCTTGAAGACACCATTCTCCTTTGAGGTGGGGCCTCTGAGATTCTACTCTGGAGGGAACAATGTCTCCTTAATGTCTTCCACCCTTGAAAACACCATTCCCCTATGGAGAAAACACTGTCTCCATAAGAGCCCCCTTTGGCTTCCACTTTTGAAGACAGCGTTCCCCTTTGAGGTGGGGCCCCAGGGGTCCTGCTCTGGAAGAAACCATTCGCTCACCTTGAGGATGGCATGGTTTCTTCCAGAGGGAGGGAGGGGGCCCCCTGAGGCGTGCCGGGGCCTGCCCTGCGGGGCCCTGGGCGGCCTTACCGGTGGTGGAGAGGACGGTGCTGGCGAAGAAGAGGGCGGAGGTGAAGTCCCAGTTCCAGTTGCCGGAGGCGTTGCTGAGGACGGAGACGCCGTAGTTGCTGGCCTCGAGGACGCGGGCCAGGAAGCCCTCGAGCTGCTGCTCGGAGAGGCAGGCGTGCTCCTCCACGAAGCGGCGCTTCAGCTTGCGCAGCTCCTGCCGGAGGAGGTCCTCGTAGGGCAGCTCCACCGAGGAGAAGACCACGGCGCCGAAGACCAGGTAGAGCAGGTAGCCCAGCACCAGGAGCGCGAAGCACCAGGCCGAGCGGCGCCGCTCCACCAGCCGCACGCACGAGCTGCCCGCCAGCGACTGCAGCATCCTCGCGCGCCAAGGGCCGGGCCCGGGACAAGGGCCCCGCGGACCCGCGCCCCCCGCCACCGCGGACCCGGACCAGCGCTTCCCACGCCGAGCCTCCCCCCCTCCCTCGCTCCCTCTCTCTCGCCTTCCCTCCCTCAGCTGCGGCGGGTCATCTTTGGCTTGCCTGCTTCCTCCTTGGGGCCAGTTTCGCTCAAAGGAGGAGGAGGAGAAAGGGGGGGGGGTCACGTGGCCGGCGTCCCGGCTCAGGTAAGCGGCGGCAGGCCTGGCGTCAGAGGCTTCGGCTGCCGAACCGGTTCCCGCGCCAAGGAAGCAAGGAGGGAGGGAGGGAGGCGGAAGAGGAAACCCGCCGCGCTGCAGCCTCAAGAGCCCAGGTTTCCAACAGACAGCCCTACATCCAGGCAAAGGAAAGGAAGCGCGCACAGCGAGGACGTGCGGCACCCGCCTTGGAAACAGTCTCTGCGAGAAGCTGAGCCAACTGCTTAGAAAGCCAAGGGGATTCTCAGCCAGGCATGGGCTGAAGGGGGGGGGGGGGAGGGCCTGAGGCTGTTAGGAATGATGGGAGTTGAAGTCCAAAAGGCTTAAGCGGCTGAGGGGAATATGAAGGGGCCTGAGGCCTTTAGGAATGGTGGGAATTGAAGTCCAAAACACTTCAAGGGCCAAAGTTTGCCCTTGCCTATTCTAGGTTGCATCTATTGAAGTCTAGTGCCCATATCAAGGGAAGTTGTGATCCCCCTCTCTTCTGCTTTGCTGAAACCTCACCTGGAATAACCCTGTGTCACCGCAGTTCTGGCGATCACAACCAGTGGCACTGAAGACACCTGCCCTTGTGCTTTGCTACTCTGCTGCTGAGTATGCATGCCCAGGGTGGAACACATCTCACCTTGCTAAGACAGTGGATGTGGCTCTTAATGAGACCTGCTGCATTATCACAAGATGCCTCTACCTCACAGCCAGGCATGTAGCCAGGGGGGGGGGCTAAGGGGGCTGCAGCCCCCGAAATTCTCAGGGTGGTCCGCGAAAAGGCCTTACTGGTACACAGGGGCGGTCTAAGGTAATTTTAAATGGTAGGCGAACATTATTTTGGCGCCCCCCCCAAAAAAAAACATTATTTTGCCGCCCCCCATGTAAAAACAAATATACAATTATAAAATCACAATACCATTAGTAGTATTATATTGTATCAATGTATATACAATATATTATACCATACTCATACTATATTATATCATAATTATATTATACTACATTACAATATAATTATATTATAATATATTGACATTATAATATAATGTAACATTCTATTATATTATTATTATAAAATAATAAAATTATTTATTTAAATAAAATTATCCTCTACTAAATATTTTCATTACTCCTATAAAACTCAAATAACCAAAAATAAAGTAAAATAAAATATTATATACTACTATTTTGTACAATACCACTATACTGCAATATTGTTTGTAATATTACATGTAATATAAAATATATCATTATTCTATTGTTATATTGTATTTGTATTATATTGTATGACAATATTAAGCAGAACTGTATAATAATCAAGAAATGCAATGTAAATGCATCAAAATCAGAATATATTACCTATCACCCGACTCATAATTCATAGGAGTCTCCCATAAGTCCAAAATTAGGATCCCAATGTAAATGTAACTAGAAAAACAGCCAAAATGTTCAAATGAGGTCGAATACAGGCAGCGCGGCCTGGGCAAACTTGGGCCCTCCCTCCCTCCTTCTAAGTGTTTTGGCCTCCAACTCCCACAACTCCTCATGCGGCCAGGATGGTGCCCCATGTGGCCAGGATGGCGCCCCCTTCCCAGATGGCGCCCTAGGCGGCCGCCTTCTTGGCCTATCTTGTAGGACCGCCCCTGCTGGTACATTATTTAAACTGTTATGTTTATTCATATCATGATCTGATCACCATGCTCATTATATCCCACATTAATGGGGTTATTGGGATAACAATACAAAAGGTTTACTAGGGTAGACCCTCTTTCACCCAGTCTCAGCCCCCCGAACCAAACTCAGCCCCCCGAATCAAAATCCTGGCTACGGCCCTGCTCACAGCAATGGAGAAATTATACTGTTTAGCCAGCATTGCACCACCTGACATCCGCTGGGAAGTAGCAGCCAATAATGAAAGGACCAAAGCAGTGACATCTCCAGCCCATCCCCTGTTTGGACATCAGCCAGCACGTCAACACCTTAAATCAAGAAATAGTTTTATAAGATCTACATAGATATTTGCAGGAACACCTCAGCAAGCGAGAGTCCAAAAGTGGCAGGCCAAAACCCGGAAGCTCTTGCCATGGATGATACTGAATGAGAGACTCCCTCCTCGGCACAGAAGACTGGGCGACTTGGAAAGCGCTGAACAGACCGTGCTCTGGCACTATGATATGCAGAGCCAATCTTAAGAAATAGGGCCCCAAAGTGGAGTCCTCGACATGCGAGTGTGGAGGACAATAAACCACAGATCACCTATTACAGTGGTTCTCAACCTGTGGGTCCCCAGATGTTTTGGCCTCCAACTCCCAGAAACCCTAACAGCTGGTAAACTGGCTCGGAATTCAGGGAGTTGTAGGCTAAAACACCTGGGGGCACCCAGGTTGAGAACCACTGACCTATTACAATGCAGCCTGAGCCCTGCCATATGCACAATGGAGGACCTTCTTATAGCAACACCAGAGGCACTCCAAGTGGCCAGCTACTGGTCAAAGGACATTTAGTATAATGCCAAGTTTTTAAACTTTGTGTTTTTTTAAATACATTACAACTGTTGACTTCAGTTCACTTCTGATACAATAAATAAACAACCACAGTTCTGGGAGGATGATAACAAACTGGAACCTATCCAGAGAAGGACTTCTCAAATGATCAAGAGGGATTGACGTCAAGCCCCACAAGAAATGGCTTAAGGAGCTGAGTATGTTTAGCTTGGAAAGAAGTACAGTGAGAAGAGACGCGAAAGCCATGTTTCAAGATTTCCAAGGACATCACAGGAGGAGGAGGGGTTGAGCTGGTTTCTTGTTGCTCTGGAGACATCACACTAGAGAAAAAACCCCACTTAAAATTTGGTTTCTGCCTCCTGCAGAATTCTGGGGTTTGTAGTTTAGGGAGGTTCCTTGAACAGCCTCAGTAAACTACAAACCCCAGAATTCTGCAGGAGGCAGAAAATGGATTTAAAGTGGATTATTTCTCTAGTGTGATGAAATAGTGACGGACATCGAGCAATGGATGGAACTTGCAGGAAATGGCTTTCCACCTAAGAATTTCCAGTCAGTGATAACTTTTTAGCAGTGAAATTTGGCCCTTGGGGTCTCTTCCATCTCTAGGATTCTATGAACAGCCCTAGCTTAATGGCATTTTTTTGTGTCGGGAGCAACCCGAGAAACTGCAAGTCACTTCTGGTGTGAGAAAATTGGCCATCTGCAAGGACATTGCCCAGGGGATGCCCGGATGTTTTGATGATTTTACCATTTTTGTGGGAGGCTTCTCTCATGTCCCCACATGGGGAGCTGGATCTGACAGAGGGAGCTCAACCCACTCTCACTGGCATATTAGCCAGCAGTGGCAACAAACACAGGACACACTGTATCAAACTGTGGCTGGGAAATAGGAAATAATGGCTGCTAATAAAGTAATCACATGAAACACCAAACTTCAGTGTCTCTATAGTATGGTTATTTCAAAATGCAAGGTCTACACAAATCTCCAGATCTACACAAAGGGATGCAAAGCTTCCGTATCTCTATAATGTGAGCACTTGTGTCAAAAGGTCTACACAAAATTCAAAGTCTGCACATGATATATTGGCTATAATAGCAAGGTCTACACAAATCTATAGGTCTACACAGAGGAGTATAGTTGAGGAATTCAAAGTCTACACATAATATATAAGCTTAAATGGCAAGGTCTACACAATCCTGCAGGTCAACACAAAAGAGTACAGTTAGAGAATGAAAGTTCACCCGAAATGAGTTGTAAACATGCAGCTGACCTGGTTGGGCATGGCCACAGTCCCCCGGAAATATAGTGTTTGACTATAAACCGGGTTTTTCACAGAGTTATAAGAACACTGAGTTTTTGGGGAGGGCTCCACTCAGCTCACTGCTGTGCTGAATTGTATTGTTTGTAATCCAAAAGGACGGAGTTCGGAGTTCCTCCATGGTTTGAAAAGATGTAAACAAATCCTCAGGTCGTAATTCCACAAGGGCTTTAGCCTGGTTCTTACCCAAGCCTCAAATCCTATAGTTCCACAGCATTGAGCCATGACAGATAAAGTTATATCAAACTACATTTATTCTACAGTGTAGATGCCCCCTCGGTTCCAGCTTCTTTGTCCCACAGTCATTTCAGTCTGCTGCTTCTTTTTAATATAATAACTTTATTTTTATACCCCGCCTCCATCTCCCTGAAGGGCCTCATGGCTTTCAAAGGGGCAAGCCCAACAAATACAAATTAATACAGTCAACAATAAAATCAATAAAAACATCATGATCAAACAAAATAATAAAAAACAGTGTCATGGCTGTAAACAATAATGGGTTCGGGCTCATGATTCCTCAGTGCAGTGATTCCTATATAGAACTATAGGAAAAGTGCAATAGTCGGAAGGCCGGATGATTTTAGATTACGTGCTGGTTTATAAGGAAAGATGCGGTCATAAAGATGGGCAGGTCCCAAACCGTTTAGGGCTTTATAAGTAATAATCTGCACTTTTTGTCTCTTTCACCCCTTCTTGACCAAGGTCAGTCTCTTTCAGAGAGATGCCAACCCCAGATTCTGAGGCACTGACCAAGAGGCTTCTTAGAAGACTTCAACGGAATAGGGTAAGAAAGATACCTAGAAGGCAAGGAGCCAGAGAGTTTGGGAAACCTGTGTTGTGTGTCCTATAGCAGTGCTGTCCAACTTCTACGGGGTCCAGGGCCGGATAAAAGGTCACTGATGACCTAGGGGGGCGCTCGGCCCCGCCCCCAGGCCCGGCCCCCAGGCCCGGCCCCCAGGCCCCGCCCCCAGCCCCCGCCCCAACCCCAGGCCCCGCCCCCTCCTAAAACGGCCGAAAACGGGCAGACGGCGGCGCCAAGAGCAGCGCGTCACAGGCCTGGCCTGTGACGCGCTGTTCTTGACACCGCCTTCTGCCCTTTTTCGGCTCCCCCGCCCTAGGTAGGGAGGGGGGTGCGCCAAAGGAGGAGTAGGGCGGCGTCAAGAGCATGGCGTCAAGAGCATGGCATCCCCCCCTGGTAGGGGGGGGCGCCGAAAGGAGGAGTAGGCGGCGCCAAGAGCAGAGCGTCACAGGCCTGGCGTGACGCCATGCTCTTGACGCCGCCTACTCCTCCTTTCGGCGCCCTCCGCCTAGGAAGGAGGGGGTGCCGAAAAAGGAGGAATAGGCGGTGCCAAGGGCAGCAGCGTCACGCCAGGCCTGTGACGCGCTGCTCTTGGCGCCGCTTACTCCTCCTTTCGCCCCCTCCGCCCTAGGAAGGGAGGCGCCGAAAGGAGGAGTAGGCGGTGCCAAAGGAGCAGCGCGTCACGCCAGGCCTGTGACGCGCTGCTTGGCGCCGCCTACTCCTTTCGGCGCCCCTCCGCCCTAGGAAAGGAGGGGCACCGAAAGGAGGAGTAGGTGGTGCCAAGGAGCAGTGGCCACGCCAGGCCTGTGACGCCTGCTCTTGGCCGCCTCCTACTCCTCCTTTCGGCGCCCTCCGCCCCTAGGAAGGGAGGGGGCCGAAAAGGAGGAGGTGGCGGTGCCAGGAGCAGCGCGTCACGCCAGGCCTGTGACGCGCTGCTCCTTGGCACCGTTTTCTGCCCTTTTTCGGCGGCTCCCCCGCCCTAGGTAGGGAGGGGGGCGCTGAAAAGGAGGAGGAGCTAGCTCTCTTCCTCATCCCTGCCCCGCCTCCCCCTCCCCCCCGGCCGCCATTTTTTTAAAAAATCGATTTTTAAAATTTAAAAATGGCGGCTGAGGGCATAGGTGGGGCCGTGTCCAACAGGCTATGGGGCCGGATCCGGCCCCGGGGCCGCCAGTTGGACAGCCCTGTCCTATAGCAAGAAAGCTCAACCAGAAAAGCCAGCATAGTGTATGGTTTAATTGGTGGATTACAGCTCTAGAGATTAGGGTCAAATCCCTGTTCAGTCCTGTAGGTTTCATGACCAAACTGGGTGACTTTGGGTGAGTCATTCTTTGCCATCTACACAGGAAGTGACAGGCAAACATTTTCTGGACAAATCTTCCCAAGAAAGCCCTGTGATAGGGTCGCCATACATCAGAAATGACTTGAAATTGCACAGTAAGGTAGGCTGATGGAAATCTGGCCTGAGTGTTTAAAAAGTACAGATAGAGTATAATGTAAAATTGAAACCTGAGCTACAAATTAGAGATGAATAGGCTGTATTGCCCACCGGTCTTGGAAAATTCCCTCTCTGTGCTTCTCTCTTTCACATTCACTCATGCATTTTGCTGCATCATTTGTATATATTTTATTCATGTCAGGAGCAACTTGAGAAACTGCAAGTTGCTTCTGGTTTGAGAGAATTGGCTGTCTGCAAGGACATTGCCCACAGAACACCCAGATGTTTTAGCATCCTGTGGGGGCTTCTCTTATGTCCCTGCATGAGAAGCTGGAACTGACAGATGGGAGCTCACCCCACTCCTTACATTTGAACTGATGACTTTTCAGTCAGCAGTCCTGTCGGCACAAGCGTTTAACCCAACGTGCCACCAGAAGCTCCATTTGTAATGTTACCAACTGTGGAGTGCTGCACAAAGCAAGCTAAGAAGGTACCTTCATGAACAGTTTTTGCGGTGTGTCAGAATGTTTTAACATTATCTGGATATAAGTGTCACAAATCATTTGAGATATTGTGCTGGAGAAGAGTTCTGTGGATACCACGGACAGGGCTGCATTTTTGTAGGCCCTAGGAACTCTTTTATTCTACTCCTCTCTTCACCTGGGAAAATAAACATAATTTCAAGAAATGTCTGTTCAATTTTGATGGAACAGAAGAATATATCTTTATTTTGAATTTTTGTGGGGTTTTTGTTTCAATTGTGGTTTAAAAAAGTTTTTACCCTGCCTTTGTGGGCCCTAGGCATTTTGTCTATAGTGCCTCATGGATAAGACAGCTATGATCATGAACTGCTAAAAAGATAGATAATTAGGTCATAGAACAAATCAAGTATGAACTGTTCTAGAAGCCAAGATTTCAAAACTGAGATTATTCTAATTTTGTCATATCATAGAAAGAGATGGCTCACCAGAAAATAATATAATTCTTGATAAGGTGGATAGTACTAGGAAAAGAGGAAAGCCACATTCCTGATGGATAGACTCAATTAGGAAAACAATGGCCCTGCACCTGGAATACCTAAGCAAAGCTGCTGAGGATAGCACAGGCATGGGAAAATTTCAGCCCCCTAGGTGTTTTGGACTTCAACTCCCATAATTCCTAACAGCTGGAAGTCCAAAACACCTAAAAGGCTGAAGTTTGCTCATGCCTGGGATAGTGTGATGCGGAGATCTCTGATTCATAGAGTCAATGTAAGTTGAAGTTGATTCAAAGGCAATTCACAACAAAGGTAACTGGGCTGTCCATATATTACATTTTCTGTGTAACCTAATGGATTGTAAATTAAAGCACTCACATACACAGAACAAACCTATCCTTGGTGCAGTGACACAATGTGCTGTGTTGGATCCCTGTAGTTTTTATAGTTTAGCGTCACTCCAACAGTGCTAAATAGAAACAAAGAATGGCACATATCTTCATCTCAAATCTTTTAGTGAACAGCTACAGCAGAAATAAAGATTTACAGTTTGTAATATGCCAAAAAATAAAACACCCAGGAAAACCAACTTGGCATTGACAAGGGGTAGGAAGGCCTCTTGGGAGACTTGAAAGGAATAGGGGAAGGGGGGATTTTCCAAGAACTAGGACAGAGAGTTTGGTCAACCTGTGTTGTGCGTTATATAGCAAGAAAGCTCAACTATGGTATATGTTTTAATTGGTGGATTACAGCTTTAGAGTTGTTACACAAGTGTTGTATATCTTATAGGCCTTGTGTTCACCAAAGATGCATTCCACATAGTCATATCAAAGCTCCTATCCAGTGTTACTATTGTTAGCACCATCTGGTTTTTTCTCAGTCAGGGACTGATGGTGGCTTACAAAGACTAAAACAGATTCAAAGTTGGAATTCATATATAAAATTAAAAACATAACCAACAAATGAATGTAAAGCAGTTACAAGCACAATGATTAAAAAGAAAACAACAAAAAGTATTATTCGTTTATTAATTTTATTTCTACCTTGCCTTTCTACCCACAAAGGCTCAAGGTAACCTACAATAACACAACACAATCCATTGCATTTAAAAGCATGGCCACCCCAACTTCCACCCATGACCTCCCCAGCAGTGTGTCCCTCACTGTTTCCCCAATGCCTGATGGCAAAAAATGTTTTAACAGCCTGTTCTGAAATATCACCTACCCCCCAAAAGAGAGAGAAAAGAATAGACAGACACTAAATACCTGCCTGTAATTTAGGGAACAGAGATTACAGGAAGAGATTGTCTCCACTGCAGTGCAAGCAAGCTTCTGCTTACATGATAGGACTTTCCCAGCCTCTCCTTACCCACCCCCTATAGCTTCCCCATGCATTCTTACCCACCCCATTTTCTCCATAGGGCTCTCAGCTTTTCAGAACAGATTTGGCAGGTGTGGAGGAGGCTGACTAGGCAAGGTCAGTTTTACCCGTTGTTTCAATTCTGCAGGATACAGTTGGATTCAAGCCAAAGATAATTTAACTTGTGCAAACAGTATTTCATCAAAATGTCATTTGGATGTTACAGAATGTATTAAAGAGGATTGCGTCATCATTCAGTCTATTAATTTTGCAAATTAGACCACAATGTTCCACACATGCAAGATAGAAAGATGGCTATGGGACAAGTAATCCGCCCCGAGCCTGCAGGGAGGAGCGGAATATAAGATCGAATAATAAATAAATAAATAAATAAATAAATAAAATAACTTCAGTCAGATGGCTGCCGTGAGAGCAGAGGTAGGACTCATAGGGCCATAGAGTTGGGAGAGCCCTCAGGGACCATACAGTCCAACCCCATTCTGCCATGCAGGAATTCAAAGCACTCTTGACAGTCAGCCAATACTTCTTTAAAAAACCTCCAGAGAAGAGCCTCTGCCACATTTTAAGGCAGCGTATTCTAAAGTTGAACAGCATCATTCATCAGGACATTCTTCCTAATATTCAGGTGAATTCTCTTTTTCTGCAGTTTGAATCAATAATTCCATGTTCTGGACCGGCAGAAAACAAACCTGCTCCCTCCTCGATATGACATATCTTCAGATACAGTACAGTCTTGCTTATCCAACCTTCGCTCATCAAACATTCTGTATTATCCAATGCAGTTTGCCTCCTGTCTGGATCCACAGCTGTTTTAATACAGTGTGATGTTTTGGTGCTAAGTTCGTAAATACAGTAATTACTACATAATGTTACCATGTACTGAACTGCTTTTTCTGTCAACTTGTTGTAAAACATGGTGTTTTGGTGCTTAATTTGTAAAATCATAATGTAATTTGACATTAATAGGCCTTTCCTTAATCCCTCATTATCCAACATTTTCACTTTTCCAGTGTTCTCCTAGCCTGTTTATGTTGGATAAGCGAGACTCTACTGTATTTAAATGTGACTATCATGTTACCTCTTAACCTTCTTTTCTCCAGGCTAAACATACCCAGCTCCTTAAGCATCTCCTCATAAGGCTTGGCTTCTGGACTTTTGATCATTTTGGTTGCCCTCCTCTGGACATGTTCCAGTTTGGCAATATCTTTCCTAAACAGTGAAACCCAGAACTGGATGTTGTTGGACTGCAATTCCTGGCATGGGCTGTTTTAGCTAAGGTTGCTTGGAACTGTGGTTCAAAAACATCTAGAAGGCTGTACAATATCTACATGTGAACTAAAATACTAAAGTGGACATGTATCTTTTTTTCCCCCTACTCAGTGCTTCGTGTTAGCATTTGTGGCTAAAACAGTCTAAGCCAGGAAAAGGATTATTTCACACTAAACATGTTTCGTACCTAGGAGCCAGCATGTCAATAGTTTTGAGTGTTGGACGATGACTCTGGAGATCAGGGTTCAAATCTCTGCTCTGCCATGAAAATCCACTGGTTGACCTTGGGCAAGTCACACACTCTGAGCTTCAGGAAAACCCCATGATGGTTCACCTTATGGTTGCTATAAGTCAAGCATGGCTTGAAGGCACACTGCAACAATTCACTTTAACTGCCATGGTTCTATCCTATGATATCTTGGGATTTTGGGGAAGAATGCTTATAATTCTCTGCCTCATCAAACCACAAACTGCAGGATTTCATAGGCTGCTTGCACGACCGTTAAAGTGTAATTGTGTAGTGGCTACAATATGCTACAATTAATGTTATAATCCCTTGCTATCTTTCCTTCCCAAATTGGGTAAATTTAGATGAGGAAACAGATAAGATCATTGTGTTATAATTAGGTAAGACAGAGACTAAAAAGAGAAAACACAAGGAAAATTGTTATTATATGGATTTATCAAGTGTTTTAAAAAAGTAATTCCTAAAATGGAAACTGATCAGAATTATTACTCCTTATTTCTCATAGCTGAATCTCTCCAGAAGACTGATTAAGAAGACGTCTTCATGAATTTTCAGGTGTGATTTTTCTACAAATCATTTCTTCAGAGTGTTTTAGCAAATAGCAAATGCACCCAGGTCTCCTAGAGGAGTTCCACCAAAGACACTACAGATTCTCGCAAGGCTCCATGGCATTGACCATATGGAAATACTGGATTTGAGCCATGGCTTTTATCATAGCAATTTTGTTAACACAACAAAAGATTGACCAAGCAGTTAATAGTTCAATTGGATGCTGAGTGCATTGTCAGAAGATATAGACAGTGTCTGGGAAGATAATTAGGCAGAAGCACATGTGATATGGTTCAGAACACGAAATCTTGGTGCAATGTGATTGCAAAAAGGGATCTTAATGGGAAGAATTGTGCAAAGGCATGTGTAATATAGACTGTGGGTTAGCTTTGGCAATGATTCAAGAGAGCATGGAATTTTCTTTTACTGTTAGTTTTATAGCACTCTTGACTGCATTGTGACTTTTATACTCAGAAGGCATGACTTGAAAAACCAAACAGCAGCAACAAACCAGTTAAACTTGATGGTGCTTTTACAGAGAGATAGCAAGAATGCTGTAATTAAAGTAAGTTATTAACCAGACATTTACCTAGTTGGTAATTTCTGCCTGTATTCTAATTTTGTCAAGGCTACTACAATAATATAAACTAAATGTGTTTCCAGAATGCATGAGTCAATTGAGGAAGTAACACCTTGCCACAAAAACCAAAGGACAGCTACAAGGACTCCTAAATTTAGATTATATATCTTTTGCACAAACAAAAGGAAGGGCAAAAGTTGATTTCCTAAACAAGGGTACACCAGAATGAGTGAACATTTCTTTGATTTCTAAATATTATTAACTAGGTAACAAAGAGAAGATTAGCAACATTCACAATTAAATCAAAATGATATTATGGCAAGACTAGGATCTTGTGCAAAACTATACAGTGTTTCAGAAGTTTTTGGACTACAACTTTTAGCCTTCTTTATTTTTGCTGTGTACACTAGGATTGATGGGAGTTGGAGTTCAACAGCATGTGATTCTCACCCCTGATTTGGATCCTAAAGACCTTTTAGCTAATGAAAGGCACAACGCTATATTTAAAAACTATTGCCAAATATGGTTTGATAGAGTGCCTACTTTGTTACAGCCATGACAATATAAACATGTTTTTCAATATCTGATTGGGATCAAACTTGCGACATTCGATTGCTATCCCTCAGAAACTCATGCTAGTCTTTTCCTTCCCAACATGATGTACAATGACCAAAGAGAAGCAACATGAACTGCTTCCCATGATCACAAGACTACACCACTCCTTGAATATTTCCCTATATGAGTCTGAAATAGAATGGCAGTTTGCAGACAATAATTCTGGTTGAGATTCATAATACTAACAAGCATGAAGGAAAATGATCCAGGACCAAGAGAAAGAAGAATGGTAACTTACAGCAGCATACAGAATCCACAGTGGGACTACAATGAAGAAAGATGGTGGCTAAACCCTACATCAGGGTTGCATAGTGTAAAACTCTGCAGAGTTCTGTATAGGAGTTCTTGCATGTCATGGATTCCACCTTGTAGCCCCATTTCTTAAGGATGGCTCTACATTTTGTGGTGCCAGAGGGCAGACTGTTCAGCACCTTTCAAGTCTCCCAGTCTTCTGTGTACCCAGGAGAGAGTCTCTCATTTGGTATCAGCCTCTATGACTTCATGGACTTCATGAATATAATTCTTTTAATTTATTTACCACACTTGTATCCTTCTCACCCCAAAGAGGAATCAGGGCGGCCTCGCAAAGGCATAATTCAATGTCATATAGACATTTACACATCGGTAAATAAACAACTGCATTAAAATCAACCCGATTAAAAACAGAAACATTAAAACATCAGCTAAAATCACAAAATGCAGTTCATATTCCAGTCATCATGCCATTATTTGTAGCCTCATACTGTGCTGCTTACTGACCAAAAGCTTGGTCCCACAGCCATGTGTTTTTTCCCTGAAGGTCAGGAGGGAGGGGGCTGATCTAATTTCACTAGGGAAGGAGTTCCATAGATGAGGGGCCACCATTGAGACGGCCCTGTCATTTGTCCTCAACCTTGCAAGTAGGGTGGGAACAAGACCAGGGCTTCCCCTGACGATCTTAGCCTCTGAGGTGGATCATAGGGGGAAATACGTTCAGACAGGGAAAGTGGGCCAGAACCATTTAGGGCTTTATAGGCTTAAGCCAGCACTCTGAATTGTGCTCAGTAGCAGATGGGTAGCCAGTGGAGCTGGCATAACAGGAGGCATGTCCTCTCTCTGTACGCTGCTTCAGTGAGCAGCCTGGCTGCTGCCCGTTAGACCTATTGAAGCTTCCAAACAGTCTTCAAAGGCAACCCCATGTAGAATGCATTCAGGATGTAACAAGAGTGTGGACCATTGTGGTCAAGTCTGACTTCCAAGATACGGGTGCAACTGTTGCACAAGTTTTAATTGTGCAAAAGCTCATCTGTCCACCACTGAAACTTGGAGTTCCAGGCTCAGCAATGAATCCAGGAGGACTCCCAAGCTGTGAACCTTTGTCTTCAGCGGGAGTGGAACCCCATCCAGCACAGGCTGTAACCCTATACCCTGTTTGGCCTTCCAACTGACCAGGAGTACCTCTGTCTTGTCTAGATTCAATTTCAATTTGTTCATCCTCATCCAGACCATCACAGCTGCCAATCACCAGTTAACAGCCTGAACAGCAGGTGGAAAGGAGTAATAGAGTTGAACACCATCTGCGTACAGATTTTAACAAAATGCATTTTTAGTACTGAAGCTGCATTTTCATCTCATCTCCAAAATATTTAATGTAGAACATATAATGAAGAATACACTCAATGTATTTACTAGTCACACTTCCATAATATATATGCTTGTTTTGACTACTGTGCAGAATAACAAACTTTTATTAGAAATACCACAAGAATTAATGCTTCCTGTCCTCCTTCAAGGAGAAATTGGATGCAGATTTTATATACATCAAATAATGGATAAACCATGTCAGCATAGTCTAAAAACAAAACTGCAGCCAAATCTCATATTACAGCCTACTCTTTCACTGCCACACTTATTTGTATTATCAGCAAATGAAACTTAAAAGAATAGAAACTACACTTCCAATTTTTCAGTACCAGAGGAACATTTATTGATCTGATATGGTGGCAGAATTTAATTTTCACTTGTATTGAAATGGCTAGTATTTACTAATGTAAAAAAGATAAGCAGCGCTGTTCACTGAAGACTTAGAAATTATTACGCCAATTCATTATTAAGAACAGGAATGAGAAATGTGCAACCTTCCAAAAGTTGTTGGATTGCAACTCCCTCACTTCTCACCATTGGCAATGCTGGCCAGGTATGATGTGAGTCGAACTATTTGACAACACATAGTTATATCTAGAGACTTACAAGTTGCTGAATAGTCTATCAGAGCACGGTGCATAGCACAGTTATATACTATAGACATCACATTTAGTTTAGTCTCAACTCTGAACTCAAGAAAGTAGGTGTAATATTGAAGTTGGGGAAAAATATTTGGGTAGGGTCGAATCTATGGTAGGGAAGCCAGCTAATTCCCGACTCACACTCAGCGCAGGAGATGCTATTTTACTCCCACAGCTGTCTCTTCTTTCTCATTAATACCAGTGGGAGAGCATAGATCTTGGTCTGGGTAGTGGTGATGATCTCTATCAGGAGAACAAATGTCATAACATAACATATTCCCAGAACATCCCATTTCTGGTTCCCCTACCGTTAGAGCAATGGCACTAGTTAAGCTTTCCGTTGCCATACCTGGAAGGCCAGGACTCACAGAGTTCTACAGGATCCCATGACAATCCCATGGCAATCCTATTTTCCTTGGAGAATCAGCTGTCGTTCTGAGGCACATGATTGTTATCTGGATGTACTGCTCATTTTCACATTGTACAGACCAAAAAAAACATATAAAATAATTTTTTACAGTATTTATACCCTGCCTTTTTCACCCCAAAGAGGTCTCCAAGCGGCAATAATTCAATGCCATATCAACAACAAATATAAAATAAACAGATACATTAAAACATGAATTTAAAGTCATATAGAGATGAAAACACATTATTAAAATAATGCAATCCAAACTCATCGTCAAAAAAGCCGTTCCAGTTGCTATTGCACATTTTCCAGCTTCACTTATTGCACTGCATGATTGGCTGAAGGCTTGGTTCCAGAGCCATGTTTTTACTTGCTTTCTGAAGGTCAGGAGGGAGACAGCGGGCCTGATTTCACTGAGGAGGGAGTTCCATATCTGAGGGGCCACCACTGAGAAGGCCTTTCCCTTGTTCCCACCAACTGCACCTGTGAAGGAGGTGGGACCAAGAGCAGGGTCTCCCCAGATGATCTTAACCTCCAAGTTGGTTCATAGAGGGAGATGCGTTCAGATAGGTAAGCTGGGCCAGAACCGTTTAAAGCTTTATAGGCTAAAGCCAGCTCTTTGAATTGTGCTCAGATAGCAGACAGGCAATCTAAAAACATTAAACTTGCATATGGTTTCATTTTTAGAGTAAAAATCATGAAATCTGAGCTGGTGTTGCTCTGATTTCCTGACCTGCCTGCATTTGTTCTGGTCTCTTGACTCTGCTCAACAAGATATCAACAACCACACCAACATGAACGATAATAATATGACTCAGGAAGGATATGCCACTGGAGGGATCTGAATGGCAACCTCTGCTTTGCCACCAGAAGGTACTAGGGGTGTGTTTTGTAAGACTGTCTTTGCTTGTGCCCTAAGGTCCCTAGGCTTAACTGTCTTTCTTGGCACCAGCAGCTGAATATGGGAATTCTGCTCCATGTTTCATTTCTCCACAAAATATTGTCTTCTAAAATGTCACTGCAACACTCAGATAAGTCTATGACTAAGGGAATGGGAGACAACATGAACCAGACATGTGTGCCAGTGGGACATTAGCTTCCAAAAAGTGGGAGTGAGGAGGCTGCCAGAGCTTCTGCAGCTACACAGGTCCAAGAGCCCTGGCATGTTTTGCCAGCAAAGGCGGCTGTCTTGGAAGCTGATTATTACCTGTTGGCACTGATAAGTGATTTGTCTTCCGTCAGTAGGGCTGTTCCTCCATGGGTATGCTGTTTTAAAAAGACAAATATCGAGGACAAATCGAATCATTTGATGGACCTCTTTCTTCTCTCTATGGAATCCAGTGTCTTTGTTTCTTTTGCTCCACCCTGCTGCACTCTTTTGTTGGTTATTTCACAGACCATCATAAGGGAAAGTGGAATAACAGATGCCTAGCAACAAGGCTGCAGGCAACATTTAATCAACCTGCGGGTGACTGTTCAATGTATTTTGGAACTCAACTTTTTTCTGCAGCCTGAAACAAAAATCAATTGATCATGTTATAGCAATGTGTGGTAGAAAGGAAGTAAAATGCAATGAGAGATTGACTTTGGCTTATTTCTCAGTATATGTGTGTGTGCGTGTGTGTGTATACACACACACACACACACAGACAGAGTTAGGTAAACAACAAAGCTAAATTTAAGAAAATTATGAAAATTAAGTATACATCTTGTTGGATGATGGCTTGACAAATTTAGGAAAAGTAAGAGAAAGAGAGGATATTGTTGTTAAAAAAATTCCTTTATTTTATAATTATGGGGTTTGTTCATTCTGTCTCAAGGTAAAAGTCTGTTTGAACCGGCTAGACCAGTGGTTTTCAACCTGTGGTTCCCCAGATGTTTTGGCCTATAACTCCCAGAAATCCCAGCCAGTTTACCAGTGATTTCTGGGGGTTGAAGGCCAAAACATCTGGGGACCCACAGGTTGAGAACCACTGCCATAGACAATGAAAAATGGTTAAGAAAGCAGGTCGGTTTGTTTGGAAAGATACAGTCTTTCAGAAAATCTGAATTCCTAAAAGTACAACTGTTCAATTTTTGACAGAACAAAGATGACACCATTTCAAAGTTGAAATGCCTTTTAAGAGAAACACCCATACTTGTAATGAAGAATTCAGACTGAGGTACTATAGCAAGCACAAGTGTTAGCAGTTACAGATGAGAAAGAATCCTAAGAACATCAGGGAGTGTTAAAGCTAAAGGTCTATTTTTCCTAAGCATTTACAGATACAGATGTGCTTAAGCATAGTATTGTCGGCATTTGTCAGGTTCTCCTAGCACCTCTGTGACCTAGAATCTCACCAATCATAATAAACTGTAAGGATTTAGTATCAACATGTTGTTTATAACCAGTTTCGGACTTATTTTGAACTGAGGTGTCATTTTGGAAGTGGTGAAAATGGTTTAGTGCTACACTAGAGTAGTACCTGTAAGCTTTCCTTTACAAAATATAGAAATCTGACAGAGTCAAGGTGATTCATGCTGTCAGGGATGAGGCAAAGTACATCAGCAAAAACCCATGATGACCACAAGGATATCACCAATTGCTAAGAGGAGTCAAGATTATCTGTTTGTTGGTCTTGATTATTTTAATACCTTAAATCCCTGGTAGCAAAGTATGAGCTCTAACCAAGCAATAAAAAGGAAGGAAGTGTTAATAGACACTCTATTATCAGACAGGATGCTGGAGAAGATATTGGTGTTTGCAATTATCTCAAAATAATACACAACTTTCCTTTGCAAGATTGATAACGATCA
This sequence comes from Anolis apletophallus, assembly GCA_030556195.1. NCBI lineage: Eukaryota > Metazoa > Chordata > Lepidosauria > Squamata > Anolidae > Anolis > Anolis apletophallus. The sequence goes on along the minus strand of JARBWK010000003.1, from coordinate 163,071,729 downwards.
GTTATTTAACTAAAGTATTTACAGTACAATAATTTAGTCATGGAGAATAGGGTTTCCTATCGTCCATAGTTTCCTGTTTTCACAGTAAGTTCAGAAACATCACCCGTGAATATGAGGCTTGTATATATACAATTTGTAGCAGGACACCTGATAGTATAAATCACATATGTAGTGTTACAAGTTGAAAACACATTTAGGATGTGTATTTTTCATTATGATTCACAAATTCAGTTATCTTAAATGCACACTGCAGTAAGTACAACACAAGAGTGGTGACCCCTAAGGAATGTTGCTGCTGGTATCATGCTGGGATGGGCATGTTGTTGTGTTCTGAAGTCACTTCTTATTAGTATACCACAAATGTTATGAGTTATTTCAAAAGAAATAAAGGTATATCGGTGCTTTCTGATACTACTTCATAAGTCAAATTGCAGCTCAGTCTGTCATTAATAATTCTTTCCTGTTTTAAAAAACAAGTCATTGCATCTTATATGGGCAAAATCACTGAAGTTGTTAACAACAGACTCTGGATAGCCCCGGTCCTGCTGCTCGTGGCTGAATGACCTTGATTAATCTAAGAAGGAAAAAAACCCTTCCTTTGTTCAGAATAAAACTTGACAACCAATCATAAGTGGAGATGAGAAAACTGATTACTGTGTTGGCAGATTTTATAACACCATTGCCCAGTCTTTCTGCCAGTATTGATGCCATATTTTGGGAAGAGCTTTGCAATTTGTGCCTCGTTTCCAGGTACCTGGAAAAACAAGCATCGCAACCAAAGGCTTATAAAAGTTCACAGTTATCACAACATATTAGCTAAAATAATTTCATTCAAAATATAAATTCACTTTGGTTGTTTTAAAAACCACCCGGCTTTAACATGTATGAAAAATCTGCTTGTTTTGAAATGAATAGTACATTTTGTCTTCTTCACTCTGCTGAATGTGCTGTGGATAATAAATTACACTCAAAATATTCCTCTTGGGCTTTAGAACAGAACAGAGTTGCATTCTAAATGGTTCTGTGCCACAGTCTGAAACAAGCAAAATCTATATTCATGAAATGTTTGTGCCTTTTAAACAGTAGTTATGGGATTGAAGTTAATATATTCTCTGCTGGGTAGGAGTCAAAGTGGGATAATGAAATTCTTTCCAGAAGAGAAGAAAAAGAACAATAAAATTATTTGAAAAATATTCACACAGGAAGTAAATAATCAGACTTGACAAGGTAAAATACCAATCAGAATTCTTTAGCAATATATTTTTAGAAACTATAATATAACTCTAGAATTACTAATGATAAAGATTTCCAGTTTCAGTTTTGATGGAATCTTATTTTTAAGACATTTAAGATAGTTCAGAAGGGAGCAAGTAAAAAGCCCATAACACAGTAGCCATCCATCAGCAAAAATGCAGTGTAGAGAATTTTTTGATTTAAGGAAACACATGGATCTAGGGGTACACGTGCCTGCAGACAAGGGGATAGACTGGCAAAAGCTGAAAAAGGAATCAAGTGGTTTCATATGATAATTTCTGCTACACTTCGCAAAATAATGAATGTATCATCTTCTGAAATGCCAAAGGACTGTGTTGTTAAAGAAGAAAAAGTAGTACCATATTTACTCGAGTCTGATGCTCAACTTTTTTGGCCAAAATGGAAAGAAGCTTCCAGGAAGATCATTTCATCCAGGAATTGAATTTACAGTAGGGTCTTGCTTATCCAACATAAATGGGTGGGCAGAACGTTGGATAAGTTAAATGTTGGATAATAAGGAGGTATTAAGGAAAAGCCTATTAAATGTCAAATTAAGTTATGATTTTACAAATAAAGCACCAAAACATCATGTTTTACAACAAATCAACAGAAAAGCAGTTCAATATACGGTAACATTATATAGTAATTACTGTATTTATTAATTTAGCACCAAAACATCGCAGTGTATTGAAACAGCTGTGGATGCGGGGGGAGGCAGACTGCATTGGATAATACAGAACGTTGAATGGGCGAAGGTTGGATAAGCAAAACTCTACTGCATTTAGTTATACCATTGATCCTATGAGCATAGTTATCCTTGCACAGGTTCTATTCACATCATTTACTGAATGTATGAAGGTCAGGATCAGGGACAATGGCCTGAAAAGTTCAACCAAAAGACCTTATGCTAACCATTTTTCTGGATTATGATGTCCTAGGTGGCAATTGTCACCTATCTATAGTAATCAGTCCTTCAAAGAGTGTTGCTGTAGCAACCAAGGATTGGTATTCTTCACACTTCCTTGAATAAAGAATAAAATACATTTTATGCAATATGTTTCAAATCAAAAATACAACAGTATTCTTCTCTGATAGATACATGCTGCATTTCTAGGATATAGAAACATAGTTTTTCATTTTTATTCCGTGCAGTGTTCATGCTGTTTATGCCAAGGACAGGATGGACAAGGACAGACTAATGAGTCAGTTCATGGTAATGTGAGATGTTCAGTCTCAAAGGTATGCAAGTACCTTGGCTGGGAGTTCAGCTAGTAGCCAAGTAGAACAGAGGATTAACTTGATGGTCTCTTGCATAGGACCAGGGTGCAGCTAGTTAGTAGCCAGCTGCATTAAATCATTACTAACAAAGAGATAATGAGTTCGAAGCCAGCCCGGGTAGGAGTGAGCTCCTGACCATTAATAGTCTAGGTTGCTGTTGACCTATGCAGCCCGAAAGACATCTGCACCTGTCAAGTAGGAAATTTAGGTACCACTTTATGTGGGGAGGCTAAGACACCATAAAACCTTCCAGCAGAGTGCGTAAGAATGAGGAAGTACTCCATCAAGGACTCGGTGTCAAAAGTGGATGGTGAAGTGGCAGCTCCCCCTGTGGCCAGAATCGAGCATACCCTCGTGAAGCCGGAAAGCTGGAATGTTAAATTGCCTCTGTGTCTTTCTATACATGTTGTATGTCTAGTGGCACTTTCCTGGGCAGATGGTGCTCGTTTAACCCTGTAGGGTCAACCATCTAAGTCTAGAGAAGGAAACTCGAACCAAACTTATGACCTGAGGACCTCACTGCCACCGTCCTAAGCTTGCTAGGCCCCGGCAGACGAACCTTTGGTTTAAAGGGTGAGGCCAGTTCTGTGCACGCTGCGCTCCACCAGAAAAATCCATTGCACAGGCTCGAAGGACACATCCAACCTCCGAATCATCAACGCGCTTGTAGAAAGTGGAATATGTCCTTCCTGAATCTTCGTTTGCGAAGAAAAGCCAAGCCAGTGTCACTGAATGTTTGCCATGTATATGTGCATTGTAATCCGCCCTGAGTCCCCTGCGGGGTGAGAAGAGCAGAATATAAATACTGTAAATAAATAACAAGGTATAAGTTGTCCAGTCTTGATTTCAACATGGGCTCGTGGTATGCATAGCCCCAATTCTTAATGTCACCAGGGTCTCTTTTACATTTCACAATTATAGCACTGTGATCTAACTCTCACTGTCATGATTCAATGCTATGGAATTGTAAGATGTGAAAATTATTGGGGGGGGGGGGGACCCAGTGCTTAGAATTTACAGCCAGAGACCTCTGGTACACATTACAAAACAACAAACCTTAGGATTCTTCAATGTGAAGGCATGGCAGTTAAGGCTGAATCATTGTGCTATAACTGTGTAGTGTGAAAGAGCCTCAAGTGGATTCAGTCTGGATGTTCTTGTTCTGTACTTCTCATCCCTAACCAGTAACTCTAGTGTAGGAGACTGGGGGACCAATAATCTTTGAGGTGACTGATAGAAGATCCTGCTGACTGGCAAATTTATCATACACATTTCCAAGTGTATTTCTGCCAGAAATTGGAAAAACTAATTTTGGGATTTCCCTTAGGTAATGGAGATTCTGGTAGCTGTAGTCAAAAAGAGTTCCTTATCCTTGTTTCTAGAAGGTATATAGACAGTGATGTTAGTATTCTACATCAGCTATTTGGTTATATGGTAAACAAGTAGTTGATGTAGAATATCAGTTAGTATATGCTGACCTGATCCCTTCAGACCACCTTAACAGTCAGCAACCACTTTAGGCAAATGATGCCTCTAGAGCTGTCACAAGGAGAATGACTCATCCAGCTCCTTAGGCCCATTAATGTGGATTTGGTTTGGTTTTCTTTTTCTTTTTCGTGTCAGGATGACTTGAGAAACTGCAAGTCATTTTCAGTGTGAGAGAATTCGATGCCTGCAAGGATGTTGCCCAGGGGATGGCCTGATGTTTGATGTTTAACCATCCTTGTGGGAGGCATCTCTCATGTCCCCTCATAGGGAGCTAGAGCTGACAGAGGGAGCTCAACTGGTTCTCCTCGGATTCGAACCGCTGACTTATTGCTTAGCAGTCCTGCTAGCACAAGGGTGATGACTTGTAAGGGTTCTGCTTTCAATTGTTTTCAGCCCCATTTGCTGTCAGGAGGAAGTTGGGCATCCTCCTATATGCACCCCAAGTGACTGCTGAACTGACCACCATTGCCTAATGCAATTGCAGACTCATTAGATAGGTTGGGTGGGATTTTTGTATAGCAAGACTACATGCTCTTAGTGAATACAGAGCAGTTACTGATCATGTGCTCTTTGTTACGAATATGGCTACAATACACTGCCAGCCATTACTCAGATTTTGAGAATGAACTCAAATTGATTGATGGACAGATGCTTTACTTAATCTAAGAGAGTTGGGCCTTCTATAAAGAGATTCCTTGCAGCTTTAACATTAAAAAAAATTCAGACATATTATCATTTTTAATATATTTTTTTCCCAATAATTTTTATTAAGGTTTTCAAATACAGCAAAACTGGGAAAAGGTGTGAGGGTGGTGGTGGTGGGGTTCCTGGGGCCTTGGTAAGGGGAGGGGTGGGTGGGGGAGGAGTTGAGGATGGGTAAGAGGTCTGAGTGGAGGTGCGATGGGGGAGGGGGGGAAGGGGGGAGGCTAGGGAGGTGGGCGGGAAGGGGGAGGGGGGAAGGAGAAGGAAAAGGGGGAGTTATGTTGACTTCCGGTACCTCCGTACAGTCTCGTTTGTTCAGTTCTTGTAAAAGGGAAGAACTGGGGGGGTTAAGGTGTGGTTGACATTGTGCGAGAAGGGGGATGCTAGCTCTTGGAAGATCAGCTTGTCTGGTTATAGGTAGTCCCATTCCTTCATCAGGTAGCCAGGGGTCGTTGACTCTTGAGTTTACCTGGTTGGGGGGTTCGCGTTGTTTGTTGTTTGGTAGGAGGATCCATGTCCATAGTCCGTTCCTTTGTCTTTTAATGTAGTTAAGGCCCATTCCTTTCATCTTTCTTGTCCTCCTTCCTAACCATATTCTTTATGGGATTCTAGACCTCCTACATCCGCCTCATGTTTTCACCTCTTGAAGGACTATATTCCGTGGGTCTCCCTGGAGAGTAAGGATGTCTTTTCTTTGGAATTTTCTTTCTGCTTTGTTGAGTTGTCCTCCTCCGGCTTCTCATTCCATTGGTCTGTCCCCACTCCGTTTAGCTTTGTTCTTATTTGCACCCGAATGTACCCCTTAGATGTTGGATCGACCTCCTGGTTCTTGTCCTCTCTTCCTTTTTTGAGGGTAGAGACTGTAGAATCTTCATTAATCGCTCTAGTAGCTCCCAGAGTTTCTTCTCCACTTCTTTTTCTTTTTGAATAAATTCCTCTTTCCCCTAGTGCTTCTTGCAATTTTGTAGTCTTCTCCACCCCCTTCTCCAAATCCTCCTGTATTGCTGCACTTTTCCCTGCAACCTGGGGTGTTTCCTTTCCATCCTCATAAACGACTGTTAGTACTAGCCTTATGGGGGTCGCTTCTTTGTTTGATTCTAGCCTTGCGTCCTGTAGCAATTCAATTTGCTTTTCTTGTCGGGCCATTATTGAGTCAATCTTCTGTATGCACCTGTCTTATGCTTCCCTAATTTTCGTAGTTCTGTCATAATGTCCTTTAGAGTTACTTTTTCCTCCTCTGGTCTCCTTCCCTGCATTCTCTCTTGTTCTTTACTTCTGTGTTTGATTCTTTGAGTGCTGGCATGTTTTGCTCAGCTGAGAATGGAGGGAGATGTCTTTGCGATTTTGTCTTGCGCTGTGATGTCCTTTGCATCGGCCAGAGCCACTACATTGATTGATTCCTGTTTGTTGGGGGAAGGGAGGGGGGAAGGTGGAGGGTCGGTGTTGTTTGCTCTTTTCCCTCCTCTTCTTTATGTCTTTCTTTCCACCCAGCCCTGTCCTGTTCGTCTTGTTTTCCTTTTCTGTTCCCTCCTCCCCCTTATATTCCTCTCTGTTTTATGGGGCTTTTGTGTTCCTTTGCTTGACTCTCTTGTTGGCCCGTCTGTTCTGTTGCTCCCTCTTTTCTCCGTCCTCTCTGCCTTTCCTTTGAATGTCCAATCTACATTTGGTTCCTTGTGGCTTGTTGCCTTCCCTTCCTGTTTGTTTCGCGCCTCTTTCTTTTCTTTTCTTTTCTTTTTCTTTTTCCCCTGAGGCGGGAGGAGCCCTCTCCAAAAATGGCCGCCTTCTTCCCCAGGTTGTTATCTTTTCTCTCTACCCTTCATTGGTCGCCATCTTGGTTCTCGGATCGCTCCTTCCTGTGCCTTCTGGAGCTTTTCGGGGGTGCTTTTTGGGGTCCCGCAGGCGCTCTACCTCCCTCTTTTATCCTTTTCTCGGCTGCTTATCCGTCCCCAATTGTCCCCCGAGCTGTTGTGTCTTCCGGGCCTTTGGGGGTCTTTCAGGCCGAGATGTCTGCCTCCTGTCCTGCAACCACCCCCTCTCCCCTGCGTGATCTCTCTTCGCCAGGGCTCCGTTCCGTTCCCCGGGTTCTGGGGCTGACTGTTTCCCCCCCCCCTTGTTCGGTCCTTTTACTTACTCCGTCGGGGCGAGCTGGGCTGGCAGTAAATGCAGGCTTGAGCCTGCTTCCCGCTCCCTGATCCGCTCCCCGGGCTGAGGACTCGCCGGGCCCTCTCAATCTCCCCTCTTGAGGAGGGGGATTTCTGAGCCAGCGGCAAGATCCCCGGTTTCACTGCCTCTTGACTGCTGTTTGCAGCCTGAGGTGGGGGCGCGATTCGCCCCCTGGATCGCGGTAACGGTTGGCGGGGTGAGGAGCACTCACCCCGCCCGACCTGCCGCCATCTTTGCTCGGTCGTTCTCCCTTCCTCTCACCAGACATATTATCATTTTTGATAGCTACTTGTAGAGAACTCATATGGCTAGCTGTAGGGCATAAATGAAGTATGTTGAGAGGATTATCTACTGAATTTTTGTTTTGTTGTTCTTGATATAATATTATTATAAGCTCTTAGTGACATAACACTGCCACAGAAAATTAAAGATGAGAGGGAAAGGAAGAGAGTGCCTACTCCTTCCCTGATGGCTAGTTGATTAATTCACCTACAAATACACACATACATCCCCCTGAAAAAGGACAACAGAGATATGATCAATTGGGAGGTGCGGACAATTGTACCTAGTGCAGCCAGACCAATGTTGCAACAAGATTCTGGTTAAGCTGCAAATATTGTCATGTGGTGCTAGGGGATAGCTGATACCCCCTCGTACCGCATAACCAGAATCTTGTTGTAAAATTTGGTCTGGTTGCACCTCCCTATTGATCCAATCCCTGTTTTCTTGTTTCACGGAGGTGTATGTGTGTATTTGTAGGTGAATACCCACATACACCCCCCTGTATGTGTGCATTCACCTACAAATAGGCGCATACATATATTTGGAGGTGAATACACACATACAAGGGGGATGTATGTGTGTATTCACCTACCCACGTAGGTGACTGCACACATACATCCTCCTTCAGCAGTTTTGTCAAAGCCTTTACAGACATTGGCTAGCATCCTATTCAGTAGCTACAATATTATAAGATGGCCTTATAACCACTGAGGGTTCACATTTCATTGTTGTTAATTACTGAATACTAGCCATCCCCTGCCATGCGTTGCTGTGGCCCAGTCTGTGCATATGTGTTTTGTGTGTGTATATGTGTGTGTGTGTGCACGTGTATGTGTGTGTGTATGTATGTATGTATATGTGTATATATGTGGTTTTGCACATGCATCGTAATGTATTTTTTATTTTTTGGCTTTTTAAGTCTCCTCCGCTGTGTTTTCAATGTTTTCATGAGTGATGGTCACTCATTGGCCTGATAGGTGTATTGTGTCCCAATTTGGTGTCAATTCGCCCAGTGGTTTTTTGTGTTATGTTAATCCCACAAACAAACATTACATTTTTATTTATATAGATGATATCTAAACATATGTTTTTGGCTTGGCAGAGACTTAACCAAAGGGTTACCAAGGTGTGGCAGGTTTAAGGCCCTGGGAAATGGCATCTGTAGTGCTCTTTTTGTCATGTGCTGCTTTGAAACACAGTTACAGCAAGACCTTGATGAGTCTGTCCTGTCACCTATTTTATTATACCCTGCAACTAGAGGAGTACTGCAGATGTAATTTCACAGTACCCTGACATGTAGCATCTTTGTAACTCAGCTGAAGCAATGAAAGGATGAAAGGGTAAATTGATGGGAATCATTGAGGAATCATTGACTGATTATGCTTGTAGTCACATTCAACCGTGCAAGATCTTGCCCTTGATTTTCAGTAGTTCCTTATCCAAGTTTTCCATAGAATAAGAATATGGTGAATTGAACTCAACCCAGCTGATATAACAGTGATTCCCACACCTGTTTGGTGGCCATCACTGTACAGTTACAATGTGAAAGTTGAAAAACATGCGCGCAATATTGTCCAACTCTAGGAGAGTGAAAAAATCTGATCACCCCTTCCATGATTTTGGCTGACGATTCTGGGAGTTGTAGTCTGAAAAATAACTTTTTCAAACTCTGATGTATGTTCATATGCCTTCAGTCTGTCTGTCAACTTATGATGACCTCATCGGTTTCATTTCATTTCTTTTTTTAAGTTCTAAAAAGTCTTTATTAGAAACAATCACAATATACATAAAATAGAAAGAGCAATGGCTAGAGTAGCCCTAGATACACGGGGGAAGGGGAAGAAGGGAGAAGACATACATACATAAAAACATAAAAACACAGGATGTTGAGCTTCACATCTCATTTCTAAGATCTAAACACTTTCAATCATTTTCTCTCGTGGGGATAGTTCTAAATCCTCAATCCTTTTAGATTTATGTTTTTTTTCCTTTTAATATAGTCTATGAAGGGTTGCCAAGTTTGATCAAAGCGTTTTGGAGAGTTATCGTGGATTAGATAAGTTAGCTTGTCCATCTCTGCTATTTCCAAAGTCTTTATCAACCATTCCTCTTCATTCGGTATCTCTGGTAGTTTCCAATATCTGGCAAGAGTTATTCTTGCTGAGGTTGTGAGGTAAGTCAAAAGTCTTTCGAGATTTTGGGTTTTTTTTCCCAGGCCTGTGATGTTTAAGAGAAAACCCACCCGGTTTCTTTTCAAATTTTTGTTGTATGATTTCTTGTATAATTTTATAAATCATATTCCAATATCGAGTTACTACACAGCATGACCACATCTGGTGATAAAAGGTACCCCGTTCTTGGTTACATTTCCAACAGGTTTCATTACCATTCTTATTAATTTTGGCTAATTGGCTGGGAGTTACGTACCATCTATATATTACCTCAGTGTTTCCCAACCTTTTTTGAGCCACGGCACACTTTTTACATTTCCCAAATCCTGGGGCACACCACCAACCAAAATGACACAAAATGACACTCTAACACAGTAATACATATAGTTAATATGCTTTCAAATGTATTTATACACTCAGTGTGAAACCTGGGCCTGTTTCGATGAACACAACATAGATATCCTGGCAGGAATGGCAGAAAGACACAAACTTCCCCCACAGAACTCCCATAACCAAGAGAAAATTCTATAAGAGTTTGGTGGGCATTGACCTTGAGTTTTGGAGTTGTAGTTCACCTACATCCAGAGAGCACTCTGGACTCAAACAATGTTGGATCAAGACCAAACTTGGCATGAATACTCAATATGCCCAAATATGAACGCAGATGGAGTTCAGGGGAAATAGACCTTGACATTTGGGAGTTGTAGTTGCTGGGATTTATAGTTCCCCTACAATCAAAGAGCATTCTGAACCCCACCAATGATAGAACTGGGCCAAACTTCCCACACAGAACCCCCAGGAGGCAAGAGGAGGTCTCTACTTGGGGAAACGGAGGCGGGCCTTCCCAATGCATGGAGAGGGAGAGACCAAGTAGACAACTGGTGTGTTTTTTTTGTAATTTTGTGCCTTTATCGAGGTAGGTTTCTTAGGGTTTTTATACTTCAACACACTAGACTCCCCCCCCCTCTTTCCTGGAGGTTCCAATTTCCCACGGCACACCTGATGATCGCTCACGGCACACTAGTGTGCCCCGGCACACTGGTTGAGAAACACTGTATTACCTTATATATATTTTCTTTTAGACTAAAGGCATAGGTATATTTTTGTTTTGTTCTCCATATTCTCTCCCATTCTTCCATGGGAATGGGGTGGCCCATATTTGTTTCCCATTTTTGCATATACTCCTTTATAGGGGTTTTTTTCAAATTCTTTTTGCAATAAGAAGGTATACATTGAGCTCACTATTTTTTTTTCAGAATATAACCATAGTTTTTCCACCTTTAGGGTATTCCACTCCCAGCCAATTTTCCTATCAATCAGATATCTTTTATTCAGTTGATTATAGCAGAACCAATTTAGATTATATTGTTGTATAGATCCTCCCATTTTAAAAAAATTAAATTTGACCCATCTTTTTGTAAAAGTTCTTTGCATTTAGGCTCTTGATTGCCCAATAGTTTAATCATTTGAAAGGCCTCAAGTGGTGAAACCCAAGTATGTATTTTTGAATATAATACTTTTTTGTATTTTATTCAAACTTTGTAGATGGCTGCTCTTAGAATATGATTGTTAAAATTTTTGTCCTGTATATCAGATAGGCGTGCCATCCGAATTTGTTTCCGTGTCCTTCTATATTTAATAAGTCTTTATTTTTCAGATAAATCCACTCTCTCATTGCCTCTAGGCAATTTGCCTCAAAGTATTTGCTTAAATTAGGCACACCAAAGCCCCCGTTAAAAGTTCTTTCTTGTAAAAATTTGGATTTTATTCTTGCTTTCCGTCCTTGCCAAATAAATTTGGCAAGTACGGATTGACATCTTCTTAGAATAAGGTCATTTTTCAAAATAGGGAGTGTCTGGAACAAAAAGTTTAATTTCAGAAAGATTTTCATTTTGATCGTGGAGATCCTACCCAGTAACGACAAATTGAAGTTTTTCCACTTATTTAAATCATTTTTAACCTCCTGCCAAATTTTTTCATAGTTATTTTTTACTAGTTGGCAATTATTTGATGTTATATTTATACCTAGATATCTTTTTTTTACCACTGCCATGCCAGATTTTTTTCTAATTCTTTTTGATCCATATCCTGAATGTTTTTCGTGAGAATTTTAGATTTTTTCTTATTGAGTTTAAATCCCGATATATTTCCAAATTCTTCTATTTCTCGTATCCACATTCCTATATTTTCAATTGGGTTTTCAATCGTACAGACTAAATCATCTGCAAACGCAAAAGGTTTTATACTCAAATTTACCTATTTTTAGCCCTTTGATCTCCTTATTTCTTATTATGTTCTTCAAAAGCAATTCTAAGACGAAGTTAAATATCAGGGGGGACAGGGGACACCCTTGTCTGGTCCCTCTCTGTATCTCAATATTTTCCGATTTTTGGCCATTGACCAGAATTTTGGTATTTGAAGATGCCCATAATTGCTGAGATAAAATGAAAACCTAAATCCAGTTCCCTTAAAAGTATTTCTATTGTGTCCCAGCTTATCATTTGTTTTCTTAGACATGGAACACTAAGACGTATTTTTGCCAGTACATTCCTATGATATAGAGCCTATAGCCAGCACCTAGTATACATTGGCAGCCTCCCATCCAAGTCCTAACTAGGGCTGATCCTATTTAATTTCCATGACAGGATCCGGTGCCTTTAAAGTTTTTAGACCTTTTTTGACCAACTTACTGCTTTATAAGGAGAATGAAGACATCCCCCTTAATACTTTTATGATGGAATGAAATGATGAGAAATTAAAAACTAATTAAAGAACCCTGTGCTTCCTTCTGAATAACTTCACTAACAAAGTGACCAACAACAATTTATTCATACTTAAATGTAATAGGGCGGCTTTGAAATTCATGTCTAGCATCTATGAATACTAATAATCATAAAGAGGGGCCTTATTAAAGTAATGCAGTGGATCCCCAGAGTGTTCACTTGCAAGGAAAAATTATTTCTTGCGGGTGGATCTAAATGAATTATTAACGTGCCTTCCCACTTGCACCATATACAGGCACTTAGCATTAGCATAGACAGCATTTATTAAATACAGATGAAGAACTCCCTTCACATAAAAACACCTAATCTACATATGAGTAACAGAAGTTATTTTTTCCAGTGTGAAACATTTTTAAATTGGAGCAGAGAGACACAACTAAAAGCAAACGGGTGATTTGAATAGAATAAATTAAATTGAACTTAAATGCTCAATTTTCAAGTTCTATTCATTCAAAAGACCTACTCTAATTGGGATTAACATTTTTTTAAAAAACCCTCTAATTGGATCACAAGGAAAAGAATTCAAGAAGCTAAGAACAGAGAAGAATTAGAAGATGACATCAAAAATGGTAGAAGAGGCCTCTTCCACAAGTTTCTAGAAATCAGAAGGAAATGTCATCCAAGAATGCACTGTTCTCCAAGCAGCTGGGAGGCACACTGGATGATCAAGAAGAAGAAAAACAATGGAAATAATACACTGATGAACTGGAGTTGACAAAGTTGTCCTCTGCACAGATTTACTTATACATATTGTACTTACAATTAATCAGTTCCCCCTGAAGAATACTGAATCTTGAAACATATACCAAGGCAAAACTCTAGAAAGAAACCAGTACATTGAACTGTTTTAATTTGAGGATATCACAATTGATTTGCTATTGACTAAAATTTTGAATATATAAAGAACCAGTGAAATACTGATGAAATAACAGAAGCTTAAGCTTGAACATAATATAACATTTAGTCCATAAAATACAATAAGCAAAAGTATGGAGAAAGCTCTTCCTCAATAATAGAAAACATGTTTTTGTCAACTCCGCTCCCAAACACACAAGAACGCAAACCAGAAATCACAAATCAGCAGCACTTAAAATGCCAGGTTCAGTATAGCAAGCAATGCTTATCACTTCTTTTCCCTTTTTAGACTTCAGGGGTAGAACAAGTTAACACAAATCAGCTATTCCTTTAAAAGCAACTAAAATTAATGTGCCAATGAGTGAGCCATTGCAAATGCCATACTTCAAAATACAGGGTAAGAAAGAAAAGGATCGATGGCCAAGACTGTTTTTAAAATAACAAAAGATTCCCCTGGTTGTAAAAGAAAGTCAATTTTCTATGATCTGACTGTCAGATAAAGCTATCAACGTATTAATGACAAAAATGGCAGAAACAACAAAAACATGAAAGTTAAAGTAATTCAGCAGAGAGATGTAATGGGGACAAAAGCAATAGAGCCTCAGGGACTCACAAGAGCAAAGAATGGTTTTGAAGTGTATGATCCCATAGGAGAAAACAGAAAGACTATAAAGTGCATAGTATTGCCCGGACAATGAGTTAAACATATGTACTAGTTAGTAGGCATGTGTGATCAATTAAAAATGTTTCAAAAATCATTACACAATTAGGGAGTGCTGGCATTTTGTTTCTAAAATGTTTCTAAATTTCATTACTTTTTTGTTATAGTAATTGTGTATAATTACTATATTTAGGGAAACTTCAGGGACTCCTTTCTCCCTCATTTGTTTGGCTATTGGGGTGAACATTTCTACAATGGTAGAATACATTTACCGCTGTTAGCCCATCAAGTTTCAGAATGTTTCACTTCTCCATGAATTTTTGGGAAATTTTCAAATTTTTTATAAACAACTTTTTTTAAAAAGGTCACAAGAACTATCTCCTTAAATTTTCTATACAATGACGCTAGATAACATGGGCTCATCCTCCCCAATTTTCAGAAATATTCATACATCTACTGATTTTAGTGATTTTAAAAAAAGTTTTGACAAAAAAAGTTTTATGCCACAACAATTATCTCATTGAATGTCTCTCATATACTAACCAATAAAAACCAATATTAAACAATTCTACATTTTCATAGAATCTTAGAGTTGGAGGGGACCCCCCAAGGGCCATCTAGTCCAACTCTCTTCTTCCAGGCAGAAGGGCACCATCAAAGCTCTCCTGAAAGATGGTCATCCAGCCTCTAAACTAATTAATATGCTTCCCTTATTTAGTTGGAAAGCACCCCCAAGGGTCATCCATTTAGGGATTTCTTCCCAGTGCAGCACTGATTTAAATTTTAAAAGCTTATACGGTAATTTTGCTCAAAGGTGCTATAGCAGTTCTTCCTCTCTCTTTACGCTAGCCTGCAGACTATGTCTTTTAAAACTATTCAGAATATGGATACAATATCTGACACACTTTCCTCCCTAGCAATAAGCTTCAGAGAGAGAAAAAACCTTGTTAGTATGTTTAGAAAGATAATCTGAGTACACACAAGCACACACACAACAGTGTTATGATATCTTAAAAGATAGTGGATTGGATTCAAACTTAGCCATGCTTTCAGACTCACGGAAGTCAGCAGTACAAAACAGGAACACCTTGTTTAAGCCCCACTGATTTTGTTGTGTCTAGTATAAGCAGGGATCCAATCCTATAACATTTATTGTAGTATACATTTCCCCACAAAGTCCTAATCTGCTGCCTCATCACAATGTGGAGGTGACATCTGTGGATGGTTTTCACGGTTGAACTTCCAGCAGCTTGGCATCTCTTCTTTTCATCCAGGTGTGGAGTTGCAGCTGGACGGTGCCCAAGAACATCCTGGCCTTCCTGACCACTCACTGGCTGTTAGTGGTATGCTCTGATGCTGAAAAGCTGCATTGCAGTGGGATCAGATGCAGAAGCACAGTGGACATAAGCTTGGTACAGAGTGCTATGCTCCAGCTGCATCAGGTACAATTTTAACTGTAATCTACTGTCCAAAAGATAACCTGGCCTAGCTAAGTGATGGACAGTTTGCACCCCATCACAGGCAATGAACTGGCCACAAAAACTAAGAACACAACAATGGGGTAAAATAGTTGTGATCTAAACCAGTGAAATAACAGCTCTTCAAATTTTTGATTTTTTTTTAAACTGAGGGGACAGGATATGACGTCTTTCTTCCATCAAGCAATTGAAGACCATAAACATGGGATTATCAATCCACCCTTTAATTACTGCCAGAAGTTGACTAAAGAGCCACCCTGGAGGACCTAGAGATTTCTAGAGAGAACAAATCCCCAAATTCCATCCCCAAAAGTTAAACTTGAACATGTAAAGTACTGGCTGTAATTTAAAAACAAAAAACAGATATGAGAAAATTTGTCCATAAAACAAAACGCTTCACTTCACCAGCCAAGAACTTCAGAAATGCTTGTAGAAGAGCTGCAATGCTTAACTAAGAAAATCCTATAAATACTCCCCACCCTCCGGCCAGCCAAATGCAATAAATGCACATTAAAGCAGAAACAACCAGCAAAACCCAAGGAATTAAATCAGGAAAAGTCTCACTTCCTCAGACCAATTTGGAAAGAGGAGAGTGGGGTACAGTGTATGTGTGTGTGTTAATACAGAGACCTTCACTTGTCTGCCACTTCAACTTCCACATCATATTGTCTCTCTAGACATGGTCTCTTTGCTTTCAAAACACAAAACAAATAAGTCAAATCTAATCCTATGTAGCTCTACAATGCAAAAATGTGCAGATGGAGCAAATTGCAGAATATAACTGATATCAATGAGATCAGTGCTTTGGACCCATATTCCAAGTGTTCATTTATTCCTAACCAATTTAGATAGAAGTGATATTTTGTGTTTCTTATATATATATATATATATATATATATATATATATATATGTGTGTGTGTGTGTGTGTGTGTGTGTGTGTGTGTGTGTGTGTGTGTAAAATGTGAGGACAGAATATTAAACATGCTTGAATTAACAAACACGTTTTAGAAGTACACAAACTATGATGGCGGCTACTCTAGTGAATGTTAATACATGACCTGCCATGTTTTCAAGGCATTTATTAAGTACCAATAATGAGATATTAATGTTGGTCAACAAAATGTAGGTCACTGAACCTAAGGAGCTATGTAACTTCAAAAAACATTCGTGACTGGATTTAAATATAAGGCTGTCAAGTCATGTACAGTCATTTTTGCTGAAAATAAAACCAGACATGACTCACTTCAGCTAAATGTTTGTTAATTCAACCAGGTTGTTTCTAACAAAGCATCACGCAAATTTACTTGTTTTTTTTATACCTACAGTGTGGAGCTAGTTCAATCTTGTTTGCTCTTTTATGGAAGAAAGAAGAGGGATATATGAAGATGACCTGCACTGTTTTGGAAAGACATGACCTTTTGGAGATCGTAATTTTGGAAAATCAGAATCTCCATAACCTTTTGGAGAATAATGGCATTCACAACCATTTGAAAATCATAATCTTTTGTAAAATTATGATCGTCCAGAAAACAGCCAAAAAACTCATTTGAGTAAGATCTTCTCTTCAGTGATATATAAACACATGTACTTATGCAAGGCAATTTGACTGTTAGACTGATAACCTAGTTGTCTCTGATCTCTTAGGAACAGAGATTATGCCAATGCACAAAAACAGCAGAGTTTCAGAAGTGTTCTTTTTAGTGCCCCAAAACAGCTACTTTCCCATAAAGTATAATACTCTCAAGAGACAAAAATGAAGGAGACTTTGTTAAAAGTAGCAGATCTGGTTTACGCACAACCTTCATGAATTCAGCATACTGGTTCATAACTTGTCAATCCAGTTCCAGATAGATTTGAAGTAGTGTCTCTGTGCAGACAACACAGGGCATCTTTCCTAAAATCAACAACATGAGTTTGCTCTTAACAGCCCAAAATCTAAATAGCATCTTTGTGCATTCTAAAATGGAGTCTGAGATCAGAGCAATAGAGTAAAACATAGAGTAAAACACAGAGTAAAGGAAAAGCTGCATACCAAAACATACATACACAATACAGAAAGCAAACAGAATCCTATACAAAATAAATTACTAGGGGAGGCTTGAAGAAGGTTGATATTTCCAACACGGAGAGGATATGAACTAGGAATGAGAAGTTTGTAGAGAGTGCTAGTCCAAAAAAGTCATCATAACAAGCTCATCATAACAAGCAATGTTAAACAGTGATCATCCTCCATTTGTTGCTGCTGCTAATTTCACCTTATGGCAAACAATGAGAGAGGGCCATGGTTTCTTTGGTTGAATCAATCAACACGTTGCATAGTCTACCTGTTTTCCTATTACCTTCAACTTTACCATGTATTATAATCTTTTGTAATGGATCATGTCCCTTCATGATGTGTCCAATGCCAAAAAGCATCAGTTTGGTCATTGTGGTTTCTAGGGAGAGTGCTGGCCCATTGAGCTGTCTGTTTCCCATTCACTGTCTCTGCAGAACTCTTCCAGCACCACATTTCAAATCAGCATATTATCTTTCTTCACATTCATATCCATTTGCTTTTGTAATTAAATGATCAGATTGTGGTTGGAATGAATACTAGATTTGGGTGTTGTATGGTTTCTGGGCTGTTTGGCTGTGTTCTAGCAGCATTTTCTCCAGATGTTTTGCCTTCATCTGTGACTGGCATCTTCAGAGGATGTCATGATGGTAAACCAAGTAGAGCATATATACATGTGGAATGTCCAGGCCCGGATTAAAGGCTTCTGGCGCCCTAGGCCAACTCTCTAAATCCCGCTCCCCTGGGGGGCGGGGCTGCGGCCGCTTGAGGGGGCATGGCCCCTTTGGGGGGTCGAAGCCGGCACGAGGGGAAAGGAGCTGGGAGAAGCCTCGCCGCCGCTGCACCGCCCCTAGGTTGACGGACGTGCCTTCCCCGCTGCCTCCCGTGCAAGCGAGGAGGGGCAGGGGAAGGCAGCTCCGTCGCCCTAGGGACGGTGCAGCAGCGGCAAGGCTTCTCCCAGCTCCTTTTCTCCTGCGCCAGGCTAGTCCGCCCCTCCTCCCTTCACTGAAGGGAGGAGGGGCAGAGCTCAGCTGGCATAAGGGAAAAGGAGCTGGGAGAAGCCTCGCCGCTGCCGCGCCACCCCTAGGGCGACGGGCGTGCCTTCCCCCGGCCTGCTGCCTCCCATGCAAGCGAGGAGGGGGCAGGGGAAGGCACGTCTGTCACCCTAGGGGCGGCGCAGCGGCGGCGGCAAGGCTTCTTCCGGCTCCTTTTCTCTCCCGCTGGGCTAGTCTGCCCCTCCTCCCTTCACTGAAGGGAGGAGGGGCGGAGCTCAGCCTGCGTGAGGGAAAAGGAACTGGGGGAAGTCCCGCCCCTAGGGCGACTCACGCGGTTTTCGCCGCCACCGCCCCGCTCGCCCGTGCCCTAAACACGAGCGGGGCGGCAGCGGGGGAAGCCGCGTTAGTCGCCCTAGGGGTGGGACTTCCAGCAGCGCCTTCTCCCTCACGCCGGTTCTGCCTCCTCCCTTCACTGAATGGAGGAGGGGCGGAGCCGCTGCCGGCATGAGGGGAGAAGGCGCTGCCAGAAGTCCCGCCCCTAGGGAGACTCACGTGGCTTCCCCCGCCACCCTCGCACCGGCGCCCCTCCTCACTGAAGGAAGGAGTGGCGCCCGCGTGAGCGGGGCGGCGGCTGGGGAAGCCGCATGAGTCTTCCTAGGGGCAGCGGACTTCCCCTCACCCCTTCCTTCAGGCCCGGAAATGCTGCCCCCCAAAATCTGCCGCCCGAGGCAATGGCCTCGGGTGGCCTTATGGGTAATCCGGGCCTGGGAATGTCCACAGGTATATATATACTTTTTCTATCATCCAGAAACCAAACCAATCCAACAATTGGGCCACACAGTATACAGAAAACCTATGCACACTGATAGGTATCCACATAAAAATTCCAATAATCAACCAGGACAAGAAAGGAGCACAATAAAAACTTTGGTAGATTGTGCAAACAGAATCTATGAACTCCATCTCCTTCAAGATGAACTGAATCACCTAAACTGGGCTCTGCAGGGTAATTGTTACTCTACTACAGACATCAGAGGAGCTCCTAGACCAAGAACAAGGCACGGGAATGAAGATAAAGAGCTACATAGAGGGAAAGTGTTCTTACCATATATCAAGGGAACCACTGACCCCATAGGGAAACAGATGAAAAAACCTACAAACAATCAACAGATCCACTAAGAAAATTCAACAAATGCTACGTTCAGCAAAGGATAAGAGGGATCCTCTAATTCAGTGGTTCTCATAGTGTGTGCTGTAGAGCCCTTGGAGCTCAGTGAAGCACACTGAGGGGCTCTGTACTTTCCACCTCCAAGCCTTCCTTCCACTTTCCTGCTCTTTCCCCTTCCCCTCTTACCCCCTCTCCAACTTCTGCCAATCTAGCAGTTCGAAAACATGCAAATGTGAGTAGATCAATAGGTAATACTCTGGTGGGAAGGTAACAGCACTCCCTGCAGTCATGCTGGTCACATGACCTTGGAGGCATCTACGGACAACACCGGCTCTTTGACTTAGAAATGAAGATGAGGACCATCCTCCAGAGTCGGACATGACTGGACTTAATGTCAAAGGGAAACCTTTACCTTTATCGAATGATGATGATGATGATTAAGACCAGGCTACTGCCATGCAGATGTCCTACTCACATGCTAAATGATGGAACCCACTCAAACACTTGCAAAGCAAGCTTGCTAATTGCATCCTTTAAACTTTGTTAACAGACATTGGTTCTTTCTCCCACCCTAGATATTCCTCAAGTATATTGCATTACCTCCATCAGATCCTCTGAAGGAGCCAGCCACAGATGCAGGTGAAAAGACAGGAGAAAATGCTACTAGAGCATGGCCATACAGCCAGGAAACCACACAACATCCCACTGATTCTGGTTGTGAAAGCCTTCATGAATACTAAACTTATTGTGACTTCCCCAACATAATGTAAAATTTTGTACACATCTAGTCTCCAATGTACTCCTTTCGGGTATAAATCTTTTGGTAATGAACACATTTTAAACTAAAAATCAAACCACAATTTCTGGAGTTTCCAGAATCAGAAACATGTCCATGTTCCAACCTATACATTACCCTGGAATTTGCTTACAGGTGAGAACCATACATGGAACATAATATCCATACACAGAGAAATACTGGGGTGGGGGAGGGGGAGACTAAACTGTTATCATCGTAAAAGAGGAAAAGTGATGAAGCAAGTTCAGCATCTTTAAAAGAACCTTTTCCTTCTATGATTCTGGCAGACATAATTCTCAGAGGTGTTGTTTCTTTAAAGTGTAAACATAATTTAAATAGCCTCAGTAGGATTTTGCAGAAAAGAAAACATGATGAACGCAGCAGAACAAGAGCATGCCTGCTTTCCATCATTGCCTCATGGGTATTTTATGAGAAGAAACATGCTAAGGAACATAAATCAGGTTGCCTGGCTAAAGCTAAATTAAACACTCCTATGTACATGTGCCTTCAAGTCACCTGTTGATTGATATGTAATTTTTGATGCCCTGGATTATTTTCTAGCAATTCCCCAAACCCATTGCAATATTTTTATTCCTATCCTTGAATGGTTTTATTTTAAGTTCTAACATGTATTAAAAGAAACAAAATTCTATTTCTTCTTTCTTGAAAAAATATTTTTCTTAGCATCATAGTGACTCAGTTAGTCAGTTGTTGTTTATTCATTCAGTCACTTCCGACTCTTAGTGACCTCATGGACCATCCCACGCCAGAGCTCCCCGAACATCATGGCCGCCTCCAACTCCTTCAAGGTCAAGCCAGTCACTTCAAGGATACCATCCATCTGTCTTGCCCTTGGTCGGCCCCAATTCCTTTTCCCTTCCATTTTCCCCAGCATCATTATCTTCTCCAAGCATTCCTGTCTTCTCATTATGTAGCCAAAGTACTTCATCTTTACCTCTAATATCCTTCCCTCCAATGAGCAGCTTGGCATTATATTCCTGGAGTATGGACTGGTTTGATCTTCTTGCGGTCCAAGGCACTCTCAGGATTTTCCTCCAACACCAGTGCATCAGTACTTTGTTGATATTACGCTATAATGCTGGGAGGCAAGAAAGGAGTAAAACATTTGCCCTGCGTACTGTAGGAACACATGAAATAAACCATGCCCTCAATTAAAAAAAATGGATCATGTAGATCCAAGAAATTGCTACAAACAACCCCTTCAAAAGATGGAAAGGAGTGGATACAAAAGAGAAATTGGGAAAAAGCTAAGGAGCTATATTTGCAAGAGCTCACACTGAAAGAGCTCTTGGCAAATCTTTAAAGAATTACAGGGCTATTTGTTAATTTTGTAATAGCATTCTACCACTTCTGGGATTTGATCTGAAAGGCACTGATAGCTAGTAATGAAGTCTTAATTCACCCAAGGCTAAATCTAGTTCTAAAAATTAGTAGCCAGAGATAAAAGACTCCTCTGAAGGCTGGCCTAGGAATGTTCTTCAAAAGAAAAACCCTTTGGATGTACTCCATTTTCCACTGCTCAATGTGCAGTTAGGAATTTAAGTACCATTGGGATCAACTCGAACTGAGTTCATGGGCTCTGGTCTTGCATTTGAAATGCCTTTTGTAGCACCTCTTCCCAGGGTGCAGTGATATACTGCAACTGACTGTTGAACGTTATTATCTGCTTCCCCAGGAAGAGCTCTGTGAGTGGGTCTCTCACAAACTGGAGAAACAAAAAGCTTTTCAGCACCCAGAAAGTAAGGGAGGAAAAAGCATTTTTGAAACAGCAGCAGTTTTCTCAAGGACAGCAGTAAATTATGCTTACCGCATAGAAATACAATGCAGAGATAGAGCTCTAGGATAAGCAAACCAATAAAAAAAAGTAATGAGCAAACAAATCTGTGACAAAAGGTTATTTTTCAGAGGGGTGCTCCCCCCTCCTCTTACTAGCATAGCTGTCTCCCAGAGTTTTAGGTCTAGTTTGCTTGGAACAGTTTCGAAGCATTAAAGTGTTGGGTTGCTGTGAGTTTTTCAGGCATTACAGTGTTTTTGCAATCTTCTGGTTAAAAAAAAAGAATCAAGAGCACAATTCAAAGGACTAACTTTAGCCTATAAAACCTTTAAAACGGTTCTGGCTCAGTTTACCTGTCTGAACATAAGAGCCACCTCGGAGATTAAGATCTTCTGTAGAGACCCTGTTGTTCTCAATCCCATCTTCTTCACAAGCACAACTGGTGGATGAGAGACAGGGACTTCTCAGTGGTGTCCCCTTGGCTGTGCAACTCCCTTGCCATCAACATTAGATCAGCCCGCTCCCTCCTAGCCTTCAGAAGGAGAGTAAAAACCTGGCTCTGGGACCAGGCCTTTGGAGAAGCAGTGCAATAATATAATATAATTGGAATATGTGCAATGACTATGGAATGGACTCAGACTACAATTTTTGGATGCCGTGATTTTAATATTGAATGTAATTTCATTTTTTAAAATATGAGTTAATTTTAATTCTATGGATTTTAAGCTTAATGTTGCATGTGTTTAAGGCATTGAATAATTGCTATATGTAAGCGGCCTTGAGTCCCCCTTGGGGTAGAGAAAGGTGGGGTATAAATAGGGTAAATAAAATAAATAAATAATAAGCCATGTAAAAATCAGGGGAAACCCTTTAATTTTGTTGATCAAGAGTGTTTTCTTTATATGTGCTCTCTACCCAGTTTTCTGTTTTCCTACATATAACTTCAGTTGTGTTCCAACTAGATAATACAGTTATTACAATTTAGTGGTGAAAGACATCTCAAACCAAGGGATCTTCTCCCCTTGGATATGGCATATCAGTGCTTGCTGGAATATAAATAAAGTTTAGCATTCCATTGGTGACTTACTGCTGGTTAGTCCAGAACAAGTACAAGTACAAAAAACCTTTTTGGATTTGAGATTACTTCAGATCTTGGAATGCTTGCATTTGCATATATGTATGTAATGAGGTACTTTAGAGATAGAACCTTACAGCACTCTAAATATGAAAGTGATCTGTTAACTCCTGTATGTTATCTATTTAACAGATGCGGGTCCATGGATGTAATAAAGTTTGTTGTTGTTGTTGAAAATCATGTATGTATCACACCTTACACACCTTGCCCAAATCTAATTTAATAGTTTTGTGCATGAAACAAAATATATGTGTACTGGGTCATCGAAAAGCACAGGTATCACAATTTCAACCATCTATGTGAACAATTTCAGATTTTGGAGTGTTTTGGATTTTGGAGTTTCAGATAAGGATGCTCAGCCTGTACTTCATTGAGTACTAGGCTAAAGCATATCTAGTACTTCTTTCTACAGTGCTTTTGCCCTAAGTGTACATGGGCAGCTGGATAGGTCCTAGGTGCAGCTCACTGCTCACTTCCCTATAATTGGCTATGGGGCACCGTCCTACTGCCCCTATAGAAATAAGGAAGAATGAGAAGACTTCAGACTACAGCAGTGGTTCTCAACCTGTGGACCCTCAGTTATTTTGGCCTTCAACTCCCAGAAATCCTAACAGCTAGTAAACTGGCTGGGATTTCTGGGAGTTGTGGCCAAAACACCTGGGGACCCACAAGTTTAGAACCAGTGGTCTATAGGCAATGGCAAAAGTTTCTCCATGATCCTCAAACAGCTTTCTTTACCTATTCTCTTCATCAGTCTTTGCTCTTGTTTGCTTCTCCTTCTCTAGGTGTGTAAAGGCAGTCGGAAGGTCCCATGGATTGGGTGCACCTGGGAACTCAATGGTGGCCTTTTGCATCCCTATGGAAGCACCCCCTCATCTCTGTGAACAGCGCAACTGTTGAGAAAGTGATCTAATAGGATTTTGCCTTAATTTGCCAATCTGATTTCTCTGAGGAAATCATGTTGTGTTTAATCATAGGGAATATAGCACTTAGTATCTCCTGGAGGTCTCCCATCCAAGTACTAACCAGGCTTGGCTTCCAAGATTACACAAATTCTGGCATCATCAGGGTATTTTGGCCCTTTAAGCCTCATTCTTAAACATTTGTTTATTAAGCTGTGTAAGTTGGCAGGTTTGCAGCACCAGCATCATCCAGGTTGGCAACATCAGGCAGAGGCTATGCTAGTTGGTTTGTATCCTTCAGGAAATCAGCATCTGGTAAATGTCACAATACACAGTCTCCCTACTTAAAATTGACAGTATCAGCCAGAGGTTAAAATTACCTCTATCTCTCCTTCAGATTGACAACATCATCCTGAAGTCACAATGGCAACTTTCTCAGTAAGGGAGCATTAATTTGAGCTCAGAATCGCCATATCTAACCTTCAGGTTGACAACATGAATTTGAGTTAACAATGATAAAACTCCTTCAGGTGGACAGAATTAGCCTTAGTTTACAATGTCTCCTCTCTCTCCTGATTGGCAGCATGTCATCACAGGCAATCTTTCTCCACTATATATTCCAGATCGCTCTGAGATCACAGTAATCTGACTGCTTCCTTCAGGTAGTCAGCATCGGTGAGTGGTTCCCTCTACCATCAGTAGATCTCTCTCTCTCTCTCTCTCTCTCTCTCTCTCTCTCTCTCTCGACATAACAATGCACAGTTCTCCCTCAGATAGGCATCATCAGCCAGAGGTTTCAATGGCCTGTGTCTCTCCTTCACTTAGGCATCAACCAAAGGTCACAATGGTTTCTGTCTTTCCATCAGTTAAGTAGGATCAGCTAGAGATCACAATAGCTCGTGCCTCTCCTTTAGGTAAGTAGCATCAGCTGTAGTTTTAAATTGTCTGCCTCTCTTCTTCAGTTAGGCAGCTTCACCTAGAATATCCCAATGGCCTGTGTGTCTCCTTCAGGTGGACAGCATGAGCAATACGTCACAGTGCCATAGCCAGTATAGTCAATAAGATACTTCAAGTGCTCCCTCCTCTGTGAGTTTAGTATTTGAGCTACTTCCAATTCCCCCTCTGTATTCACTGATGTAAAGTGGGATTGAGGTACCCTTCCATCATTAGGGTGAATGTTAGTGACAGGAACTATGAGGGACAAATGAAATATTAGAAGGAACTAGAAACTCCATAGCAGTCATAGCTGAAAAGTCACAGGATTTATCTGGGCTGTGATTGGGCTGGTACCCACAAAATAGTAATCCAGCTTTTGACAAGAGCTCTGATGGGGCAGGTGGCACATGGAAAGTCACGCCCGGCTTCCAATTCTTGGTGGTGGCCCTCTTACAAGCCTCCTTGGCCTGATGAAGTTGCTCTTTCAGCACAGCCTGTAGTTCCTGGAGCTATTGCTCAGTAGCAGGGAATAATGAGGGACTACAGCTAGGAGGAGGTGAGAATGGTAATAATAATAATAATAATCATCATCATCATCTTTATTTGTATCCCGTCCTATCCTCCATGGGGACTCAGGGCAGCTTCCAACATGGTAACATGCAAACATCCAATGCTTGTAAAGACAAAAAGCTATGAAAATTTAAACATATCAGTTTCCTTTCTGTTCTGTTTAATCTGTGCTATGAACTTTATTCCTCCTTCTCATTATATGCTTGAAAGCATAAGAATGTTTTAAGTTGTTTCTTAAAGGAGAATAACGAGGGAGCCAATTTGATCTCATTGGGAAGGACATCCAAGAAAGTCCCCTCTCTCTTTCCCACCAGCCATGCTTGAGACAGGGGTGGGAGAGCCAGTAGGTACACATTCTCCCTATCTAGTTCTCTTTGTAGATCATCCACCAAGGCAGCCAGTGGTGTCTCAGTTCTGTGGCTGGGCCTGAAACCAGATTGAAATGGATCCAGATAATTGGTCTCATTCAGGTAGCTTTGAAGTTGGGAAGCCATCACATTCTCTAGAACAGGGGTGCTCATTAGGTAGATCGCGATCTACTGGTAGATCGCGTAGGGCATCCTGGTAGATCGCATACAGGGCGGGAGAAAGGCTCAGTCCTGCCCCGCAGGCTCCCGATGCCGCCCAAGTGCTGCCGGCCCTGGGTTATCTGAGGTCCTTTCCACACAGTTGAATAAAATCCCATGTTATCTGCTTTGAATCAGATTATATGGCAGTGTGGACTCAGAAAACTCAATTCAAAGCAGATATTGTATTATATGTTTCACATTTTTCTAGTGCAGTGTTTCCCAACCTTTTTTGAGCCGCGGCACACTTTTAACATTTAAAAAATCCGGGGGCACACCACCAACCAAAATGACACTCTAACACAGTAAAGAACGGCTGGGGGATGGTGACCTGCTGGGAGCAGCTGCTGGGAGTGCTGAAGCCGAGGGAGGGGGAGGAGCCAGGCTGCGCCATGCCCCACCCCTCCACGTGGCTTCAGTTCTCCCACAGCTGTGCCGGCCTTGAGGGGGCAGTGCCAAGCCAGTGGTGGCAGAGCCAGCACAATGCTGGCTTGGCACTGCCCCTCAAGGCGGGTGAAGCACTGAAGCCGGGGGAGGGGGCTGAGCCAGGCCATGCCATGCTCCCCCCTCCCCTGGCTTCAGTTCTCCCACAGAGGAGAAGCATGAGCAGTGGACGGGCTTCAGTAGACGGGGCTCCTCCTCTGCGCAGCTTCAGCGAGCGAGGGGTGAGAGTCGTGGCGGGAGTCATGGCGGATTGGAGGCTGGCTGGGGAAACGGCCAAAGGAGGCGGCGCCCCGGTCCCTTCTTCTTTTTCTTCGCCGCCACTCGGCCCTTCCTCCTCCTCTCCCAAGCAGCAGGAGTTCGGCAGGAGGAGGGGGGAGGAAGGGGGGCAGAGAGCTTTTCTTGCGGCACACCTGATGATCGCTCATGGCACACTAGTGTGCCACGGCACACTGGTTGAGAAACACTGTTCTAGTGGGTAGGTAGATCATTTTGACTTGGTTGTTTTATAAGTAGCTCGCTTGCTGAAAAAGTGTGAACACTCTTGCTCTAGAACCTTTCCCAGGAAGGGGAAGTTTGATACTAGCCAGTAGTTGTTCCGTTTAGTGGGGTCCAATGTTGGTTTCTTTAATAGAGATCTTACTACTTTCTTGAAAATACTCCTTGAAAATACTTGGCATTATACCTTGAGTCAAGGAAGCATTCACCAGCACCTTACCCAATCTGCCAGTTCGTGCCCCCGCCTGATTTAATTAGTTAGCAATAATTATAACAGAAGGTACTATGGACTGGAGTGTGTTTAGCCTGGAGAAAAGAAAGCTGCCGGGGGGGGGGGGGGGTGATATGATAGACAGTTTCAAATATCTGAAGGGCTGTCATGTGAAAGATGAAAAGGGTTTGATGTTTCTCCAGAGAATAGTATCCAAGTCAATAGATTCAAATTTCAAAAAGGGAGATTTTGATTACTGTATGTTCCAGAATGCAAGGCGACTGGGTGTATAAGACGACCCCCTTAACTTTTCAAGATAAAATACAAAGTTAGGGATATACTCGGTGTTTAAGACTACCCCCCTCTTCCAAGACTATGCCCCCACAGCCCCCGCCACTTTCCGTTCAAGGACCTCGTCCTCGCTGCTTACCTTCTTCGAAGTCCACTTGGCTTGCATAGGCCCAAGGAAGTGTCTCCGAATGCCAACTCCTTGCAGCACTGGGTGACGGCATACCTTTAATGTGTTGGGAGCAGTAGTACCATGACTCCTACTGCTCCCAGCATGCCTCTGGGAGCACATCCAAGGCACACTGTCACCCAGCGCTGCTAGGAGTCAATGTCCAGAGGCTCAAGGAAGTGCCTCCGGATGCCGATACCTAGCAGCGCTGGGAGACGGCGTGCGTTGGATGTGCTCCCAGAGGCATGCTGGGAGCAGTAGTTCCGTGACTCCTACTGCTCCCAGCATGCCTCTAGGAGCACATCCAAGGCACGCCATCACCCAGCTCTGCTAGGAGTTGGCATCCAGAGGCACTTCCTTGGGCCTAGGCAAGCCTTCAGAGGAGGTAAGTGGTGAGGGCAGAGGAGGTCCTTGAATGAAGAGCAGCGGGGGCCACTGGGAAAGCCCAGCGGGCCATCACCCCCAACCGGACTTCGTGGCAATGCGGCCTGCCACTCCTCCTCCCCATGCCCTCCCTCCCTCCCTCCACCCTCCTCCCCCTCTCCCTCCTCAAGCTGCGCCACTAAGGGCAATTTTATTTTTTTCTTTAACTTATTTTAATTTATACCCGGCGTACTAGACCAGTGTTTCCCAACCTTTTTTGAGCCACAACACACTTTTTACATTTACAAAATCCTGGGGCACACCACCAACTAAAATGACACAAAATGACACTCTAACACAGTAATACATATAGTTAATATGTTTTTTAATGTATTTATACACTCAGTGAGAAACCTGGGCCTGTTTCGATGAACACAGATATACTGTATATGACTTCCTCTCACATACTTATACATGGCTATCATGTCTTCTCTCAGCCTTCTCTTCTTCAGGCTAAACATGCCCAACTCTTCAAGCCACTCCTCATAGGGCTTGTTCTCCAGACCCTTGTGAAATTTCACCCTGAGTGAAACTTGCTTCCAGATAACTCGATGTCATGAAGCTGTTATAAACAGTTCCTTTGGGGGAGGGGGAGGCAACTCTCAAAAAATCCAGTAAAGTAGTAAAAAAAAATTCCATGCGGAGAGGCTCAATTTGTTTCTTGGAAACCTGTGAATGCTTCAGCCTCCCAATGCTCCCAGGTTCATTCACTGCCCAATTCACTGACGTGGAGTTTCCAGCACTCAGTGGAGCCCTTCCTTTGCCTCGGGGAGGATTTTGGGGAAAAAGGGAGAAAAGAGCTGCTAGGAGGGGGAAGAGTGCCAATTTCCCATGGCACACCTGCTGATCGCTCACGGCACACTGGTTGGGAAACACTGTACTAGACGACCCCTGACTTTTCATATTATTTTCCAGGCTTAAAAAGCCGTCTAGTATGCCAGAATATACGGTATATTTAAGGAAGAATTTACTGGGGACAAGTGCTTGTCCAACAGTGGAAGCGGCCACTTTGGAATAGGGCAAATTCTGCTCAGGGTAGATTCTACTTTGTTGGAAGCTTTTGAACAAAGGTTGGGTGGCCATCTGTGCTTCAGCTGTGCATTTCCTCCATTGGTGCAGTTTGTATGAAGATGATACTTGGAATTCCTCCCAGTTTTAAACGTCTGTTAATCTAAGCGGAATCTTGTGTGTCTGATTGAAGCAAATTAAGGTTGAAAGTGCTTAAATTGGGCAGAAACATAGTCCATAATATTTTTCAGATTTTTGTCACAGAGCTGAGTTGAGAACACAAAGCAACTCTTCCTCTAAAATGCAAGGACATTTGGAAATAAAAGAGTGTACTTAGAGGCTGTACATTTGGCTGCAAATAATTATGAGGCTGCTAGGTGGAAGAATAACGTTAGGCAAGATTGGAAGTGAAATGGTATCCATTACAGTGTTAAGTAACTAAGGGAAGATTAAATGAGGTGAATATGGCGATCTGTGGTTGAGGGACTTTATAAATGGAAGAGTTTATCGCTGAATCTCATTTATTATTACCAGAGGAAAAGGCACACATGAGAACTTTCAATCAGCTGTGATAATTGACCATCTAGGGAAATGCTTAAATGCTGCTCAAGTAAATTTTCAACAAGGAATTGTAAATGATCATTAAATATTTTTGCTATGGTCTGTTTAGAAAATATTATGAGTTAATGAAGGAAACCATTGAAGCCTTTAGGCAAAATCTAAGTTGCTTCCTGCAGATTCTAGTTATATATAGTTAAAACCAATGCTTCAAGCACTGATCATTCTCTTTATGCAAGGATTTGCATACTGAAGCTGAGGGGAAACATTACTATTTCTGTATCATAACATATATTGTAGCAATTCAGATGCTAAAACTGAATTACACTTTTTATGTCTGTGGATCATCAATTTTTGCATTTTAGAAGAAGGATTGCTATGGTACAGAAAATGGGCTAAGTATTCATTATCCAAAATCCCAAAATCCAAAGTACTCTAAAATCTGACATTGACCACATGGGTAGCTGAGATGGTGCTACCTTTGCTTTCTGATTGTTCAATGTACACAAACATTGTTTCATGCACACAGTTGTTAAAAATGTTGCATAACATTAACATCTATCTATCTATCTATCTATCTATCTATCTATCTATCTATCTATCTATCTGCTCCTACACCATCAACTCTGCTGGACCGGCCATATTGTCCAAATGCCTGATCATCATCTCCCAATGCAGTTAATATACTCCCAACTCAAGAATGGAAAACAGAATGTTAGTGAGCAGGAAAAGAGTTTTAAAGACGGGCTTAAAGCCAACTTTTAAAACTGTGGCATAGGCCCTAAGAACTGGGAAACCCTGGCTCTTGAGCACTCTAACTGGAGGTCAGCTGTGACCAGCCATGCTGTGGAATTTGAAGAGTTACGAATGGAGGGCGAAAGGGAGAAATGTGCCAAGAGGAAGGCATGTCAAGCCAACTCAGAGCAGGACCTTCTTTAACCTGGAAACCGATGTCCTCACAGTGGAAGGAAATGTGGGTCAAGAATAAGGCTCCACAGTCACCTACACATCCACCGCCAAGACACTACAGTTGGAAGGCTATCATACTTGGACAACAAGGGATTTCCTAAGCTATCTATGTGTTTGAAACAGAAATGAATGCCATGTTTAGATTTGTGTCCCAATTTCCATTTACATAAATGCAAATACATATACTACAACATTTCTGGAAAAAAATCTGAAGTCCTGAGCTATTTGGATAAGGGATACTCAAACTGGATGTAGCTATAACCATTCTATACACCTGTAGTGTATTGTAACTGTTTAGTGTAAAAGAAACCCTATTTCAATGCAATAATATTCATTAAATTGTCATGAAACTAATTCAGACTCAACATTTATTAGTTTAAAATATTTTAATTTTCAGTTGTCCAAAACTGGTCCATTATCTAAGTTGGAAGTCTAGGCTGCCCCACCCCACTTCTTTGGCAATGGGAGGCAAAGACTTCTTTAGACAAGAATTTCACTATTAACTAGTTAGTGCAGAAATATGTTTTAATGGTAGGTGCTGTAATTTATTATCATTGCTATATTTTAAATATATTGAAATTGGTGTTTTGTTGTGTTTTTTTAAAAAAAGGATAGCCTTCAAATGTATTTAAAAACTCTCATTAATTTATTATTTATTATTATTTCGGAATTTTACCCCACTCTTCTCAACCCCCAAGGGGGGATTCAGAGCAGCTTACAGTACGGCACAATTCGATGCCCACATAATAACAATATAAAACCCCAAATCCCTTCAACAATTAAAATACATTTAAAATACATTAAAATACAACTACATTAGCACCATACACATTCACTCTGGATTAAAACAATGTTCAGTCCATAAAAACATTGGCTATAATCACCCACTTTCATTAAAAACTAATCTAAAATGCTGCCTTGTGCTGGTGTACAAATGCCTGGTCCCACAGCCAGGATTTTACTTTTTTCCTGAAGGCCAGGAGGGATGTGGTGGATCGTACATCAATAGGAAGCGCATTCCACAGGCGGGGAGCCACCACCAAGAAGGCCCTATCCCTCGTCCCCGCCAGCCTCATCTGAGACGTGGCGGGAGCGAGAGCAGGGCCTCCCGGATGATCTTAGATTACGAGGTGGGACATAGCGGCTGATGCGTTCGGACAACTAAGCTGGGCCAGAACCATATAGAGCTTTAAAGGTCAAAACCAGCACTTTGAATTGAGCCCGGAATTGGACAGGCAGCCAGTGGAGCTGACACAACAGGGGGGTGGTATGCTCCCTGTATGTAGCTCCCGTTAGCAATCTGACTGCCGCCCGCTGGACTAATTGCAATTTCCGAACTGTCTTCAAAGGCAGCCCCACGTAGAGTGCGTTGCAGTAATCTATTCGGGATGTGACCAGAGCGTGGACGACCGTAGCCAGATCAGACTTCCCAAGGTACGGGCGCAGCTGGCGCACGAGTCTTAACTGTGCAAAAGCTCCCCCGGCCACCGCTGAGACCTGGGGTTCCAGGCTCCGCGATGAATCCAGGATTACTCCCAAGCTGCGAACCTGCGTCTTCAGGGGGAGTGTAACCCCATCCAACACAGGCTGTAACCCTATGCCCTGTTCGGCCTTGCGACTGACCAGGAGGACCTCTGTCTTGTCTGGATTAAGTTTCAATTTGCTAGCCCTCATCCAGTCCGACACAGCGGCCAGGCACCGGTTCAAGGTCTGGACAGCCTCCTTGGTGACAGGTGGGAAGGAGTGACAGATCTGGACGTCTTCTGCGTACAGATAACACCTTACTCGAAACTCCGAATGATCTCTCCCAGCGGTTTCATGTAGATGTTGAATAACATCGGGGACAGAACTGAACCCTGAGGGACTCCACAGGACAACGGCTGTGGAGCCGAACAGGTGTCACCCAATGACACCTTCTGGGTATGACCTTCCAGGAAGGATTGGAGCCACTGCAGAGCAGTACCCCCAAGCCCCATGTCTGCAAGGCGACCCAGAAGGATACCGTGGTCAACGGTATCGAAAGCCGCTGAGAGGTCCAGCAGAACCAACAGGGACACACTCCTCCTGTCGAGTTCCCGGCGTAGATCATCTACCAAGGCGACCAAGGCTGTTTCAGTCCCATGTCCCGGCCTAAAGCCAGACTGTGCCGGATCAAGATAATCAGTGTCTACCAAGAACCCTGGAGTTGCAAAGCCACCACACGTTCCATGGCTTTGCCCAAAAAGGGGAGATTGGAAACTGGCCGATAGTTGACGAATTGAGTGGGGTCCAGTGATGGTTTCTTCAACAGCGGTTTTATAACAGCTTGCTTTAAGCTGGCTGGAATTTTGCCTTCCTGTAAGGAGGCATTAACCACCACCTTCACCCACTCTGCCAAACCCCCTCTGGCTTCCTTTATCAGCCAGGATGGGCAGGGGTCTAGGATGCATGTAGTGGGCCTCGCCTCTCCAAGGATCTTGTCCACATCCTCGAGCTGAACCAATTGAAACGAATCCATTAAAACCGGACAAGCAGATGCTCGTGTCACATCCTCAGAGACTGCCGTTAAAGTGGTATCGAAATCGGAACGGATCAGCGCCACTTTATCCGCGAAGGCCTTAGCAAATTCTTCACAGCGTACCACCGAGCTGTCAGGGATCTCGCACTGTGGCGGATTTAAAAGACCCCTAACGACTCGGAACAGTTCCACTGGACGGTTGTTCGCGGCGGCCACCTTGGTCGCGATAGATGTTTTTTGTGCGGCTTTTGTTGCTGCGTCATAAGTCCTCAAAAAGGGGACCAGGCGTGCACGAGCTGATCTGCTCCGCTTCGACGCCACACGCACTCCTAGCCTCCTCTTTTTCGCTTCATTGCTGCCAGCTCCTCAGTAAACCAAGGAGCTGGTTTAGCTCAGTTACTCAAGAGGGGGCGTTCTGGAGCGATCATGTCAATAGCCCTTGTCATCTCACTATTCCAGAGAGAAACAAGAGCCTTGACAGGGTCACTTACCGAGAAGGCAGGAAAATCCCCAAGAGCCTTCAGGAATCCATTCGGATCCATAAGTCTCCTGGGGCGGACCATTCTAATAGGTCCACCACCCCTGCGGAGGTGGAAAGGCACATTGAGTCTAAACCTGATAAGGTGGTGGTCGGTCCATGGCAAAGGAATGATGGTCAGTTCCTCCACTCCGCCACCTTCATCCCATCCCTGGCAGAAAACCAGATCTAATGTGTGTCCTGCACTATGGGTGGGGCCTGATATTAGCTGGGACAGGCCCATGGTTGCCATGGTGGCCATGAAGTCCTGAGCCGCTCCTGATAGAGTGATCTCGGCATGGACTCAGTATATTTTGTTTTAATTTATTTTGTGGGCTATGATAGGTTCCATGCCGGAAAAAATGTAGTGTGTGTGTGTGTGTTGAAGAATTTTTAAATCTTATTAAGCTAAAGTTCTTACCTGTCCATGGAAATCAAAGGGAAATACAGTTATTTATTTATTTATTTCAAACATTTCTATCCCATCCTTCTCAACCCCCAGGGGGGACTCAGGGCGGCTTACAAATGGCAGCCATTAGATGTCAACAATAACATCAATCATGTTACAAAACAAATTGACAAGATTACAAATATACATTAGAATATTATAAATAATATTTACTGGGTAATATTATAAATAATGAAACATTAAAATGTTCTTATGTTCGCATTAAAGAGCTGGCCCTGTTGTGGCTTCAAACTGCTTGAAGCTTGGATTACTGCTTCCCAAATATATAAACTATTTTACTCATCTGATGGGCCTCTCAGACTATCCCTAATGTCCTCCCTGGTGTCTGTCCACCAACTAGTCTTTTTCTATAGGGGACTCAGAGCGGATCACAGAACACATATTTGGCAAACATTCAATGTTCTTGTACACTGACAAGACAGACAACTATACATAGATAGAGAGGTATATAGGCTTTTCTATCTTTGGCATCTTGATGGCTATTCTTGGTTCTGGCCACTGTGCTGTTGCTCCATGGATGTTGTTGATCCCATGGAGGGAGCCTCAGGTTCAGCTGCCCCCGTTTCTACACCCCAGGGAGCCAAAATAGATGACCTTAAAGAACTTGAACTCAGATTGACTAGAGTTGGCCTAAATGCATCAGCTATAGCTGATTACATTAGACTGGACTTAGTACCGAGAGGGTTGAGAATTATCCTCCCCCCAGGCACTTACAAAACAGATGACAACTTTGTAAAGGGATGGAATGAGATCCTTATGAAATGTTCTAGGGATTTACTCATACATCTTCTGCAGAGGACAAATATTGAATATGACACCCTTAAAGTGGATATAGACACAATGAAAATTGAACTTAATGCCACTATAACTGAGATAGACACCAATAACATCAAAAAGGAGAATGATAAACTGTTTAAAGAGCTACGCCAATACAAACTTAACAAACTAAACAGAGATAAAGAAGACTATAGGACAGGAAAGATCTTTGACTGGGAAAGGAAACCCTATTTCAAAAAGGACACCAACACCAATGTTAGATTTCGCAATGATACCCTGACATCTGCTTCCTCTATGGAAGATAACAGTAGATGGTCTGACTCCTCCTCCACCTCTATGCCTCTATGTAGATACCCACACAGAAATAGACATGGAGAAGGTTTCTATAAGGAACAGGATTTTCGCAGGGACCCCCAAAAGAAAAAGACAACCTAATATTAAATCTGTCGGATGTGACGCTCCCTCCTAACACCAATAAACTCATTAACAAAGGCTTATCATTTGTGTTTACTCCTCCATGTAAACATGTGGACATTAGAAAAGACCTCGCTACATTATTTAGATACATATGCCTTAAAGATCATTTTAGGGAAGGAGCCACCACCGACAAGACCCAGAATCCATTGAGACCTAAGAGTAATTTTACTCCACATTTAATTTCCCCCAATGTCCGAGCGTTTGAAACTATAGTGACTAAAGAAGTCAACAAAATAATCACAGCAATGACTTCAGGAAATCTAATCTCACTAGAACAGAACTAGACACTATTAAACAACTAGGGAATCACCCCACCATTTTGTTTAAAAAGATGCAGATAAAGGTGGGGGAATTGTCTGTTTAAATAGGAAAGATTATGACAAAGAGTCTTTGAATCAACTTAACAATGACAAATTCTACAAACCTATACCCTCTGATCCCACCCAGAGATATCTTAACACCATAAGTAACATTGTATACTATGGTGAGACCATGGGCTTTGTAAATCCTAAAACTGCTGAATTCCTAGTTAATAAATACCCTAAAATCCCATCTTTTTATCATTTACCTAAAACTCACAAAGGAATAACGCCCCCTCCTGGCAGGCCCATAGTCGCAGCAAGCTCTAGTATATTGGAACCTCTAGCCAAATTCTTGGATGTTTTTCTCCAACCCTTTGTCCAGAACACCCCCTCATACATAAGGGATACAGCCGACCTTATATGCAAAATAGAAAATACCCAGATATCCGACCAGATATACATAGCTACTTCGGACATTACGTCATTGTATACGAACATCCCCCTGGAGGAAGCAAGGGCCATTATAGAAGACTCCTTTAACATACGTGATAAACCATTATATCCTCCCACTGGATTCCTAATGGAACTACTGGACTGCATCCTAGAATACAATTATTTCAGATACAAAGACCAATTCTATCTACAAGTGGGGGGTGTGGCTATGGGGCCCCGAGTATAGCTAACCTGTTTGTTGGCGCCTTAGAAAAATGCCACCTCCACCAACATCTCTCCAATCCACATATTTCCAGGAATATAGTCCAGTGGTGGAGATATATAGATGACATAATATTCTTTATCAATGACACCATCTCCCCTGACAAGTGCAACAACTGGTTGACACAATGGCACCCCAATATTACATTCACGACCACTTATAGCAAGGAGAAAGTGGATTTCTTAGATATTACCATTATAAAGCAGGATAATAAACTTAAAGTTCAGACCTATACCAAACCTACCTCTAAGAATGCCCCATTACACTATACTAGCTTCCATTCGTTTCATCTAAAGAACAACCTTCCATTCTCTCAACTTATGAGAATTGAACGCAACTCATCTTCACCAGTACAATTCGAAAAAGATGCTAATTGTTTGCTTCAGAACCTCACCAGAAGAGGATATCCATCAGAAGTTCTCTCTAAAGCCAAAAATAAGATTGATAGAATACCTAGGGCTGCCCTATTCAAAACTAAAGTAATGAAAACACCGGATAGATTAGTATGGCCGTTGCACCTCAATACCCACAGTTGTGATATAGCTAATATAGTTAGGAGACATTGGCCTCTGATCTCTGATATTCAAGGACTAGAAAAGACCCCTATGTTGGCTTACAAACGTACCACCAACTTCAAAGATTTATTAACCCATTCAGAGGATGTATATACTTCTACTCATAGCTCTTTGAGCGTAGGTACACGCAAATGTGGAAATTGTTCTATGTGTGCCTTTGTCTCCCCTTCTAAAACCATACAGATACCGAACACCCAAAGAGTAGAGAGACCTAGGAACTTCTTCACCTGTGTGTCTAAAGCCTGTACTTATTTGTTAATATTCTCTTGTCCGCTCCTTTATGTGGGCCAGACAAAACGCCGTTTGAAATTAAGAATAAGAGAACATAAATCTAGAATTGTGACAGGAAGCGAAGAGTCTGAACTGTATAGACACTTTAAGTTAGTACATTCATCAATACCAGATTTCAAATACATGGGACTTGAAAAAGTTACTACTAAACCCCATGGGTGCCTGCAGGATGCTCTCCTCCGGTGTGAGGTTAAATGGATAATCAAATTGGCCTGTGAGTACCCTAATGGGTTATACGATAGTTTGAGTATCAACCACATCTTGACCTAAGGAGGTAATCACCCCACCCTATGTGAATTATGACTTAAGTGCTAGCTCCACCACAAGAGGTCACCGTATGCTCGGTCGATACCTCTCTGTGATATACCTAGAGACTATACTCTTGGTAAGTTACCTTCTTCCCCCTACCCTACAGTCTATGCTTGTGTATATTGCCATGATTACATGATGTATTATTGTGTTATACAGTGATCTTATATGGATTTCCTTGTACATGATTGAGAAGATACATTTTGACCATCTTAACCCCGCCCTGAGGAAGGAAAGACGAAATGGGATTGGGACCATATATATTTACCCGTAGGCGTTGAGTTACCATCTCCTAGTCTTCTCTGGACCCTCCCTCGGCGTCATCCTGAATTGTGTTCCTTACTTCCGCTCTATTGATCATTACCCGATGCTTCTACCCTTCTCACTCATCGTTTGCTCATCCAGTTGATATACGCTGCCAAAACAGGCACCATAGTCGCAAAATACTTCCTACGCGACCAAACTGGTATGCTTTACGGCGCTTCCCAGTGATTGTGGCATTTACGAGTGGCCGCA
Source organism: Anolis apletophallus (assembly GCA_030556195.1). Classification (NCBI taxonomy): domain Eukaryota; kingdom Metazoa; phylum Chordata; class Lepidosauria; order Squamata; family Anolidae; genus Anolis; species Anolis apletophallus. The sequence goes on along the minus strand of JARBWK010000003.1, from coordinate 163,033,687 downwards.
AAAACCGCCCGCCAGGTTCTGATTGCGGGAAAGCGGGGGCTTACTTCTTTCTCATTTGAGAATTAGAAAACTACAGGACAGTGAGTATTCACTCCGAAAGACCATTGATTGAGCTTACTAGCCCCTCGCAACTATGAAGCCGTACTGAAAGGGCAGCTTTGCATTACTGTGTGCTCCTGGAAGAGAGGCGCGCACGCGGGACTATATATGTATCGATGCTTTGTTATTATGTCCATATGTTTGTTAAACCATAAGAGTTGTGATAATTGAACATAGAGGGAGCGTCCTCTTCTTGCTATTGCAAATAATTATATATTTTGATACCTTTTGCATGTTGCTTATATGATTTAAGTGCAGGCTTATGCTGATTCTCTATCCCTAATGTCCTCCCTGGTGTCTGTCCACCAACTAGTCTTTTTCTATAGGGGACTCAGAGCGGATCACAGAACACATATTTGGCAAACATTCAATGTTGTTGTACACTGACAAGACAGACAACTATACATAGATAGAGGTATATAGGCTTTTCGATCTTTGGCATCTTGATGGCTATTCTTGGTTCTGGCCACTGTGCTGTTGCTCCATCTTCCCTGCCAAAGAGCTTCTGTTTGTAAACTTCCTACTTTTGCTCGAATCACCAGCACTTTTTTTGGCATTTCCTTACAGGTGCCTTAATGTGGTACCTATTTATCTAATCACATTGCTGTTTTCGAAACTGCTAGGTGGACAGATACTGGGCTAATGGCCAGGAGCTCACCCTAACCCTGGCATCGAACTTTTGGTTGGCAAGATTTACTGCAGCTTGCAGTTACCCTGCTGTGCATTTTGAAACTGTGAATTTTGTTTGGATGAAAAGGTGGAATATAGAAGTCCCTGGCATGGAAGGATTAATAAATGAACTCAGTTCCACAACTTCCAATTACTAAACTATTTTGTGATGTGAAATAATTTATAATAGGACATTAACAAAAATCTAGGAAACCAAATCTTCTCTCGCTGTTGATTCTCACTGAAGCAGAATCAGCTCAATGTGTATGTCTCAACTAGAAAAGCGGTTGATGGAATTTGTCAAATTAACAGATTGATAAATACACAAAATAATACCTTAGTTTTCAATAAAGGGAGTTGCATTTTGGATTTAATATGTTCACTGATTAAGAAGTTTCAGGGCTTGTGCCTTGGAGAATTATACTTGTCCTGGATATAAACCAACAGGATTGAAGCTGACAAAAATGTACTGCCATTAAGACACAAATAAATTACTGTAATGAGAAAGTACCAGTAAATCCGATAATCTTGAATTAAATTAGAAGCCTGGAGAATAACATTTCAGAATCACACCCGAGTGTACACTATTCTTTTCTGAAAAATCAGCATTCATTCCCACAAGAATGGAATGAAGCCAATTGAACCAAAAAAATGGGAAAGAAAAAAGTAATGGCTAAGCCATTGAATCAGAAAATATTCTACAGATCTCACTGATGCCTGTGACATGACAGATGTGGTTGGGGAGACAAGTGAAGGGTTGTCTAATCTCTTAAACTTTGGGATGGTTTTTATCTTTTCTGCTGGCCTTTCTCTTAAGACTTACCCCAGTTAGAAACCTAAAAGGATAGCTATTCAGAAAATAAAGCTTCTGTTTGGAAAAAACATCCTATTAAGGATGGGCCAAAATCATCATTTTGAAGGGGGAAGTGAGATTGTTTTAAAGCAGGAGTCCCCAGCTAAGGCCTGCGGGCCCTCCAGGACTATTTACCCAGCCTCTGCTCTAAATTTTAGACTTAGGAACACCCTTAATCTGAAATTACTTGAAGGCACACAACAACAACAACAACAACAACCTTAACTAACTTGACTGTCTCATCAGCCAAAAGCAGATCCACTGAAGCAGACCATCAGCCAAATGCAGACCCACATCCCATTGAAATACTTGTAAATTTATGTTGGTTAAAATTGTTCTTCATTTTAACTATTGCATATGAGCAAAATAGATCGGAATTCATTCTTTTCCCCCAGTCTACAGTGGGCTCCACGGCAGTCTGAGGGTCTGCAAGCCAGTCCCCATCTTTAAAAGTGTGAGGACCCCTGTTTTAGAGCAAGGGTGAGGAAAGTGCAGACCATGGCTTTTGCCTCCTTAAAATCTCATTTGCAGCTGTGCAAAAATTGCCCAAAGGAATCCCAACATGTCCCAAGAAAACGTCAGTCTGCAGATCTGTATTTTTTTTATAAAAAAAACAAACAACAAAACAAAACATGTGAGTAAATATTTTGGCACTAGTGACATGCTAAATAGCCAAGACAAACTATTTTGCCTCTACAACTGCTGCCTCCCTATGATCTCCTCAAAACACAGGCAATACAATTATCTCCAGCCAAAAATGTACCCAGAAAGATTTTGGTGTCATTTCTGCTTATATAGGAAACATTATTGTGAGCCTTAGTTGGGTCTCAGTGGGGGAATAGTGCCCACCCGCTTCACAACTGTCAAACCTTTTTAAAGATGTTGAATGATTTCTCAGCATCTATGATTTTGTTTGGCTTGCTATCTTAATCACATAGCTGTCACCTTAAGTTTGGAAGGATTCATTAGGGTAAAATAACCTGAGCAAAACATGGATGTTAACTTGTTTTTGGATTACATATTTCAAGAATGCCTGCAGATAGCTGTGGGCTTCTGGGGCTGGGAACCTGCATTGAGGAATCTGAATGTAATTGCATGATAACAGGATTATGTAATGGTTGCACAGCATTGCCTTGTTAGTGAATTGTGCCATTACACAACTGAATGTAGAACTAAACATCCATGCATGTGCAACACCACACATAGATTTGCAGTGCATTTGGCCATCAGTGCTCAGTGTGTAACAGAGGTAATGGCACTCCATGCACAATCTTGTTTCCACATTCTTGAACTGTACATTACTACATTAGATAACATTATCCAAGTGCTTATTTAATAATAATAATAATAATAATAATAATAATAATAATAAGGATGCGCCTGTGCAATGGATTTTTCTGGTGGAGTGCAGTGTGCACAGAACTGGCCTCACCCTTTAAACCAAAGATTCATCTGCTGGGGCCTAGCAAGCTTGAACGGTGACAGCGAGGTCCTCAAGTCATAGGTTTGATTTGAGTTTCCTTCTCTTAGATGATTGGCCTTACAGGGTTAATTGAGCACCATCTGCCCGGGTTTGAAATTAGAGTTTTCCTTCTCTTCTCTTGACAAAAGGCTAGGGAGCCCATCCTGCCTGTTGACACTCTTTGTCAGACCCTTCGGTTGTGACCTGTCTGGCATGAGAGGCCCTACCGGTGGCTATTATGCCACCGCCAGCATAGCTCACAACTTCATTAGGGTACGCAAGCCTCTCCCCCATGACAAGGGGGTGCCAATGGTGAGGAATAATAATAATAAATAATAATACTTTATTCATATTCCGTCCTATCTCCCCGAGGGGACTGGGCAGATTCCAGCATATACAGACATAAAGGCAAATATTCAGTGCCTAGAAACAATGAAACACATATACACAGATAAAGGTAAAGGCTTCCCCTTTCATCTTTGGCTCTGGGAGGTGGTGGTACTCATCTCCGGCTCTGGGGATATTGTACGTGTATCAGGTACCAGCAAGATTCTAGCCTGGGAACGGTAGTTCAATAACTGAATTTTCTGGGCTTATGAGGGAGCATCCACAAGTTCCTGGCCTCTGTTGGGCCTCAAATTCTATTATGGGCAGAAACTAGGGTTATGATAAAGAATTTCCTCAAGTTTGAAGTTTGAGTGATGACAGTTTAGCTTGATGGAAAAGTTTGTAATTGATTCTAGTAGGACTGCAAGAGGGATTCTGGTGGCTACAGATACAACCATGATCTTGAAATAAAGGTCCAGACAAGGCCATCAGAATGTGAGAAAACAACCTAGAATAATAGAGCTAAAGTGACAGTCTTGCAAAATAGATTTTTCACTTTTTGTGAATGCATCCCTGCAGCAACGAAATGGAGAAACAGATTGACACACCTATTTATATTGTTCAAAAAAACCTCCATCTGATTGGTATTGATTTTACAAGCTCCTGAAAGAAATCAGCTCTAACCATTTCCCTGAATGTCATGGATTTTATTTTCCTCCTCTTGAAAGGATCACATTTTGTACTAAGACCTGCTGTTATGAGACTAAGAAAATGCCCATGGCAAATAAAGATTTTGGATCCCAGAGTGGGCTAGTAACATGATAAAATCTTATGCTTATGATCTTCGATAACAAATAGCAGTGTGAGAGGCCTTGGTTTAAATTTGAACAATGGTGTCTGGTCTGGATTGTGAGGAAGTGAGAGTAATCCTTTCTCTGATGTTGTTTTTTTTTCCTACCAAAAAGTACCTCCCTCAACATCTCTTGAAGCATTAAAACTGAGTCACAACCTCAAATGAAGCTGACATTGTAAACTTCTGAGCTTGACTTTTCCAAAAGCATAGGCTGGAATTCAGTTATAAATGCACAATGTAGAATTCAGTATCTGTAACTGATTCATATTCATGGTGCCTCCACATTCACAAGCGTGGCACTGTTGCCACTGCCATTAAAGTCCCGCAATCCTGCTTTACTGAGCAAGCAGTCACTGCAAAGGATGGAAGTCTGTTATCCTCTCAGTGGTGATGGTGTAGATCAGGATATCTTAAACTTTCAAATTTAGGAAATGTTTATGTTGCCCTGGCTATCTATATATATAAAGGAAGAGTCATCATGGAACGACCGTCCCAAACAGAGAAACCTTACAACGCAGAAACACCAAACTTGCCAACAGAAATAGGCCTCAGACAAGGTAGGCTTGTAGCAAAGAAACTCCCCTCCAAACCCAAAAGGCCCCAAAACAACGAGTAAAACCTACATTTCCCAGCATCCTCCGGGCTGCCAACGACTCTCCCAGCCTCTACATTCTGACAACATGATTGGCTGCCAATAAGGGCGGATTTGCATAACTCCTGTACTGGCCAGCCAACATGAACATTCCGACCCATAATAAACTGTCAGAGGAGGATAAGGCAAAGGGCTGAGGCACAAACACAAACACCCAATTCACTTCCCACAGAAAATTTACACCCCTACATATCACAGACTACACCCAAAATTGACAGTAAGGCTTCATTAACTTAATTTCCCTGACTAGGCCCCACTTAATGGAATGCTGTTTACGCTCTGAATTGACAGTAAGGCTTCATTAACTTGATTCTCCCGACTAGCCCTCAGCTCATTGGACATTGTGTATGGCCTGAATTGACAGTAAAGCTTCAATAACTTGCTGTTCCTGACTAGGCCTCAGCTCATGGGACATTGTGTATGGCCTGAATTTACAGTAACCTACCTTGGCACACAGAGCACCTATGACCCACGCTACATTCTACTACAGTTTGGAGGAGGGTGGAAAATGGATTATGGGACTTGAAATACCTCCATGGATAATGGGATTTGTAGTACTTCAAAAACCATCATTCCCCACAGACCACTGTGTCCCAGAACCAAGACCGATAAAGACCAAACTTGGCAAACAATGCCCCCCATGACCCACACTCCATCCGACTGCACATTAGAGGAGGACACACCATGGATAACGGGATTTCAAGTACCTCCACTCACTTCCAAAGTACCCCACCCACACACGCATCAACCTCTACATCAACACAGCAGACGGAAAGACAAAAAACATTGTATATCCACAAGCTATGCAGAATGCCAGCAACACCACACAACAACAACTCCACAGGACTCCAACATCCCACCCACCAAAACAACCCACAACAACACAGCCATGACCCCAACAACACCATAACTAACAACAACTCCAACCCTTACACAGACTTCCTCGCATCTCCAAAATAGGGCACAGCAATGCGTGCTGGGTACAGCTAGTATAGATATATAAAGTAAGTATAAGAAACAAACATTTACTGATAACATTGGCATTTGAAAGGCTTGCTAAACAGACTGGTTTTCCTATTTGTGAAGTATAGCTTCTTCTGCAGAGTCTACTGTAAACGCTGCACAACAGATCTGTGAAAATGTCTAAATTAGCTACTAGGGGGATGTTCAGAATCCCTCCTCCCCCTCCAACATTAAACTAAAGGAACCCCAGTTGTGGTTGGGATTCATAGTTTTAAAAGCAGTGGTATAGACTGAAATGTAGTGAAGTCATAGGGAGGAGGGAGCAAGCTTGTTTTCTTCTGCCCTGGAGACTAGGATGCGGAGCAATGGCTTCAAACTACAGGAAAGGAGATTCCACTTGAACATGAAGAAAAAGAACATCCTAACACTGAGAGCTGTTCAGCAGTGGAACTCTCTGACCCAGAGTGCGGTGGAGGCTCCTTCTTTGGAGGGTTTTAAACAGAGGTTGGATTGCCATCTGTTGGGAGTGCTTTGAATGCGATTCTCCTGCTTCTTGGCTGGGGGTTGGACTGGATGACCCACGAGGTCTCTTCCAACTCTATAATTCTATTATTTTATGATTCTATGATTTTCACTGTTCCTTTAAGTGATCTCCATGGCCACAAATAATTTCAACACAATTTCTCTGTTTGCTTATCATTGGAGGAAGGGGAGGGGGTGTTCAAAAGCCATCAGCACCCTAGTCAAAAGGAGACCAGGCTTCTGTCATTCATAGCAGTTGCTGGTAAGCCAGGACTAGGGAGTGGGTGGGCCAGGATATGCTACCTAATTAAGTAGTTGAGTATATTTAACTGTGGATCCTGGTCATAAAACTTAGCAGAAACCCTGCCCTTTTATTATGATTGCGCTGTTCTGAAAAACAAATGTTACTGAATTGAACGTATAATTGAAAAACATTGCAGTAGGTTGTTCACTTCTAACCTCTAAACAGATACTCACATTCTCTTCAAGCCTGCCCAACACATCTTCTAATGTTTGTGAATATTAACATAGAGAAATGCAGCTTACAAAACTATTTGTAAAGATTGACTTGGAAGTGCATATATATATAGAGCCCCCCTTTTCCATTGTTCATTTTTTAGGCTGCCCCAATAAGCTTAAGTCACAAATTACCTAGAAAATGGAATAGTACCTTTCATAATACATTATTAGGAAAAATTTATCAAGCAGAAAGGTCATGTTGCATATGTCTGTCGACCCCTGCCAATTTGCTAAGATTCTAACGTACAGGAAATGCTAATTTGATATTCTCTTTCAAAATAGTTAATGTACTAACTTGGACAAGATGGCAAATCTTCCATCACTAAAACACTGCCTATTTTTATGAGAAAAATGAAATACTGTTTAATAACATTTTAAAGACCAGATAGTTGAAGTACCTTTCTTCTAGGTTGCTGTGGGTTTTCCAGGCTGTATGTCCATGTTCCAGGAGCATTCTCTCCTGATGTTTCATCTACATCTATGGCAGGCATCCTTAGAGGTTGAGAGGTCTATTGGAAACTAGTCAAGTCAGGTTTATATATCTGTGGAATGTCCAGGGTGGGAGGAAGAACTCTTGTCTGCTTCAGGTAAGTGTGAATGTTGCAAATTGCCACTTTTATTTGCTAATCATTGCAACATTTAATGGCCTTGCAGCTTCAAGGCTAGGCTGCTTCCTGCCTGGGGGAATCCTTTGTTGGGAAATGTTCGTTGGCCCTGATTGATTCTTATCTGGAATTCCTTTGCCTTTTGAGTGTTGCTCTATGAGTGTTACTGTAATAATTTTAGAGTTTTTAAAATACAGGTAGGCATATTTTGTTCATTTTCATGGTTTCCTCATTTTTGTTGGAATTGTCCACATGCTCGTGGATTTCAATAGTGTCTCTGTGTAGTCTGACGTAGTAGTTGTTAGAGTGGTCCAGTATTTCTGTGTTCTCAAATAATATGCTGTACCCAGGCTGGTTCATCGTGTGCTCTGCTATGGCTGACCTCTCAGGTTGAATTAGTCTGAAGTGCCTTTCATATTCCTTGATTTGTTTTTGGGCAATGATGCATTTGGTGGTTTTTGGATCTCATTGTATTTCCTCAAAATAGATCCACAATGTCAATAAAGGACAAGAGGGAAGCAAATTTCTAGAATGTTCAATTAGTCCATGTTTAGCACTGTCGTTGGGAGCTAATACAGCATAATAGTTAACAGTGGTATCCTGCAATATCTACTTAGAAGTAAGACCCATTGAGTTCATTGAAACTTGCCCTTACTGTTTCTAAATTGCAGCCTATGAAAAAGAAGTTTCTAATGGAAATCTTAATACCCTTGCTATGTTATGATAAATGGGCGTTAAGAAATCCTTGCAGTTAATCTCTCCTCTAAGGACCGGAGAGCAGCAATGAACAGAATGATTCAATTCTAGAAAATGTTGGGACAAGGCTAACAATCTGATGTGTGTCCAACCTCAAAAAGGAGTGCAAGTAAGACCTCCAAAAGTTAAATGAAAGGTTTGGGTGATTGCAGGCCTATGCATACTAGTTCTGTCTCTAGCCTGAATGTCATGATGGCCCTTTATGAACATATGTGGAATGTATTTACTCAGTACTGATGTATGTGTGTCTGCTTCAGCCACTTAGAGGTGAATCCTGGTTACTCACATAGAAGAGATCCATATGCATATGCCGGCAAGCAGTTATCCATGGTGCTGAATTTAAAGATAAAGGTTTCACATTGTGGACAGATCTGTTAAAGTTTGTACATGGATGCCATCTGTCACCATTGCTAATAACCCAACACAATTGTAGGCACAGACCAACGCTAGTCGAGAAAGTATGGCTGGTATGCACATCAGAAGTGGAGCCAGTTTGGAGTATGACCTGCACATTGGTCTGTATTGGCCACCAGATACAACTTGATTCCGTATCAGTTTATGAGAGAGGTGTTCCTTTGAAGATCTCTTATGTTTATTCAACTTAGAGTAAATGGAGCGCTCTGAACCTGCACAGGGACATTCACTCCTCCCAAGTCAGCCATGCAGACTGAAATATCCAATGAAGCAGTGCATGGCATGAGTTAGAATGACTGAAATGGATGAAAGAGGAAAGAAATTGGTGTCATATTGAAAATGAATAGAAATGCTTTACTGCATTGTTCTTGTCAATTGATCATGCACACAGCTAGAAAGAACAGCATTGTTGTGGAATGTCATGACATTATTTTTATAACTGATTGCACTGGAAGTCATTTTCTCAGAGGATGTCATTGATCACTGTCATTCATAGTGTGCAACATAATTTACAAATCTATGGCAAGCTCTGAATGTGAGTGAAGGATTTTTTGATCATTTAAAGATTTCCAACTACACATTACAAATTGCCTATAATAAATCTTGCTGAAGGGAAGGCTCGACAAAAGTGGAACATTTAATGAAGAGTTGGGGAGCAGAAAAAAACCCTAAAATATTATGTTAAAGGATCTTCTATTATTTCTTGTGCAATTCTCTCTATAAAATTACTCCTAGCTTTTTGGTACCTCTAAAGAACTGTGTCCAATTCTGGGCACTACAATTGAAGGGAGATGTTGACAAGCTAGAATGTGTCCAGAAAAGGGAGACTAAAATGATCAAGGGTCTGGAGAACAAGCCCTGTGAGGAGTGGCTTAAAGAGCTGGGCATGTTTAAGATGCAGAAGAGACGGCTGAAAGGTGACATGATGAGGGCCACGTATAAATATGTGAGGGGAAGTCATAAGGGGGAGGGAGCAAGCTTGCTGTCCTAGAGACTAGGACACAGAGCAATGGCTTCAAACTACAGGAAAGGAGATTCCACTTGAACATTAGGAAGAACTTCCTGACTGTGAGAGCTTTTCAGCAGTGGAACTCTCTGACCCAAAGCGTGGTGAAGGCTCTTTCTTTGGTTGCTTTTAAATAGAGGCTGGATGGCCATCTGTCGTGGGTGCTTTGAATGCGACTTTCCTGCTTCTTGGCAGGGAGTTGGACTGGATGGCCCATGAGGTATTTTCCAACTCTATAATTCTCTGAACAAGAAAGAAATTTGCCCCGTGACTGTCATGGCATGAAGCAATTGGATGACAATTGGATGACAGTCAGATGTCTTTCTAACCTTTTTGGATGTTAGCAGAGAGTATGTGAGAGAGGCAAGGGCTGTACATTATGGACTGAGTAAGGTGACATTGTAGCAGTTCAGACCATCACTACTGAGTGATTGATGCACTCCGCATGAAATATTGTAATTGGTACTTGTATGGGAGTTATTTGTGGAGACGCCAAGCTGACAGATGGGTTTTCCTCAGGGCCAGCTTGAAACGTTTCACTGCCTGAGGTGAAGGACAAAATGGTGACCTGCCTCATTCCGTGGACAGAAACTGACAAGGTTGACTGGCAACAGAGATAAGCAGGTCTGGCCAACGAGCTTGGGACAATTAGCAAGCAACATGCTTCACCCAAGGCAGTCACTTTGCTGTGCCTAATCCTGATTTTCCAAAACCAAACAAGTGTAAAAGAGAGGTAAAAGGAGTACGGTAGAAGGAGAAAGGACACTAAAAGTCACTTATTCCATTGTAAACAAGAAATGGGAAACACATTTAAAATATATTTCAAGAGCGTTGCTTTTTTGCTAAATGGATTTACAAGCCTTCTGCTTTAAATTCCTCTCTCATTTACAGTTAATTTATATTACAGACCACATAGGCAGCAGTCATATCATTTGGTCCCCGTGGGTTTCCAGCAGTGCAAACATTAAGCTCAGTTTTAATTTGTATTCAGTCCTCAACACTGTGAACTCAGACCCATGAAACCCTAACCAAAGGGATTATTTGTGACATGTTGTAAATTTCCAGTTAATCAGAAGAACAAATAAGAGGTTTGGAGTTTAAATGTGCAGCAAGGTTTTAATATAGTTTTTGCAGTGGTGTGTATTAAAATAGGTTATGTGTTTACACAAATATTGGCCATCAGAGAGCTTGTTGACAAATTAGGAAAATGTTATGGTAGAATTTCTGCAATTGCGCAGTAATTTAATTGCTTTTCTCACTAACTTTTCTCCAAAAGTAAAAAAAGGTTGTGCTGGAAGAGATTTTGAATCAAAGGAAGGGTTAAGCAGTCCTTCTCACTTACCATTTCTCCACTGAAAACTGCTCTAATTCTCTCTTCTACATCACTTTTAAAGATACAGCATCTCCCTCTGGTTTTCCTTTGGACAACTCTATTTGAATCCATCTATCAGAGTTATAGTTTCTATACCATGGTTCTGAGGTACTGGAAATTTGACATGCATTGGCTCCTCGGATTTAGGCTTGCTGCCATCAAGGTCTGACCTCCTGCCTGTCTCAAATCAAGTTAGCTGCATTTAACTACCTTGTTTGGAAACTGGCCCATGGCTCAATGCTATCGAATTCTATATCTGAAGTTTTGTGAGATATTAATCCTGGCGCTCTGTGGTACCACAACAAACTACAAATCTCACAATTACATAAGATGACACAATGGCCATTACAATAGTGTAAAACTGCTATAATTCTGCAGTGTGAATGACATTGTGATACAGCAGATAAAATTTGTGATATATAAATGAAGAATCAGGGCCTTTGAAGCGAACTAGGTATGGATGATCATCAAGTTTGCAGACAACACCAAATTGGGAAGGATAGCCAATACTCCAGAAGACAGGAGCAGAATTCAAAATGATCTTAACAGATTAGAGAGATGGGCCAAAACTAACAAAATGAAGTTCAATGGGGACAAATGCAAGATACTCCACTTAGGCAGAAAAAATGAAATGCAAAGATACAGAATGGGAGACACCTGACTCAAGAGCAGTACATGTGAAAAAGATCTTGGAGTCCTTGTGGACAACAAATTAAGCATGAACTAACAATGTGATGCTGCAGCTAAAAAAGCCAATGGGAGTTTGGCCTGCATCAATAGTAGTATAGCGTCTAGATCCAGGGAAGTCATGCTACCCCTCTATTCTGCCTTGGTTAGATCACACCTGGAATACTGTGTCCAATTCTGGGCACCACAATGGAAGACAGATATTGACAAGCTGGAATGTGTCCAGAGGAAGGCAACTAAAATAATCAAGGGTCTGGAGAACAAGACCTATGGGGAGCGGCTTAAAGAGCTGGGCATGTTTAGCCTGAAGAAGAGAAGGCTGAGAGGAGACATGATAGCCATGTACAAGTATGTGAGAAGAAGTCATAGGGAGGAGGGAGCAGGCTTGTTTTCTGCTGCCCTGGAGACTAGGACGGAGCAATGGCTTCAAACTACAAGAAAGGAGATTCCATCTGAACATTAGGAAGAACTTCCTGACTGTGAGAGCTGTTCAACAGTGGAACTCTCTGCCCCAGAGTGTGCTGGAGGCTCCTTTTTTGGAGGCTTTTAATCAGAGGCTGGATGGCCATCTGTCGGGGGTGCTTTGAATGCAATTTTTCCTGCTTCTTGGCAGGGGGTTGGACTGGATGGCCCACAAGGTCTCTTCCAACGCTATGATTCTATGAATCTAAATAGTGCTGCTTGGTACACTTTAGCACTGTTGTAACATTCATACATTTCCCATTTTTTCAGTGCAGTGTGCTTCAGCCAAAGGGGGTATACAAAAATATTTATTATGAGAAAGTTACACAAAACCTTTTAAAAACTTTTAAAATATCCATCCAAGATCTAACTGAAGGGGATGAGGGACACCTATTTAATTTGATTTCACTTGATTAATAAATATCAATAGTATGAAGAGTGAGTTTGATCAAATAAGTAGCCTTAGTCTTTAGTGTTAGGAAATCTGCCTTGGTCTTAGTGTTAGAAGAATCTGCCAAGAAAAAGCACAGGGCAATGAAACACAAACAAGGAAATAGAACCCAATCATAAACAGGCCATTACCTTCTTTAGAGATGCAAAAGTCTGTGTGACTTGGAGAACTCACACAAGCAGGCAATAAACCTTAGATACAGCAGCCTTAGATGTAGGAATTATAAATGGCATGTCGGTTTATTTTTATTTTGATGAATTGAATTTGCTTTCCTGAACTGTTTTGATAAGCATCTGACCAAATGGTGCCATGTTCAGGATGAAAGACGATGAAAGGGAGAGGGGGCATGAGAACAAGGATGTTTGTGAAGTGAACTGTACCCACAAAAACTATAAGAACCCATGTGAGATCTCATTCAGTGTGCCGCCTTCCTTTCAGGATGGTCACCTGCAAATCTCTGTGTTTTCTATCTTCTCTGCCTCCTCGTTCCTTATTTGGGGGATGGGGGATGGGACTAGGGGGTTCCACAAGTTTTACCTTCTTTAAAAGGGGCATTGTATCTGAGCCTCTTCACAACAACCTATTTCTCCCTGTCACATCTAGTTTGGCCCAGCAGTATAAAACCGTTTTGCTGAAAAATATTGTCTTTGGCACATATCTGTACTGTTTGATCTGTGATGTCTCATTAAGATTACTGATGCCCTGCTCAAGTGAAGAACATGTATGACTGAACCAGCCCTGAGCATAGACAATGTTCAGGAGTATTGGTCTGTGGCAAACAGGTTGTCATGGCATCTCAGAATCAATGAATCCTAACAGATCCCTGACAGATCCCTGGGGGTCTGGGTTAGTGAAATGCTTGCTCTGCTAAAGGGCAAACTGGACCAAGCCTGGGTATTTTAGCACAGACGGAGCTGCTTTATGCTGATCAAAAGGGCTAATATCAGCCTTTCTGATCTTACATGGTTTTGCAAGTAACACTGTTGATCTTCTTCTGGATATGCAAAGAGCCTGCTACAGAAAGACAAGGACTCTAAGGACTTTATCACACAAGGTAGAAAAACAAGCCTTACAGCAAGACTGTCACTTTTGGCGATAGTCCCTATTGTATGATGCTCTGCCAGTCTGTCCCCTCTCCATGATTCTTCAGTTCCCAGCTATTGACAGGAAAAACCAATCAATAGCTTCAAATCCTGCAACATTTATGTCACCTATGTTGGTGTGATAGCTCCTTCCCATTTCTGTGCTGGCATACTAGCAGAAAAATGATATCAGAGGACAAGATTTTCTTCCTCTCCTGATCTCTTCTTCTTTACTGTTTCCAAGCTGGCTGTTTTCCTTTTCTTTATATTTGCTTTCTACCACCACTTTTTTAAATGCTGGAGTTGTGCAATTGTTCTAAAATTACAATTACTAATACAAAATTAAGGAACAGTAGTAATACAGGAATGCAAGCTAATAAAGGTATGGAAATACATGACCACAAATTAACAAATTTGTGCAACTGTGCTAATAAATATATGTACGATATCAAGGCTACTCAATGTATCCACTATCAATGTGGATGTCAGGGTACTCTTATAAATCAAAGCAACGTTGGTGTTGGACACTTTGCATCTGCACACACATGATTTGATATCTATGAGCTTCCTTCCACCTCACTCCAATTTGCATATGACAATAGGCAAGAATATCTATGCAGGGTTTGGATATGTCCTTTTTAGCTCAGCCATTTTTTTTGTTAAATATGCTAAGCATTCATTCCAAGTCAATAAATGATCCAATCAAGAAAGAATATCCACGCTCAGAAGGCTTTCATGGGGAAATGTTTTCCTGCTCAAAGAAAATGCAAATGCATGTTTTATATTCAGTTTACTATGTTGTTCCTTTAAAAAAACAACAGTGTATTTCCCTTTCAAACCAATTTGAGCAGTAAGCAGAGTTGGGAGCCATTTGCCACTACTCAAAAATGCCTAGTATGATCTATTCTATCTCTAGTATAATCTATCTCTTGCTACATCAGTTGGAATACATTAAGACATCCTGACTATCATTATTTGGATAGCCAGCATTAAAATATGCTTAGGAAAAAGGAAATGATTTTCATCACACCATCTGTTCCACATGGAAGGAACTGCTGTTTTTGACTGAAGCTAATGTAGCATACTAGGTAGTTACAGTATCCAGCTAAGAAGGTGGTGTGGCACCTTTTAAAGGGCACAGCATATCATCCAACTGTCCTGATTTGACAGGGATAGCCCTAATTAAGTGTCACCCGCTTTTTCAGATGATTTTCAAATATCCATGTTTCCTTCTTATTTCTGCCTTTGTTCTCAGCTTACTTCAGTCACTGCAAACTGGTTTTAAAGTACCAAATTGGTCTCTAATAAAATTATTTGTGCGGGGAGAGAGAAGTAAGCAGGATTTTGCTCTTTTCTGTAGATTAAGGTGAAAATAAACTGCTGCAATCTCCCCCAGGCTTCTTTGTGAATAACTTTTGTCATTTTGACTATACTCTGAAGTCTCTCATTCATAAGGTTGCCTTAAGCTGAAACAACAGCTAATGACATATTGGAGAGTGTGTTAAAACACAGTATTGGACTATGATTCTTGAAACCTTGGTTAAAATCCTGAGTTGAACATGAGTGACCATAGGTAAGTCTCTCAGCATAGAAGCATAGAATCACAGAATCATAGAGTTGGAAGAGAACTTGTGGGTTATGCAGTCCAATGGTTAATTGTCTGTTATTGCTTGTGTTTGAGTTTCATTGATTGTATTGTTTTTATAATTGCTTTGTGTTGTTATGTGTTGTTGGGCTTGGCCTCATGTAAGCTGCCCCAAGTCCCCTTGGGGAGATGGGAACAGGGCATAAATAAAGTTAATAAATAATAGTAGTAATAATAATAACCTCCTGCCAAGAAGCAGAAAAATTGCATTCAAAGGCAACAGCAAAGACAAACCTCTTCTGAAGAAATTTTGCCAAGAAAATTCTGTAATAGGTTTGCCTTTAAGTAGACTGAGGCTGCTTCTATACAGCCATGTCATCTGGATCTGAATCTGTATTACAGAGATCCAGGTTGCTTTTCAAGTGCCTGCACAGGCACTCCAGGAACTGGCTGGAAGCTGCCACAGAGTCCACACAGATCCACTAACAACAGATTAAGGCAACCCAGGATTATTTTCTTTCTTACCTTCTCACATATACATGTTTTTAAAAAGAGTTTTCCAGTGTTTGACTGAAAGCAGAGTAAGGCAAAGCAATAGAGTATGCAGTCCAATGCTGCACTTATTGCTTAAAATCAAATTCCATGGAATCTTTAATCTGGTTTGTTTCCCAATGAACTTTTATAGAATTTCAATATTCTATGATTTTTAAAGATGCAGAGTTTTGACAACTGGCAATACACTTATTTAATGTTGATGAAGCATTGGTAGCATGCTGTTTCACACTACTTCCTTGGCACTAAGAAAGTGGTTTAGAGAAGGGAATTGGAAAAGAGAGAGGAGAGAGAGAGAGGGGGGGGGGGAGAGAATGGCTTTACAATTCCCCAAGTGCAAAAGGGAAATTTGTGGCAGTCTTGCTGAGGCTCAGAAAGTAGAGGTGCCCTTATAGTGTGCAAAATGAGCATGGTTTCTGCATTGGGAATTTGTAAGCTATGTGGATAGATAAATTTGCTTGTGCTGCAGACTCTTAGGGGTACATAAAGACACCAGAGACAACTGTAACCAATTGTGATAGAAAGGTATGTCTGTGGTAAGAACAAAAGGGAGCAAGGAGCTTTGCTTTTTCAGTGACCGAAGACTTTTATTGATGTTCCTTAGCTAGTTGTTAAGATCCTTTTGTTTTTATTTTTTGCCCTGATGTCTTTGTCTGCACTTTTGCAAATTGTAATGTTTTTGTACCTGCTACAGCTGTTGTGGCTCTTGCTTATAATTTCACCTGTGTTTTGTTGCTTTCTAATGCTGTTATATCATTGATGTTTTAGATGTATCACCTTGAGAGCTTTGTTTATATAAATGATTCATACCATTAAATTAACAATGATAATATAAATACTACATAAAGCTATGTTACTGATGAGTTAGCGAAGTGTTCCAGTGTTTCAGTTAATTGTTGCTATGTGTCCTTCAGATTAAGTTTGGCATTCCTTTCCTCTTCAACTGATAGGATACAATTTGCTTATTATCACCCCATGGGTTCCCATAGCTCAGCAGGAATTTGAACCATGGTCTCCTGGTGTCCTGAGACACTATACCATGCCAGCTCTCTTTAAAACTATGTTCCAGTGGGATGTTGGGGTAACTGTGGCTCAAAGGACAACATTCAGTCTGCAAGAGGAGGTCACCTACGGATTATTTTCCATATTTATGCATGAAGTTTAACAACTTCACTTCATGAATCAACATTTGACAGTGAATTGAAGCTTCTTCTACAGTGCTTGATCCATTTTCCAATGTACAAGGCATATGTTTGAACTCATCTATTCACAACCCAGTTCCTTTTAATGAGTACTTTTTACTCAAAACAAATTATATAATAGAACAGACAAGCAAAGATTGGGAAACCTAGTTCCCAGCAATGTGTAGCTAGCAAAATCTTGCATACAGCTACATTTCCAAAGATGATTTCTTTATAATGTGTGTAGCTTGGGGGAGCAAACCTCAGAAATTCTTCACATTAAAGATATCTTCAAATATACTCCAAACCAGAGTAAATATACTCCTTTGGGTATCACTTGGAAATTTTTTTTTTCTTTTAGGAAATATTCCTTCTTCTGTTTATCTGTGTATATAACATTTTTTCTGGAAATTACTACGTGCAAGAGCTTTGCCCTTATCAAATTTTGTTATTTGCCATCTCTTCAAATGTCAAATGCCTAACCTTTCCAGCCATTGTCTCATACAGGAAGCTCTTCCAACACCAATTAAAAATTGCCCATCTCTAAAAGTGGTCATAAATTGTGCCCATAATTGTGCAGAGTACAAGCAACAATGGATGCCTTTCAGAATGAGGACTTTTTACTTCTAGTGACTGAGATTCACTGAGGTGCTCTTGTAAAATAGAATAGCCTATTCACAAAGGAATATGCTGTCTCAAATAATTTGTCTCTATATTGGGATAACCCAGAACGTGGAAATATTATTCTTTCATGACTATGTTCAATGGAAAAAGTTTTAAACCTTACCTAGCTCTAGCTAATTTTTCTGCCTCTTTAGATTTTACCCTGGAAATGCAACAAGATGTAACTCTCTTATGTTTCTATTTATTTTCCAAGGAATCCTAATAATCAAGCAGGGCTGTCCTACAAAAGTTTCCTACTTGAGACAATGGAGAAGGAGGCAGCCCCAGCTCCCATCCAGAAACAGATTGGACTTCAAATTGAATACTGGCATCCTAATAGCACGTTTCACTGCATTGGAGGTCAGAATGTGCAGGAGAATAAGACAATAATCAGGAGCCATAGAACAACAAGCTAGGGCAGTGGTTCTTAACCTTTGGTCATCCAGGTGTTTAGGATTTCAGCTCCCAAATTGGCCATGCTAGCTAGCTACAGCATCTGAGAGGAAATCTCAAAACTTGGAGAACCAAAGATCAGGAATTATTTATTGATTTACAATACTTATATTCCTCCCTTCTCACTGTGAAGGGGACTCAGGCTGGATCACAGAACATATATATGGCAAACATTAAATACCCATTATACAATGACAAAACAGACAACAGATAGTGGTATATTTAGCTTTTTCTCATCATTCAGCATCTTTAGGAGACTGTGGCTGTGCTCTGTTCTGGCCACAGTGGGGTGATGTCGCTCCATCTCCTTGCCGGAGAGCTTTCTTTGTTTGTAAACTTTCCTCAGAAACCTAAAATACCTCCCCAGTTAATGCAGTTACTATTCATCTACTCACACTGCTATTTTCAATCTACCAGGTGGGTGGGGGAGCTGGACTGAAGATCAGGAGCTCACCCTGACCTGGCTTCAAACTATCAACCTTTCTGTTGGCAAGATTTACTGCAGCTGCAGCTGGTGATTAACCTTCTGTGCTAAAGCCAGAATTCCTAAACTAGGGAATAAGCTTCCTTATCCACCCCCTCCCCCCAAAATATTTGCTGCCTATTGCAGGTATTCTGGTGGTGGTGGTGGTGGTGCGTGTGTGTGTGTGTGTGTGCGCGCACACACATGTGACTTTAAGGCTCATCTCACTGCCGATTTCATGCAGTTCAAAGCTAGCTTCAGATTGTGGCCACCAGACAACAAGTGGCGTTTGTTTCAAATTTTGACTTAGTAATCTATCTATGTATATAATAAAAGTCAGTGTTTGCGGTGGGAGGTGCGGAGGTGCAGAGGAATATGTGGCAGCGTTTCAATTGGTTGCCACTGTGGGATTACTTGCATAAAGGACTCTGATTGGCCTGTCTCAGAACTCCAACATTCTAAGGACTCTGATTGGCCAGCATCCAAGAATCCAATACTCTACATTCAAACAATGCCCCCATGACCCACTCTATCTTCTATTGCAGTTTGGAGGAGGGTGGACCATGGATGATGGGACTTGAAGTACCAAAGACAAACCTTGGCACACAATGCTTTTCTCAAATAACCCGGGCACCGCCGGGTCCCCAAGCTAGTCATATATATAAAACAGTTGCAGTTAAACAAATGTTTCATATTCACAGTTACTATGTAGGCACAGTATTGACACTCTTGCCATCTCCCTCCCTTCCCACCCCGCCCCACAGAGTAGTTTACTGGACACCAACTGCATGAGAATCATGATGATCAACATGAATAACATCCACCCTTGTAATGAATAAAATTTGAAGTACTATACAGACCATCTTAGAGAGGGTCTATTGTAAACCAAATGCCAATGCTAGCCCTGGTCCACATACACATTTCTTAATAGAGATCTTTGGTGTCATCTTACAATATATTTTAGATCTGAGACTTATTTATACTTACAAGTGAAAGGAACCAAGGGAAACTTCCCAGTCCCTATAATTTCCTCTACTCTCAGTTTGAAATCAAAAAAGAAATTGTACTATGCATAACCGCAACAAATCTAATGCTAATGAATTTTCAGAAGCAATGGCAGGTAGAGGCTTCTCTAAACACATTATGTTTATGTCTAGAAATAGGGCTGTTAAAATAAATGGATCCTCTTTATTACATCAGTTCCATGACAGAAAGATATTCACTGTACACAATCAGGTGAATGATACAATAGCCCTGTTTGTTGTTCTTTTAACAAAGAGAGCCAGTGTAGTTTCGTGGCTTTAGAGTTTGACAATATCACTGGAGATCAGGATTCAGTCTCATTATAGTCCACTAGCTGTACCCGGCACGCGTTGCTGTGCCCTTTTTAGGAGATGCGAGAAAGTCCAATCATCCACGGTGTGCCCTCCTCTAAACTGCAGTTGGATGGAGTGTTGGTCATGGGGGGCATGGTGTGCCAAGTTGGGTCTTTATTGGTCTTGGTTCTGGGCCACAGTGGTCTGTGGGGAATGATGGGTTTTGAAGTACTACAAATCCCATTTTCCATGGTGGTACTTCAAGTCCCATCATGCATGGTCGAGGCTCTGTGTGCCAAGGTAGGTTACTGTAAATTCAGGCCATACACAATGTCCCATGAGCTGAGGCCTAGTTATGAACAGCAAGTTAATGAAGCCTTACTGTCAATTCAGGCCGTACACAATGTCCAATGAGCTGAGGCCTAGTCGGGAGAATCAAGTTAATGAAGTCTTACTGTCAATTCAGAGCGTAAACAGCTTCCCAGTATGTGAGGGCTAGTTAGGGAAATCAAGTTAATGATGTCTTACTGTTAATTTAGAGCGTAAACAGCTTCCCAGTAAGTGAGGGCAAGTTAGGGAAATCAAGTTAATGAAGTCTTACTGTCAATTTTGGGTGTGGTCTGTGATTTTTCGGGTGTAAATTTTTAGTTGGAAGTGATTTGGGTGTTTGTGTTGGGGATTGGCTCAGGCCTTTTCCTTATTCTGTTTTGGCAGTTTATTATGGATCTGAATTTTCATGTTGGCTGGCCAGTGCAGCAGTTATGCAAATCCGCCCTTATTGGCAGCCAATCATGTTGTTCAGAATGTAGAGGCTGGGTGAGTCTTTGGCTGCCCTGGAGGATGCTGGTAAATGTAGTTTTATTTTTACTCGTTGTTTTGGGTGCCTTTTAGGTTTTGGGGGGGAAAGTTTCTTTGCTACAAACGTACCTTGCTTGAGGCCTATTTCTGTTGGCAAGTATTGTGTTTCTGCGTTGTATGGTTTCTTTGTTTGAGGTATACATCACATGACGTGAACCCATTTATATAATAAATTTTATTTCTAGTGAGAATCTACTCTAAGACCCTCTCATTTGTCTTGCTAGAAGTCTATAATATCCATAGAACTGTTCTCCAGCACCATAGTTGAAATGAGCTTTTCCTCTATCAACTTCTTGCGCTGGAGCCACCGGGGGCGCAATAGGTTAAATCCATGTGCTGGCAGGACTGCTGACTGATAGGTCAGTTGTTCAAATCTGGAAAGAGCGGGTTAAGCTCCCGCTGTCAGCTCCAGCTCCCCAGGGACATGAGAGAAGTTTCCTACAAGGATGGTAAAACATAAAACATCCGAGCGCCCTCTGGGAAATGTCCTTGCAGACCGCCAATTCTCTCACACCAGAACCAACTTACAGTTTTTCAAGTCGCTCCTGACATGAAAAAAAAATTGTCCAGCTTTCACAATTCTACAGAGAAATGCTATTTATTGAAGGAAGCAGAAGTGTCAGTATTTTGCAGCACAGAAATCAGGGTTGCAGGAGGAAGGAATGTAGCAGCTCTTTTAAGACTGACTTTTAAATTTTAACATGTGCTTTTTTGGAAATAAAACCACTTCTTCAGTACAGAAAAATGCTATGGTATGCATGAGTCTAACTTTGGTAATGATATGTTTTATATTTGAGGATGTTATCTAGTACCTTGATGGCTACGTTTTCAAGTTCTGGGATTCTTTTGATGTCTCGACCATAGTCTTTGCTTTGATTTATGGTTGAA
Source organism: Anolis apletophallus (assembly GCA_030556195.1). Lineage (NCBI taxonomy): Eukaryota > Metazoa > Chordata > Lepidosauria > Squamata > Anolidae > Anolis > Anolis apletophallus. The sequence continues at coordinate 163,011,974 of JARBWK010000003.1, read as the reverse complement.
TCAAGGTAAAGGAAATCTTTAATTAGTTCAATCCCTTGCTTACTCATTTTAAAATTATATAAATAATCAGTGGTTGCTATTTTTGTAAGCAGTTTTCATCTATACTCATTCCAACACTTCTATTTTCTGCAACGAAATGGTGCATTTGCATATTTTAAATTGTTGATACTCCTCCCTCCAATTTTCGTGCCTGCTTCCTCTGAGTCTAATCCTGTTTTCTGTATGTTATGTTCTGCATATAAATTAAACAGATCGGGTGATAAAATGTAGCCTTATCTGACCCCTTTTGCTAATGTGAAGCAATTCCATTTCTCCAATCGTATCTATACAGTAATGTCATCTTTAATAACAGCTATCACCCTATTAGTGAATTAGAAATATATCTGTTGGGCTTACAGAAATCCATTTTTAATAACATGCATAGATCAGAATTCAGTTTCAGCCACCCGATAATCAAAATTCTCCATCCCAACTCATATTATACTCTCACATATACATAACAATCTCCTTGTTTCCGGTCTGTTTCTGGACACAATTCATAGTGCTCTAGACAGTTCAGGCCCAGGCTATTTGGCTGACCGGATCCCCTTGTACAAACCTTCCCGGGCCCTGAGATCTTCAGGAGAGGCCCTTCTCTTGGTCCCACCTCCATCTCAAGCTTGGGGAATGAGAGAGAGAGAGGGGGGGAGGGGGGGAGGGAGGGCGGGAGGGAGTTTTAGAAACATGAAAGCTTGTGATCATTAACTTCGGAACATCACAAGAAGGGTTATCAGCACTGTATTGAAGTCTAGGTTTTATTAGATTTTTATGATACTTAGATTCTATTAATGATATTAAGGCCAAGTTTCCAGGATGTCAATGGAAGAGATTTAGCTTTCTAAAGACTATTAATGTTTTCATAGATACTCTAATAATAATTTGCAGACTTGGCTTAGAAGTAGCATTTTTTGTTTCACAATAGTTGCAAGAATTGGCAAGAGCTAGATGGGAAGAAAAGAGGCAAAGGAGCTATTGAAACATGAGCTTCTATGAAATTTTTATTAAATTAACTGTGAAAATTTGCTAGAATGAAGTATAGAATATAGATTACCAATAGTTCACCTCTACCAAATTGCAATCTCAAAAATAACCTCCCCTAGCTATAAAAATATAAGGAAATCCTGTAGCATTTTTGAGACTGATGGAGGAAAAGAACTTTCAATATAAGCTTTCATGGACTCTAGTCTACTTCATCAGACGCCTCAGCCACAATCGCTGGACTGGAGCATATGAAAAATTGACACTAGAAATTTCTTTTTCCCAGTTAGTCTCCACGATGTCCTTATGTTGTTTGATGTTGAAACAAACTAGCATGGGCTATGCCTCTGAATTGTTTCTCATGTGCTATCACAAGGTCATAAAAACCTGTAAATTTCACTTTTGCCCATATTCAAAGTCTTGAAAGCTCCACTTGGTTCTACAAAATCTCATCTGAATATGAAGGCATTTTTAGCTTTAGGTCAGTAAAAACTTGTAAATTTCACTTTTGCCCATATTCAAAGTCTTGAAAGCTCAACTTGGTTCTACAAAATCCCATCTGAATATGAAGGCATTTTGAGCATTTTGCTAAATTCCTCAAAATTTATGGAAATGAACCTCTCTTCCATTTGTACCAACCAAAGAGCTTTAAAAGTAGGCAAAGATAATAATAATACTTTATTGTTGTATCCTGCCACCATTTCCTCGAAGGGACTTGAAGTTCAAAGCATGTGAACCAGAGCCAATATCATGAAGGATATTATTAGCACAGAAAAGTAACAAACAGCTACTCACTATCTGGACCAGCCAAGCATACCTTTGTATAGTCTGTCTGGGGATAGCAGCTAGTATGAATGGAGAGCAAAACAGAACTGACATTTCCTCAACTCGTTCCTCTCAGTGTGGTGCCTTGTGTAGCAGGATTGGATTCACACTGAAAGCAAATGAGTATCTCTTCCTTCTAGCAGTTGCTTTGCTTTCTGATTTCAGTTTGATTTTTCTGTGAACAAAGACCAAAGGCCCCAAAATCTTACTGCATCTGAAACAAAATAAGAGCTTTGATTGACATGGCAGATGGGCTTGGGGCAGAACATGCCTTGGTTTATCCTGTAGTGATAAACATCACTGTTATCTGGCTAGCAGCAAGCCAAGATGTCACGCTAGAAATGTTGGAAATCACAAAGTAAATTCTCTCACACATAATTCAATGTGTTCTTCTTCACCTCACATACATTTTGATGCAACTGTAAACATATCAGTGTTCAAGAATGTTCATTTCCTGTATCATATGATAGCAGGCTTTTGCATTTCTTATTCTGAATCCATGAGATGCAAGTATCAATCTAGATCAGAAATGTGTGTACTGATGCAGGTATTTGCTTTGTTTTAGTGTGCTAAATCAGAACACAAAACAGATTATACTGTGCTTTTCATCCTTCTTTTCTCCCTTGAAAATGTGTTGAGATTTTTTTTATTGTGTCAGAAGTGACTTGAGAAAATGCAAGTCACTTCTAGTGTGATAGAATTGGCCGTCTGCAGAGATGTTGCATAGGGGATGTCTAGATGTGTTACCATTCTGTGGGAGGCTAATCTCATGTCCCCACATGGGAAGCTAGAGCTGACAGATGGGAGCTCACCCTGTCTCCCAGATTAGACCTTCAGGTCAGCTGTTCAGCCACACAAGAGTTTAACCCATTGTGCTACCACGGCTCCTAACATATGTTGAGATGGTCAAACTAGAGTTACATTTGAAATACAAACTGAACCTCTAAATATGCAATGTTGTGTGCTTTCCATTCATTTTCAACCTATGCCAGCCCTAAGGAAACTATTCATAGGGTTGTCTGGACAAGATTTATACAGAGAGTGTTTCCCTTTGCCTTTCTTATGTTGAGAGAGTGTACCTTGCCCAAGGTCACATAGTAGGTTTCATGCTAAACAGGGATTCAAACCCTAATTGTAGCCCAACTCTCAAACTGCTACACTATGTTGACTCTTCCCTGCATATACAAACCACATCATAATGTGTGTGTGTGTGTAAATGTATTTGTGTGCATGAGTGTGTTACAAATACAGCAGAACATACAGATAAGGCCAAGGAAGCATAGTCACAATTGCAGCTTGGAAGCAAAGAAGGGTAAGCAATGGAGGTACTTGTTAGTTGGTCTCCTTTCTTTATTATTTATTTATTTATTTATTTATTAACAGTATACATCACAGAGCTCAGAGCGGTTTACAAAGAAGCATAAACATCGAGAGTAGTAAAAACAAATTAAACAGTTAAAACACATTAGACATCAAAGAGGTTAAAACAAGTTAAAACGCTAGCCCTCAGCGACGGCTGGGGGGACACGGTGAGAATCTAGGGGAGTCATAGGCGGCATGGAGCACATTTCTGGGGTAATGGAGGCAGAATGAAGTTACATTTCAACAGCAACACAATGGCTGGCATTCTTAAAGTAAATTATAATGGCATACAATGAATTTAAGCTATCTTGACTCAGTTTTTTTTTAGTTGTGGCAGTTGGTATTCTGTTCTGATGACACATTTCCCAATATTCTCCCCCAATCTTACCTTGTAATGAGTTTAGCCTCTCTCTCAACATGGCCACGCTTCATGGATGTCACCTGCAGGGATGCCCTGAGGACCTTCAGAGGTCTCTACAGACTCCTGCTGCAACACATCCAGCTATTGGAAAATAGCTGGATATTACCCTAGTTGAATTTTTGAGAATTCAGTACCAGCTGCGTTGAAGAGACTGCACAAGATGGGACTTACTGTACATCAGGACATATAACAACTAGCCTTGTCTCCAAGTGCAGCGTTTCAGCCATTGTCTGGTAATTAGATTAATCATGGCAACAACTAATATTTTTCTAGTTACTTTTACAAGAGCATGAACCAAACTGTTAATTGCACACAAGGGCCAACATTTCAAAAAACTTTAGTGAAGTTCGTGACATACATAACTGCCTGAGAGCAAAGTCAGGCCACCAAGAGAGACTAAGCTGAAGGACACAGACGGAGCCTTGACTAAATACTTCTATGAGGCGGATAGATAAGAAGGAAGCCTTAGGAAATAACAGTATGGATCTCCTTGTTGTGACTTCAAAGAATACTAGAGAAACCAGATGAATTCAATTTAAAGGTACCAAGAGAAACAGTTGACATAACTTCTAACTGTATTATAACTTACAAGGACATGTTGAATCTTAAAATCTATAAAGCTTTCTAACATTAATGTACTTTTTAAGGCCAACCTGAATCTGCACTCCAGGAATAAATATAAAGACCATTTCAGAAGTTGTCTCCTCTGAGCAGCTATTAGTGGACTAATCGGTTTGTGGAAGTTGCCCAGCAAGCACTCCCATTATTGACAAATGTCTCAGTGCTTATCAAGTGAGTCACTCATTCTTCCTTCTCACAGTTGCATCGAACCCAGTATCTCACAGTCCCATGGGGATGAACTGATGGCACTGTATGGGAGCCATTCATCCAAGACAGGGCATAAAAAGAGCAAAACTACTCTTATTACAGTATACTTTTAAAGAGAACTCTATGCCAAATAAGCCCATTCTCACAAGTGACAATGGGGGAAAACTGGGATATGTGCAGACAAGTGATACTGGAGTCTGATCACAATGGACAAAGTTATTAATAAGAAAGAAACAATATGCTAGATAGGAGCTACAGCAATTTGCTTTTGTTTGCAGCTATAGGGAAGAGGAAGGCCACCTTTCGTGTGCTCTACTCCCTGCTATATTAAGTGGTTGCAGAATACTTTTGCACTTTGAACACAGTTCAAAGCAGTGGAATTTGAAGCAGCTGCGGCAAGTTCAGGACAAAGGGAGAAAGTGGGATATTTATTTATTTATTTACATCATTTCTACCCTGCCCATATCAGCCCAAAGGCGACTCAGGGTGGCAAACAATTGGCACAATTTGATGCCATTTTTGAAACATACATCAATTGAATAAAAACATCTTAGCAATATCTAAAACATCAAAACATTAAAACAATGAACAATAAAAATGTAATTTTTTCAAAAAACCCCCAAAAAACCTGTGTCGTCATATTTAGTCCATTATCCATTCCGTCGTCTTTGTCGTTCCTAGGTCATTTCCGATTCAGTTGTCTAATTAAGCTGAAACTCCAAATGCTTGCTGAAAGAGCCAAGTTTTCATTTTTTTCCAAAAGGTAAGGAGGGAGGGAGCCGATCTGATATCCCTGGGCAGGGAGTTCCATGGCCACGGGGCCACTGCAGAGCAGGCCCTGTCCCTCATCCCTGCCAAATGTGCTTGTGAAGCTGGTGGGATCGAGAGCAGGGCCTCCCCTGATGATCTCAATTCCCTGGTAGGTTCGTAGGGATAAATCCATTTGGATAGATAAGCTGGGCCGGAACCATCTAGAGCTTTATAGGCTAAAGCCAGAACTTTTGAATTGTGATATTTCAAAAGCAGGTGAAAAGGTGGGAAAACAGAGGATTAATCTGGACTGTCCCTGCCAAATTGGAACAGTCGGGAGTTCAAAACAGCTTTGTACATATTAACTGGACTCTATATAAATAGAAAAGGTTTTCATTTGGCCATTTACTAAGGCATTCTGAGGGCTGTAATCTCAAAATTACTTTTCCAAGATGTGACTGGAGCAAGTTCCTAGCATCTGAGATATAACAGTTGTTGCAGGTGGAGAGGTTTGCCACCTGGAGATCAGCATTGCACTTGGTCAATTCCAAATATAGCTTAGGACCTCCCATTGTAAATGTCTCTGTATGATTGTGTATGTCCATACAGTTATTTTGTTAATTGCACAGTGTCTACTTTAGGGCAGAGCTTTCTAAATAGTGTATTATATCATATTTGTGTGTTGGCTACAATGTGTAGGTGTCACACAAACACAGTGAGAAACTTCTGGGTCTGTGTGAAATAAGCAATAAATCATATATTAAAAAATATGAGAAGCATTCATTAAATATTTCCCCTGACCCACTTCTATTCATCACAGGATGCTGAATCTGGCCATGTGCAATGATATAAGTCTCTATAGGATGCAAGCCAATTTACAACTCAGAACTGATAATGGCCTTGATTTTACAGGTGCTGAAGTGGTGTGAGGTTTGATTATGAACCCAGTGGAATACAAAGCAGTTGTCAATTTACTTTACTTGAAAGACTGCACACCAAAGGAGACATTTGTTGAGATGAAAGAGGTTTATGGTGAAGATTCCCCATCATATGATGTAGTCAAAAATTGGCATCGTCCATTCAAATGTGGTCAGACTTCAGTGGAAAGAGCTCCAATTTCAGGGCGACCCCACTCTGCTATTGATGAACACACTATCCAATAAATGGAGGTTGCCATTTTGGAAAATCGCCATGTAACCATTCACCACTTAGCCCAAAATATCAAGATTAGTGTGGGGTCCATGGAAAAAAAATCATCCAAGACCATCTTCACATGCATAAGGTATCCGCTCGCTGGGCGTCTTGGTTGCTCACAACTTTCCAGAAGCAGGAACAAGTTGAATACGCTCATGCTCAATTAATGATGTGCCATGGAAACCAGGAGGACTTTTTCAACAGACTTATTACACAGGATGAAAGTTGGGTCCATCACCAAGATCCTGAGACTAAAGTCCAGTCAACTCAATGGAAGCATCATGATTCACCACCTCCAAAGAAGGCACGTGCCCCCAAGTCTCAGCAGGCAAGGTCATGCTCACAATATTTTGGGTCCAGCATGGAATAATATTGATGAATTTCCTACGAAAGGGTATCATGATCATGGGGGCATACTAGGCTTCACTACTGTGAAAATTCCAGGAGGCCATGAAAACCAAGAGACAATGTGGCATGCTCACTAAAGGTGTCCCCCTTTTGCAAGACAATGCACCAGTTCACAACTCACCTGTTGCCCAAATGGAAGCATACTCCTGTGGCTTTGAAATTCCACTGCATCCCCCTCACACCATCGGACTTCCACCTCTTTCCAACAATGAAGTTATTTTTAAAGGGCAGCATTTCTGAAGTCACAACATGACTTTTGGAGCAAGCTGTCGAATTCTACAAGCGAGGTGCTTAAAAAGATGGGAGAGGTCTGTGTCCCTAGGTGGCACCTATGGAGACATCATCACTTTGCCAATTTTCATTGCTCTCAGTCCACAATAAATCTTTAATGAATGCCCCTTGTACATGAATGTTTTTCATGAGATATATTGTGTGTCCCCATACATTTTGTTATTGCAATGTTTGTACTTGTCCATATCTCATATGAGGCTGATTTCATTTCGGATTAGCTAGCAACACTGAAGTATTGTGTTGTGAAATGATGCTTGCGTAAAAAGTATGTCACCAACATGAAATGTTTAGAAAGTTTCTTTCTGAAAATAAGTGAGATTTACAATACAGTACACATGGAGAGTGCTATGATGCCATGTTAACTGCCATGGTTGCATCCTATGGAAATCTAGGAAAGGTAGTTTAAGGATGCCTCGAAGAAGCTCATTGGCTGATAAGTCAATCCTCCTTTCTCCACTTCTAGTTCCAGGATCCCCTAAATTGTTGCCATGGTAGTGAAAGTGGAATCACAGTGGCATAACTGTAATGTGAAATGGCTCCAGAGATGCCACAGAGAAGAGAGAAAGTGGATCACAAGGATACTGAATAAATGGCAAGGTGAAGAAGTTGCCAGCCCACCTTCTAAAACATTTTAAAAGCCATAGAATAATAGATGGTAGGGCTGGCAATAAGACCAAATAAAAAAGGATGTATTTTTCCTTTTGATGGTATGTTTGGGAGGAAGACGATAAGGCAGGCAAACACTCGAGCTCCTAAATGACAAATGTAGTCAAGCACAATACTATTTGCCCTGCTCAAGAATCCATAGCCTGTGGAATTAATTCTCAGCCGTGTGCCAAGCTGATTTGAGCCTCCTGAACTTTAGCGTGTTAAATGGCTTGGGGTGTTGAGGGGCAGCGAAGGGAAAAAGTTAAAAGTCATACCATTTTCCTAGAAAGGAGTGTTACCATGGTGACAACTAAAGTGTTCATTTTGAACAGTGTAAGCTTTCAAGTAGCCTCACAACTTTCACTCCTAGAAGAAGGAATTCCCAATATTGGACATGTTATAAAGGGCTTTGGAGAGTTGAAGTCAAATGGCATTTAAGGGCCCGATTTTGGATATCTTTTAGAGTAGTCGGTTGCTGTGAGTTTTCCAGGTTGTCTGGCCATGTTCCAGAAGCATTCTCTTCTGACATTTCACCCACCCGGTGGTGCAGTGGGTTAAACCCTTGTGCCGGCAGGACTGAAGAATAACAGGTCGCAAGTTCGAATCTGGGGAGAGCTCCGTCTATCAGCTCCAGCTCCCCATGTGGGGAAATGAGAGAAGCCTCCCACAAGGATGGCAAAAACATCCAAACATCAGGGTGTTCCCTGGGCAACGTCCTTGCATATGGCCAATTCTCTCACACCAGATGCAACTTGCAGTTTCTCAAGTCGCTCCTGACAGCCCCCCCTCCCCATCAGTGGCAGGCATCCTCAGAGGTTGTGAGGTCTGTTGGAAACTAGGCAAGTGAGGTTTAAATATCTGTGGAATGTCCAGGGTGGGAGAAATAGCTCTTGTCTGTTTGAAGCAAGTGTGAATGTTGCAATTGAGTAGTGCTGCTGAAAGTGGAGACAGGACTGGTGCCAGTAGCTGTTAGCATCTGGTGAATTTCTAGGAAAGAAACCGTTGTAGCCAACACACACAAATATGCTGCCAATCTTTGGCATATTGAGGCAAAATGTGTGATCCCTTGCATCAGATTCTCTGCCAGAGAACTGATTTTGGTGTCAAACTGGATACATTTACATTAATGCAGTTTGACACCATTTAAACTGCCAAGGCTCAATGGTATGAAATCTCAGAAGCTGCAGTTTTGTGAAGGCACCACAAAACTTTGGCAAAGAGGGATAAAGACCATGTAAAACTACAACTCCCAGGATTCCATACCACTAAGCCATGGCAGTTAAAGTGGTGTCAAGCTGTCTTAATTCTATAATGTGAACACACTCTGAGTTTCCAGCCAATGAAGTTCACCCTAGGCAAACCAGAATGATCTTTGCAGAAACGATATCACAGTGAGGATTTATTTTTTTTGTTCAGACTGCGCCAAAGAATCTTATATTGGTCTCTCTTTTTTGGAATATATTTTTCAGGTAGGGAGTTTACTCATACATAAACTATGTATCTCAGTGAAATTGGACAAATCACTGCAAGGGCAACTATCTGAACATCTGTTTCACCATCTGTAACATTTTTGCCAATTAATTAGACTGCCCACCAGACAATTGGTTTCTTCTTCTTTTTTTTTTACAGAATAACGACTCCCTTGCAGTGATAGAAAAGATTAAACTTTATGACACAATTATGGATTTACCCCATCTACCTATCCAAGCTTTTCCCCATCTCATTAATGTGACCCTGGCATGCTCACATGTTAGATCAATGCAGAGATGGGAACTCTGTAGTATGCAATCTAAGAGTGGCTACCAAGACTCTCCGTGTGCCCTTTATCCCACCGACCTGACCAAAGAAAACAAATTGGCCTAAAAATGGCGAATCACATCCCCCCCCCCTGTCCCATTCAAAGGTCCTATCAGTGGCTCCTGGGTCAATTTAAGGCCTGAAATGGCTTTTGAGGTCCTCTAAGTTTTGAAAATTTGAATCTCTGTGACTCAGTGAGATCTGGGGGTATGTGAAAATCAGGCAAGATAGCTTTTGAACTTTCATTTGGTTGCCCACTCTTCACTTTCCACACTAGTACATGAACAACATAACTGTCCCTTTTGGGCAAGGGCATACCCAATTAATGCTCTGTCATCCATCTTTTTCAGTAGCTTGTAAAATGTCCCAGTCCCCCCCCCCCCCACACACACACACACCCCCTTGCCTCTTTGCCCCAAGCTTAATTCAATAGTTCCAGGCCAAAGCAGAGGGGATGAGAGAAAAAGGCCCTTTCTATACTGCCATATAAAATCCAGATAACTGTATCTGCTTTCAACTGGATTATATGGCAGTGTAGACTCATATCATTCAGTTAAAAGCACATACTGTGGATTATCTGCTTTGATAACCTGGATTATATGGCAGTGTAGAAGGGGCCAAAGAGGCAGATTCCTGCCCTTCCCAGTAGGCTCAGGCACCTGCAGCCTCTCCTGGTATCATCAACATATCATCTTACTAGAAGCTCCATTCAAAACAAACAGCAGAAACAAATAATCCTGCCAAAGTCCAAAGCCAAAAGGCCAGGATCCTTGGAGACAAGACAGGAGTCTTTGGAGGTCAACCTAAGATGTCTGCAAGTATAGTCTGAAATCATAAACACAAAATCCAAGCAAAACACAGGGAAATGTGAGCCACTGCCAAGATTCAAGGTCCAAGAATCTGAAGTCAGAATTCCTTTGAAGTCAAGTCAAAGAAGCAATGGAGACACATCCAAGGGCAGAAACGAAAAGGTGAGTCAAACAAAGTTGTCTACGGCATGAAACTACTCATGCTGATTAGATTTATAGTGTTGGATCGGGATCTGCTGCCGAGTAATGAACATTGTTCAGATAACCTAAGAGAACTGCAAAGCCCCACCTGCTATAACCCATGCTCTTAGGTTTGGATATGTTTGACCCTTCTGAAGTTTGTTGAGACATGCTTGTTTCACGCACTGGGGCTTGCACAAGCTGCTGGGAAGGACTTGCTTCTGCTGAGGACTCATCTTCAGCAGTGGCTGAGCTAGGCTGGGCAGACTGCTGGGAGCTGCTGGCCTCTCTCTCTCTCGCTCTCCTCCACTAGCCCATCAAGCAACTCTTTGTCCGAACTGCCTAGAATATTGAATACCTAGCTTCTTCCTCAGTAATAATAACCTTTGCCATCTTATGACATTTTGATGTCACTTGGCTGCATGTAGCCCAGTTTTCATCTTTGAAATCTTGGAGAGCATGGAACAAAAAGTACTGATTAGGGACTATTTTGGACCTTCCTGCTAGATCAAAAGACTGAGTCCTGTGTCCCTTGATGTGATGTTTCTTCCACACACAGCATACATTTCTACATAGATGTTTTATCCATATAACCTAGGCTTCTCTGATCCTGCCGATAATTGCACAATGTGCTCATTTGCCCTGTGGAAATGCTAGTCAGCGCAATGTTTCCTGCTACATGTGCATTTGTCTGACACATAATAACATCTAAAAGGGGCCAGAAATGATAATTTGTCTGGACTGAGGCTTCCTTAAAATTGCTTCATTAGCCATTCTCATTCGTTCTGCATACCTAAAGCAGCAGTTCTCAAAATTTTCCTTCCCTGCTCCCCACTGGAAAATTGTTGTGGTCTTTGGCAGACCTCTTAATAACCATGTTGGGTTCTACAGAACAAAGTATATACTTTACTCATATCAAGTTTGGCGTGACAGGCCTCTCATATACTCCTCAGAGAAAAATAAAGGAATCTCCGAGAGAACTGCTTGAAAAGTGTGTCCTCATTTGTTAAACCTGTTTAAAAATGTGAATGATGCTTATGGTATCATTCTAATACATACCAAGAACTGCCCCTTTCAATATCGCTCCTTTAATATTACAGGTGCAGCATCACCAAGAGTTTCCTCTCCAGGTCTCTGGTTTTGGCACTGAAATCTCATTATCTGGAATAGCCCAGACCTGGCAAATGACAGGCAGCCAGGTTAATAACTGTAGCAGCAAACAGGGAGCATACAACTCCCATGTTACGTCAGTTCCACTGGTTGCCAGGTTTGCTATCGAGCACAATTCAAAGTTCTGGCTTTGGCCTATAAAGCTCTAAATGGCCTCAGCCCAATTTACCTCTCTGAATGCATCTCCCTCTATTTATTTCTTTATTTCTTTATTTACCGTATTTATATACCGCCTTTCTCAGTCCGAAGGCGACTCAAGGTGGTTTATAGTCAGCACAATTCGATGCCTCCAACAACATAAAATAGAATTAAAACATTTAGCATATAATATAAAAACCATACAAAACCAATAAAAACATAAATCCTCAGCATCTCTTTACTAAAATCATTTTCCAGTTGCATTGTCCAGTCGTTCCGTAGATCTATATTTGCTCCCTGAACGCTGCTCCTGTTAGCAATCTGACTGCCATCCATTGGACCATTTGGAGCTTCCCAACAGTCTTCAAAGGCAATCATGAACCGTCATGGAGATTAAGATCCTGCGGGGAGGCCCTGCTCTCCATCCCACCACTGCCACAGGTGTGATTAGCGAGGATGAGAGACAGGGCCTTCTCAGTGATTCTCAGACCTCCTCAGAGGACTGTTGGAAACTAGGCAAGTGAGGTTTATATATCTGTGGAATGTCCAGGGTGGGAGAAAGAACTCTTGACTGCTTGAGGCAAGTGGGAACGTTGCAATTGGCCACCTTGATCAGCATTTAATGGCCTTGTGGCTTCAAAGCCTGGCTGTTTCCTGCCTGGGGAAATCCTTTGTTGGCAGGAACCAGCCAGACTTTGAAGCTGTGAGGCCATTAAATGCTAATCAAGGTGGCCAATTGCAACATTCACACTTGCCTCAAGCAGACGAGTTTTCTTTCTCCCACCCTGGACATTCCACAGATTTATAAACCTCACTTGACTAGTTTCCAACAGACCTCACAACCTCTGAGGATGCTTGCCATGGATGCAGGCGAAACATCAGGAGAGAATGCTTCTAGAACATGGCCACACAGCCTGAAAAAACTAAAACAACCCAGTGATTCCAGCCATGAAAGCTTTCGACATTACATAGTGTAATATTTGTCTATAAGGCTGTAAACTGTTTGAGACAAAGTTTTCAGAAGATCCATCTACACCTCTTTAAGATCACCTTACGCTATCCTAAATGATAACACTCTCTTTTTTTCTTCTCGCTTCTGGTGTGAGAGAATTGGCAGTCTGCAAGGACGTTGCCCAGGGGATGTCCAGATGTTTTATCATCCTGTGGGAGGCTTCTCTCATGTCCCCGCATGAGAAGCTGGAGCTGACAGACAAGAGCCTTTGAATTGTGCTCCCCAGATTCAAACTGCTGACCTTTTGGTCAGCATTCCTGCCGGCACAAGGGTTTGACCCATTGTGCCACTGGGTGCTCACTCTCTAAATGACAACTGGAGATATACCAAGAACAAGGCCACTTCTGTGTTGCCCCCACATGTTTGGAATATCTTTCCTCAGGTGCATGTATGACTCTTTTTAGATGGTTTTTTAGAGTATATGAAAGATTCAATTTTTTCCAGCTTGGGTTTGATTGATTATAACAAGGCTGTTAAAACACTCTTGTTTTATTTGTTATCTTCTTTTTTTAATGATCCAACTATGAATTAAAACTGTTTTAGAAGTGGATTGGGTATTTTCTGTTTTTAACAGAGTTGCAATCTACTTTGTGAGGGTTTTATTCTTTGAAGTGGACTGTAACTCTTATTATATTTGGATCTTCAATGCTTTTTGATCCCTCCTCACTAAATGAATACTGTTACGTATTGCATACTATTTTTAACTTCAGGAATTACTATTGAGATTCTGCAACTCTTTGGTCCTCTTGGGACATGGTTAGCGATTTTTTGTTTCGCTTCTTTAATTCACTGATCCCAAATACCACCCTGCTGTTCAAGTTTTCCTTCCCAGTTCAAAATTGGTTCAGCTATTAGTCACAACAGTTGAAGAAATTCAATTTGCCAATTAAAGCTTGGAAATCTGGTAGAGAGGTCTTTCATGTTTTGCTCCATGCTTTGCCTTAGAGGAGAAAATACATGGAGACAGAAGATGGCGAGGCCAGATTTGTGTTACTTTCAGACTCAACAACCTTTTAATGAAGCATCTGCTGTCAGCAGGATTAATAACAAGAAGCAGGCCAAGGCACGAAGGACCTGTCCAACAGCGGAACTCAAGCAGATTTGCTTGTTTACACCCAGATTAGTTCTGCATCTATAATTTCCTTTCCTTCTCCAAAATGAGAAAATTGCACAGCTCCCAACAAGATGATAATCAATTGTCAATCACCATTGCTGACTTGCTTTCCAGGAGAATGCTAAGCTACAGATATTTAAGAGCCCCCGCTGTTCAAATCAAACATGCCTTTAAATGAGAGGCTTGGTCTACAAGTGCCTGCAGAGAATGAAGTGGAAGGAAAAAAAATCCTGCATTGGTGTAACTGGGCAGGATGTGTGCTTGTGTAAATCCACTGTGTGTTGCATTTTTCCAAGACACTGGACCAGTTTTAGAACTAGGTTCCAGGATCTTGAGTAGTATATTTCAAGTTCGGACAAAAACCCAAAGCAGATCAACTGATTCTATGACATGAAAGCCATCAACTGCTACTCCCTAAAGAGATTCATGCTTGAATAGCCCACCTGAAAACAAAATTAACAAAAATCTCAGGAATGAAAATATAGCAGAGCTGTGAGGAACAGTAAAGGCCTAGATTCACTAGTTAATCTGAACTTAAGTAAACACATTGAATAAATGGTAGTCAAAGCTCAAATCACTTTCATTGATTCAATATGTCTCCTTTTAGATGGTTACAATTTACTCAATTCAGGCCATAGGAAGCTGCTTTATACCGGAAGACACTATCTATTATTTTGTCTTTCTTTCTGGAGGTGCTTAATCAAAATAACTTAAAAGAGTTTCCCAAATACTCTCTTATGTCTGTACATTCCTCCACTTTGGCCTTTAATAATATCATATTTTGATGAATGTATAGCTCTAGGATTTATCTGGATGCTACAGTTGCAGTGGAAGAATTCAAAGCCCAGACAAGAGCTTGGAAAAGTATTATAAGGAGAATAGATACAAAGTTGACATGGATATTGAAATTGAAAGACATGACCACACGATCTAACAAAATTGGTCCACCTGAGTCTCCTCAGAATCATCCATCAGAAGTGTACAAAACGATCGAGCAGTAAGAAAGATCAAAATAGTTGTCACTATTGAGACAACCCCCCCCAGGAAGAATAAAGGAATTTAACTTGGGAGTAAAGACTTCTGAATACATGGTGCGAACTTCTAAGTATATGTTGTGCTTCTAAGACTCTTCATAATGGTGTTTCAATGATAATAGATGAGGAAATCAATGTTTTCTTTTCCCTGAAAGTAGCTTCATGTAAGAAAAATTAACAACTTACCTGCCAAGATTAGCAGCTTCCTTATACCTTAAAATTCAATTAAGTCTATGAATGTGGACGTTCAGAGGTCCCGGTCCCAAAGCAATGTTATATTTTATTGTTTTTGCTTGTGCCTTTAAGGTCTGTCTAACATATGGGGATCCTAAGAGTACCCTAGTGTGGTGTTTTTGGGGGGCTATTGTTGCCAATTGTGAACCGCCCTGAATTGTGCTTGGGCTGAGAAAGGTGGTATATAAATGTTGTAAACAAACAAACAAACAACTTCTGAAGTCACTGTTGAAAGAGATACCCATTGTAAATATAACTGTAGTCTTTGTGAATATTTAGCAGATGAGCATTAATAGAGAAGTCCACAAAGGGAAGAGATCAGGAACTGCCAAACAATTCATTTTAGGCAACAACAAAAATTGTAGAGGTCGTTTCAACAGTAGCAGTGAAGCTCTGATCAGTTTTGGCACCACCATTTAAAGCACGGCAAATTTTGACATCCATCACTTATATGACACAACTTGTCCAAAACTATTATCTGATTGAAAATGTAACCAATGTATCCATAAATGTGTAAGGCTTGCAAGCAAAATTAAGTTAATGCAGCATCGCCCTCTGGTGGCTTGAATAGATATGTAAAGATCCTCCTACAAAAAGAATTTTGGTCCTGCAAAAAAATATTGCAACTTCTCCTAAACATAACAGTGTACATATATCTGCAAGAAAAAATAATCTACCTATTACAAGATGTAACTTATTTTCAACTATTAGATAATTTAATTTTTGAAAACCATAATGAGCTGAAGTGAGCAAATACCCATGTCCCTACCCATGTCCCTACTTGTTTCAACAATGTACATATTTATTTACCCATGGCACAATTGATAAATTTGGTTAATTCAGAGATGTCACTAATGTAAATCAGTTCAATTCACTTGAATGTAGGGCTCATCTGTACTAATTGCTCTTGAGGAGGTTGGTTTGAAACCAGTTTGGCAGAAACTTTTTGCTGTGCAGGTGATTAGATTGAGACTGCAGACACTTGAGGCAAAAATTGGATACATCATGGACCATCAAAATCAACCAACCCCTCTTCCCACCACCTGCACACAAAGAAATAAATTCAGTTCATGAATAACTAGAATGTATTAAATACTTATCTTTACGTATACATTTTCTTTTGTGATATAAAGACAAACACCACAATGAAACTTTATGAAAACATTAATGTGGTTGTTGATCTTGCATTTCTTTCACTAGGTGGGGAATCCTTGGATTGATACTGGTACTCAATGCCAACGCACATGTAATGGCATTGAGTAATAGCAAACTGGCTCTTGATGCCCAAGTACTAACAGGGATCTCCTCTTAGTATTTCGGTTTCAAGAACCAGTTTGGGAGAATGGGCACCAAGAGCTCCACTTCTGCTGGCCCAGCCAAAGTGAGAGAGCACCTAATAATAATACTAATCATCACCACCACCATAATCATCACCATCATCATCTTTATTTGTATCCCATCCCCCCTCTGGGGACACCTACATGCTCCTTCCCTTTCCCTTGCCTCCTCACAAGAAGCCAGTAATGGAGCTAGGGTTGCCATTTTTTGATATAAGAAATAAGGGACATTTAACGGGATTTTTCACAAAAATAAGGGACACTTCCTTAAGAACTTGAAACTCAAACATTAGGTAGAAATAGTTTTATTAACAGAATAAGATGATTGAAACTCACAAAAGAAACTGACTTATACCCTCTTAACAGTACATGGTATGTTTCTGCATGCTTTGTCATGCAGAAAAACATTATCAGAACTACCTAATTTTCTCCATCTGTATTTAGTACTTGACTTTGCTGACTTTAAAAGTGCACTGTCTAAACATTAAAATAAAATTTATAAGACAGTACATCTTCATGATTATTATGTCAATAGTTAATGGTATAGTATAGTATGGGATATACAGCCTTGTATAGTATTGGGATGCACAGCTAGGCCTATTTTAAGAGTAACTCTCAAGCAACCAGAAACTATCTTTATCCAACATGATCCAACATTCCCCTTGGGTAATGGTTAATTAGTCTACTGTAATTTGAAAAAGTCCTGTATCGCCTCTTCCTTCCAATGGGGACGCAGGCTGCCCTGCGAGTTGGAATCCCCGGGCAGGCATAGCCGTGGAAACCACAGCGCGCACCTTCCTCTGGTCAACCCCGCCCAGTCCTGTCCTCCTAGTCAAAATTAAGGGACAGGGCCTGAAAATAAGGGACACAAATTTTAGGGCCAAAATAAGGGACGTCCCTTAGAATAAGGGACATATGGGAACCCTAAATGGAGCTTCCCTTGGCCCTTGCCTTTACTGATTTACTGGCTTTGGCTGCTTCCTCCTCTTTGCAATCCAGCCTACAAACAGGACTTCCTTCCTTTCCTTAAAAGCAGGCAAGGAATGAAGGATCCAACAACAACATTCCTGTTCCTGTTGGATCCTTCCTTGCTTGCAGGCCCAGGCAGTAGGGGGTGGGTTTCAAAGAGAAGACTGCAAACAGGGCTCTGGCAGCAGCATCTTCAAGAGCAGATAAGGAAGGGTCCAACGCTGGGCAGAAGGGGTGGGAAGAGAGGCATTAATTTATTTATTTATTTTATTTACACCATTCTTAGCCCGCTCTTTTCACCCCCGCAGGGGGACTCAGAGCGGCTAATGATGGCGACGATTCGATGCCACAATAAATTACAATTATAAAACAAGATAAAAACATACAATATATCCATCCTTCCTTGCCTGGGACTGAGGAGGCTGCAGCTGCCAGAGCCCCATTGGCTGGCCCAGACAACAGGAGGGGGTGACTGTTTTTGTTTTGTTTTGTTGTGTCAAGAGGTACTTGAGAAACTGCAAGTCGCTTCTGGTGTGAGATAATTGGCCGTCTGTAAGGACGTTACCCAGGGGATACCCAGATGTTTTGATGTTTTACCATCCTTGTTGGAGGCTTCTCTCATGTCCCCGCATGAGGAGCTGGAGCTGATAGAGGGAACTCATCCATGCTCTCCCCGGATTCAAACCTGCGATATGTCGGTCTTCAGTCCTGCCGGCACAGGGGTTTGACCCATTGCACCACCGGGGGCTCTAGGGGCTGGGTTGAAAGGAGGAGACTGTTAAGGGAGCTTCGGCAGAGTAGCCTCCTCAAACCCAACAAAGGATGTCATAGGCTTAGAATTAAATCAGAATTAGATTAAGCAAAAGGACACTTAAATCTATAATACCATGGAACACTTCAAAAACCATGCACCCATAGAGTTATCCATAGCCTCTTTCTCCTTTGTATGTGATAAAGAATAATGTACCCAATTCAGAGGACAACTTTAGTGTGGTAAAATGAACAATTAAAAGATTCCTCAGCCAAGTGTGCTATAAACAGCACAGCAATCCTGAGCTGTGTTAGAAGTCTTGACAGAGCAATTACTACTACCTAGTGAACAGAGATGGATGCCAGAAATGATTACGCCCCAAGCACTATACTTCTTTTCTCAGCTACTGCACTTGTCAGTTTATAATATTACCAAATTTTAACATGCCTTGAGAAGATGGAAATTAAGCTTTTACTGCTATTGGAAAATAATAATAGCACAACTAGGTAAATCATGTATCTGCATTTCACTTGGAAAGTTGCATTTCTTTTTAAAATATTAATAAGGAAACATACAACAATTGTTCTGCTAAGCCATTTCCAAATCTAGATACTACAGATTTATACTAGTCACTTGCCAGTCTGGTTCAGAATGTATTATAGCATACTAAGCAGTTACAAAAGCATAAAAGTCTCAAGTGAGATCTAAATTTTCCAGCTGAAAATGTTGACATACTTCATGAAGCTAGCAAAAAATATGCTAAGTTGAAAACAAGTCTTCAAAACCGTCTTGGTTGAAGGAGCAAAATAATGCCCCATTTGAACAGGATATTTATCTGGCTCTAGATCAGAATGCCTACTTCATCATATCTGTATGGAATATATTCTCTTTATTTTGTCACTCACATCCAACAGCGAAGGATTTCCATTTCCTAAAGGCTTCTCCCTAAACTCCCTAAACTCCCTAAACTCCAAACCCCAGAATTCTTAGGGGGTAGCAACCGGATTTAAAGCGTATTCTTTCTCTAGTGTGATGAGGTCTGAACTTTCTTCCCTACATTTTGTTATCCTAGTGCATGTATATGAAGTGTGTGTGTTTGTGTATACACACACACACACACACATCAATTAGATGGGAATTTGGGCAGGCACTTTTTTAGTGTATGGTATTGTGAAGCAATGAAAACCCAGTGCAAAAATGTAGTCAAAATTAAATCTAAGATAGCTGATTTTAGTGTGTTTATTGTCCTACCATTCTTGGAACTCAAGAGTGTTCCTTGTAGATGAATTAACTCAGCAGTATTTGTGAATATTAAATTTGAAAATCAACAAAAGTCAGTTCTTCCCACTCTTCTGCTAGTGGAGTAAAGTTGATCCAACCAAAATCAAAAGATGCACAAATCAGTCAGTTTCACATTCTGTCACTTTCATTTTTTTATTTTAAAGTCTCACATTCTTTTCACGGAATTTGTGAATAAATTTGCAAATCTCAGCAAGTTATGAAAAATGAATCATGTGAGTGCTCCCAATTCAACATGTACAGGGGCAACATCTGAAAAAGTACTGCACAATAAATGACATTTTGTACACAGTACTGTTTGTCAGAAAATAGCACATCTACATAGTAGTGAAGAGGAACAACCTTTTTTTTTTTAAAAAAACCTTGTAAATAATAACTTGCTTTATTTAAAAAAAAATCTGGATAACCAACATTGGTAGAGTTCCTACATTCCCTAGGACAGTTCTCAACCTGTGGGTTCCCAGATGTTTTGGCCTTCAACTCCCAGAAATCCTAGCAGCTGGTAAACTGACTGGATTTCTGGGAGTTGTAGACCAAAACACCTGGGGACCCACAGGTTGAGAACCACTGTCCTAGGATTTTGTAAGAGCTCAGCACATGGAATGTCACAAAGGTTTTCCAGTCCTGAACCCAAGACTCAAGTTTTTTTCTGCAATTATTCCCCTCAAAGACCATTCTATGGCAGGTGGGTGGCTGGAATTAGAGATGCATCTGGCTTCCAAGGCAGTGGTTCTCAACCTGTGGGTCCCCGGGTGTTTTGGCCTACAACTCCCAGAAATCCCAGCTAGTTTACCAGCTGTTAGGATTTCTGGGAGTTGAAGGCCAAAACATCTGGGAACCCACAGGTTGAGAACCACTGCTCTAAGGTGTTGTACTATGGGGTCATCTGTCCATATCTGCTATTAAGCATGATTATTAAGTTAGATACTTCTCAGGTCCTCCACATTCTTCACCAGTCGCAGAATGGCCATTCAGGAAGGTTGTCACAGCTAAACTATGAGTCTGTGTAGGGTTGGGTACCCCTGGTAGCTTGGACAAGAAAACCAACCATCTGGTTAAATTAAGATTCATAGAGTTGGAAGAGACCACAATGTTTAGGTGGATTTTTTCCCCTGCAATGTGAGTCAATTGCTCCATCTCCTAGTCCCTAGAGCAGAAAAAAATTGTTCATTATTCCACATAAATCTTACTGATGCTACTCTTACAAGGCACCAAGAGCAGAACACAAATGCACTATTGCAATTTTCATCTCAGACAAACCTTTTGTCACGAGATTTAACTGGATCTGGCATCCAATCTAAGACTCTGAGACACAGGACTGTATTTTTACAATTGGCTCTGAAAGTTTATCAAGTTTTTTGAACAAGCAAGCCAATTGTTTGTCTTTGATATGAAACAAATGAAGAGGTAGGAGGGCATGAAAGGCTCTGTATTTCCTCATGTGCACCCTTAGGTTGCTTGGTACCCTCTCTTCACCACAGACCCTCACTGCTCCTCCCCACCTTAAAGCGTCTTCTGAAACACATTCTGTGTGGAGTGGGATTCTCTATGGTGTAAATCAGAGGTAGGAACAGTTTATATATTGGAGGTGAACAAAATGAGATCATTCTCCTCTTGGCCACTGAAATGAAGATTGCCATCCCTCCCAATTTTTGAAAATTGTAGCACTTGAGCGTTCTGCAATACAGTAAAAACCCCTATAACCACAAAATCCATCTTCAGACTCACTAACCCACATTTGGGGGGAAAGGAATCTTTAGGTCCTCCAACATAACTCTATGGCATTCTAGACCTTTTAATATAATGGGGTTTAGTCATATCTGTGGTTTCAGGCAACCATGGTCTGGCCGGGATCATATCTCCTAAAAATATTGAACAGTTTAGGCATTCAAAGAAAAATGGCAAGGAAAAGTAAAAAGGGAATGTGAACCCAGGAAATATAAGACTTCTAGGTGTGAACCTCTGCAATGCTATAAAAATAACTGTGGAGCAGAATCCTTTTCTGAAAAGGCAATGCTCTCATTTTGGCCTCTGTAGCTAAACCCTGAGTGGGAATCATGAAGCCATCCCAAGGTGTTTGGACCAAAATTGAATATTTCTCATCATTATCTATGTTGAGTAGGCTGCTAGGGTTTGTGATGTCAAATCTGGAGGATGTGTAAAGACTAGAGTATGAAAAACTTAGGCCCCTTCCACACAGCTGAATAAAATCCCACATTTTCTGCTTTGAACTGGAATACATGACAGTGTGGACTTAAATAAAACACACATTATGGGATATTCTGCCGTGATACTGTGTGTTTTATGGCTGTGTGGAAGGGCCCTTAGTAGACATGTGCCCAACATGCACAAATACCTGACATCCAAGCAACAGGTTATTGGGATCTTTAAACCACAAAGGCATACAGTTATAAAAAACGTATTATTTAGTGAGCATTTTTATTTCTGTATCATATGGAAATGTAGCAGGTTTAAAAAAGAATAACTTCTGGACAATGTCCAATTTAGAGGAATCGACTGCAGGATATTATCATAGAATTTCATAATGCCTCAATATCTCAAAATACCTTCAACAATTCATTTTAAAATAAATACTGTTAGGTTTAAACTGGACAAAACAGTATTTAAAATTAATTGTTCATACCAAACTTTTGAGATGCACCTTTATCAATGAGTAATGACTACTATTTTTTTTAAAAAAAATCTACATTTAATGCCACCGAGGGAGACGTAAGATTTATAAGGTTTTTATCTTTCTGAAGACCAGGCACTGACAAAACAAGTTTATATAAAGGGTTGGCACAGTAAAGCATACATCTGATTTGAACATTTTCAATAACTTATTTTCTAACAAGATTGTTACTTATATTAGACATTAAAAACAACAAATTTTTTCTTATTTAAAAATGCCCTTTCCTGATTTTTTTCCCAACACCTCACCCATGAAATTTGAAACTGTGATCAAATTAATATTACTCCTTTTTAAAATGGAAACTGCATATATACCAGAGTATATATTTACACATATATAACAGGAGTTCACATGAAAGATGTTACATGTTTTAATCAAATCATTGTCTCTGAAGATTGCCTAGCAAAAATATTTTTAAGTTGAGAACTGTGACCCTGGATGTGCATCTAGGGGTCCTTCCACACAGCCGTATGTCCCAGAATATCAAGGCAGAAAATCCCACATTATCTGAGTGTGGACTCAGATAATCTAGTTCAAGGAAGATATTTTGTGATTGTCTGCCTTGATATTCTGGGATATAGGGCTGCGTGGAAGGGGCCTTGCTGAATAGCAATGATTAGAAGTAGCTATTTACTTTGGGTGAAATGCTAGCTTTGCTGAAATTAGGATAACATTAATTCTTACTATATCATAGCTGCATTCTAAAATAGGACTGCATGATTACCAAATGTCATCAACATTTCTGTTTCGCAGATGAAACAATACATCTTCACAATAATGTTTTGAGAAAGCCATATATCACAAAAATGCTTTCACTTATAATTAGTCTTCATGGATCTTCAAGTATATTCTTGCCTGAACAGGTTATGGAAAAAAGCTGTAGCTAAAACTTCAACTGGAATTCAGAAAGGGCACTTGACATTTGGTAAGAAAGAGAGATAAGTTACAACTGTGAGAAATTTATCAATTTTCATATTATATATTCTTCCTGAATACTGTAACTGAACACCAATACCAAAGTGGCTTTCACCTGGAATATCCTTTCTATTTTTAATATTTTATTTAGCTGGTGTATTATCACCCCTATCCATAAAAATATTTAGAAAAAGGCTGTCGTATGCAAAAGCAACAATCTTCAAAAAGAATTTCTCTTTAAAATTGAATTAAAAATCCAAGGCACTTAAGACAAGAATTCCCTCTCCAGTTCATATATTGATGGTCGACTAGCTTTATTCTTCATTCTGCATAACGGCACGGTACAGTCACTGTTCTGACCTTCTACATCAATGTCAAGTAAAGTGGGCATATGGGATTTAGTTCTCTCTTCAGTGTCTGCTGGTGAGTTTGTCTTTGAACTTCTATTACCCTCTGAATTATCCATCTCAAAAGGGCTTGGCTTCACATTCTGTGAAACAGCCTGCCATGGATCCAATCTGCTTCTTAAAGAAGAAGGTCGAGGTCTTGGTATAATATTGACAGGTCCATGCTTTTCACCATGAAAGTTTCTTTGCGGGAGGGATGGAGCATGCAGAGTATCTGTAGTCCCATTAGAAATTCCATTTGCTATGTGGAGAAGGAAGGCAAGAAGGAGAAATGTCAAATAACCTTAGATACTTCAACAAATAGCATAAAGATAGTGACATATATAATTGACATTTGAGCAACTCTAGAAGCAAGAAAGTTTTGAAGCAGAACTTCTGAGAAGTGCATCTATGTACAGAAAAAAATATAGGCATGTGGACACTGGAAAAGGGTGTATATTCAATTGTATTATTTGCCTTTCTCAACCACAATTCTTTTGTAGAACCTCAAAGAATGATTTTCACAGCACCAAGTATTTTATTAGCTGGAGTTGCAGAAAACCTTCCGCATCTAGGATTGTCTGCAAGTAGTGTGTGAGTTTCTATCAATCACTGAGTTTCAGATTCTTTTCTGACCATCTCTGTGGTATGCACTCCCCACTTTTTGAATATCATGGAGGATCTAGGTAATTTATTTATGTAATTTATTTAAAACTTTTGTATCCCGATCTTCTTACCTCAAAAGAGGGACTCAGACTGGCAAACCACTAATAGTGGAAAACCCCACTGCCAGCTTCTTTCATTCCCAAAATTCATTAGTATATACTGTAAATACTTTCATTGTTTCATTTGGAGATATACTTATACAGAGGTGTCAAACTTGTGGCCCTCCAGATGTTTGGACCTCCAACTCCCTATGAGAGAGAAAGCTTGTTTTCTGCCACCCTGGAGACTACGATGTGGAACAATGGCTTCAAACTAGAGGAAAGGAGATTCCACCTGAACTTGAGGAAAAACTTCCTAACTGTGAGAACTGTTCAGTCGTGGAACTCTCTGCCCCAGAGTGTAGTAGAGGCTCCTTCCTTGGAGGCTTTTAAATAGAGGCTGGATGGCCATCTATTGGGGGTGCTTTGAATGCAATTCTCCTGCTTCTTGTGAGGGGGTTCATGGATGGCCCATGACGTCTCTTCCAACTTGATGATTCTATGATTCCTAGAATCCCTAACCAGCTTGTCCAAAGGCCAGGAATTCAGGGAGCTGAAGTCTTAAAAAACTGGAGGGCCACACGTTTGACACCACTGACTTAAGAGGTACAACAAAGCTTCATAATATGTTCAGTATTACTTTTTTATTAGAGTAAAAGCCACCATAGACACTTTGTTCTACTCACTTGTGGAGTGGCATGGATTTCCATCTGACATGGTTCGTCTGTGACTCCAAACTCTTGCTTTTGAGGCAATAACATTTTCTACCCACACCGTTTCTTTTTTCAAAGAAAGACTTGGAGATGGCACATTTGAATCAGTGGCAGGGTCAGCTTTGGCCACATGTTCTCTTTTGCTGTTGGGGCTTTCTGATAAGAAGCATTTACTGGGAATATCGCCATGCCTGGGTGGCGTGCTCACAATTGTATCTTCATTGTCAGAATGAAGAAGACATTTTGTGGAAACAGAAGGCATAGACAGAAGATTCACAGTATTTGCACACTGACATGGTGAAGGGATGTGTGGCTCCTCTTTTTTAGATGTCAACCTCACAGGGCTTGAACTCCTGCGAAACTTAGATGCTCGTTGAAATAGTCCATCACGTTTTTTCTTTTCTTCCTTGGGCAATACTTCCTCTGAAGCCTGCCATTTATTCAACTCCCTAATATCAAACCCCAGAGCTATGGATGCAAGAAGGACGGTACATCCATACAGCACAGAATCAGTTTTCTTTTTCTGTAATGGTCTACCCAGGCTGTTTGTAGGAGTCCTTTGTGGAGTGCTACTTGCAGAACTTGCTGAATTCCCTTCTTCGGTGCTCTCTTGTTCTGCACAATTTAGTCCCTGGTCATCCTTCCATAGAGGTAGATCAATATAGGCCTGGTTTGGCAATTTTAATGGCTTTGGTCGCTTAATATCCAAACCTTCAGAGGAGAGCCTCTGCTCTGTAAAGACATAAATTTGTTCAGACATTTGTAGTGAAATGTAGATCTTTAAAAATATACATGTATGACATTACCAACAATCTAGGGTTTCTTAGCACAGTTGTGATGTGGGATCAAACACAAAGGGTAAAAGATACTACACATCCTTTCTGCTTGTTGAGGAAAGTAGGAATCGCAACCAAGGAAAAATACAGTAAACAGCAGAGCAGGTGCAGAAAAGCATCCAGTTAAGTTCTTGTGGCTGGTTATGCTGCATAGAAAATGATGGATTGCCATGCATCGAGCTACAGAAACAAACCCCTATATAGGCATGTTGTTTATATAGGCATGTTGTCTATGGGGGCTGTAGTAGCTAAAGGGTGGAGGACTGGTGACAGAGGCAAACTGTATGCCTATGTATGGTACTTCTTCCAGATCAAGGATTTATTCATGATTAAAGACACAGAAATACTATACCGCATGTAACCCTAATGCTTACTCAGAACATGGCTTCTGGCTATCTAGTAAGATGACTGCATTTCTCTGCTTACTGCAAATTTATCATTGCTGTCCTGGCATTCCATTACTAACATAAAACATGTAACTCAATCAAATTATATCAATGATCAGGTGTAGAATGCAGGGCTTACAGGTTGTAATTCCATGCTCCATCTCAAAGGTCTCTGCTGGAGTGGAAGAAAGCTCATATTTAAAAGTGATGCTGCATCACATCTCCTTTTGCCCAGCCCAGCCCACTTCACACCCCTGAACATATTTTAAAGTCTGTTGAAGGTCTGTCAGGATATGATGAGGTAAAAATTGATCCAAACCATTGTTTTCCAGCAGTATGGGCAATTTCATCTCACAGACTTAATCTTCTACACTCAATTTCAAATTAAATAAGAACCTACCTAGACCTGGATTTTCTAAAAGTTGCAAATGACACCAAATGTTATGATTGGGCACTGTATCATGCCTGGAAGCAGCATTCTTTTGAACTGCAGCTACTAAATTACCTCAAGTCACACAGCCAACAGAAACTCCCAGTAAATATGCAGAAAAGAAGTAACTTTTCCAAGTTGAGAATATCGCTGAACATAGTAGCACCTTATGCCTGATAGTATATATCCTTCTTTTAGGGCTGTTAACCAATCTTGTGTTTAAAGTTGTTGTCCAAGTTACTAGTTATATTTTCTGCTTTCCTTTTTGAGTAATGTATGTAATATGATGAGAGATATTTGACAGAATGTTGTAGTATGCCTCCATCTATCCTTCCACCAGCAGAAGTTACAATTCACGACAGACAATCCCCAGTTATGAACAAGAAAGATTCTGTAGGTTTGCTCTTAAGTTGAATTTGTTTGTAAGTCAAAACAGGTACATTTTAAAGTGTAACTCCACACACACACACACACCCATCTATATCTATACGTTTTGGATAGCATAGGGAAGGGTTAACACCATTGTAGTGTTAGTTTTGCTGTCTGTGCCTCTGCTCAGAAGGCTTTACCTCACTGTCCTTGTGATAATCACATTTTGCAAAAAAAAAATGGCTTTTTGTGGAAACAAAGATTGGTGATAAGGCTTCAGTTGAAACACCTTTTTCTCATGATAACTCTTTTAGGAGTGAATTTCCCTTTCTGGGGTAGATTTCTTTCACTTCCTATTCTCTCATTCCCATTCTTAACTATGAGTAATATGTAAGTCAGATGTTTATAACTTGGGGACTGCTTGTACCTTCTTAAATATGAAATTTGGGTCAGAAATGAGCAACCTGAAAGTCAAAAATGAAATGCACACACTATAGCTGTTCCTGCCAACACTATGCACCTGGTATTTTAGGAAGCCAAACATTTACCTATTTGTTCAGATGCTCTGACATAAGGTCAAAATTCTAAGCTCTTTGAAATCTGTGGCTTAATACTGGCTGTTCACTTCCACTAGATCCAGAAAAAATAGGGTTGCCATATGAATAAGGGACAGGCACCTAAAAATAGGGAAATTTTCACAAAAAGAAGGGACATTACATAAATACTTGAAAAACAAATGGTGATTTTCAAGTTTTTATCAAGTGTTCCTTATTTTTGTGAAAATTTCCCTATTTTTAGGTGCCTGTCCCTTATTCATATGGCAACCCTAAGAAAAATACAAGCAGTATTCACTTCTATACACTCACCTTGGTCCAAAAACAAAGAAGCGAATGGGTCACCTTTCTGATTCTTCATCAAAAGTGTTGACCAAGGACTGCTGCCATCTGAGAGTGGTCTTATTCTGAAAAGAGACATGAAGGAAATTGGGCTCTTTATAGAAATACCACAATCAGGGGCATGAAAAGAATGGAACAGCCCAACCCACCCACTCTGCACAACAGAACATATTTTAGCAACTGCAATAGTATTGAGTTAGCTGGCAACATCTGGCCATTGGCACCACCTGAATGATAAACAGTTTAAAGTGATTTAGTTTATTACAGCACAAGAACCTCCCACATGATGTACCCCTTAAATGTCGCAATCCACCTCGATCCTGTCTTCCTTATTCAACCTAGAATCAGGTCTGCCATGATGTACAAAGTTGAAAATCACCTTCGTTCCCAACAAAGCCTCATTCAACACAAAAGGAGAGAATGAGAAGGCAAATTCTGATGTGAGATGTTTAAAATCAGAAGAAGTAGCAGCCATCCAATGCATGTAGTAAGTTTCTGTCTCCTGTCTATGCCATATTGCCTCAGTTTTTGAAAACTACAAAGGTGAGTTCAGGGCCATAGGAGGTGTGTAGTCCCTTGGCTAGTTGTGCTATCAAGCTAAAGCAGAGGCCCACTGCATATGGTCTCCCTAAAATCTTCTCTAATCTTACATATTTTACATGGTTTGGTCAGGGTGGTTATTACACGTATGGAGACTGAACAAAAAAGATGAAATGTAGTTTCTATTTTTATGATATCTGCTTTGCTGTTCAGTTAAAATGTATACTTCACAGAATATATCTATTTTAACACAAAAATCGAAACTTATCAAAATTATGCTCGGGTTCTCAGAAATTATGACTTGCCAAGTCATTGGACTAATCATTTTAGGCATGGATAAACCTATACATTTCCCTCTCCTTCATTAAAATTTATTTCTGCCACAAATACAAAGAAATTAGCAAATTTGGATAAATTCTTATCCGGAACCAACTATTTTTTTCACCCATCCACACCAGCCAAATTCAGTTGGCACAGCAGATCCTGCAGCCTGAAAGACAGTTGCATCGGTCAAGTAGGAGATTAAAGTACCACATTAAGTGGGGAGGCAAATTTTGACTGAATTATGAGGCCACTAAAGAACTCCAGGAACGCTGAGGAATGCAGAAGGAACAACAAGGAAAGCTGAGAGATGAGGAGTGCGTCAACTCCCCCTGGTGGCCAGAGTTTGCCTCTGTTCGCCTATATGTTGTGTATGTGGAAAAACAGCAGGAATTGTCTGCTAGTATGTGTACCTGTAATCTGCTCTGAATCCCCCTCAGGGTGAGAAGAGCGGAAGACGTCTGGAGGGTGCAAAACCCGGGCTCCCACGATTATACCTTTTTCTCTAATAGGCACTGTTCGTGGTCGCGAATAGACATGGTCTGGGCATCAAACAATATCATTACAGACATCAAAAAATTTAAAATTCTGCCGCAAGTATATTCTGACCACTGTATTTTGCAATTTTCCCTAGGACACAAAAGATCAATGAGGAACTGGAGGCTCAACGATGAACTGTTGGGAACAGAAGAGCAGATAGCGAGGTACAGGGAAATGATAAAAGAATATTTTGATTTGAATCTAAATAATGGTATTGAAAATAATATAGTTTGGGACGCCGGTAAAGCGGTCATGAGGGGCAATTTTATACACCACAGTATAATTAGAAATAAAATTAAACGAGAGGAAGAAAAGGTGTTAATGAATAAAATCTCCATAAAAACCGCAGACTTGAAAGCAAACCCGAAAAATAAAGAAATAAAAACCCAGCTCGATCTGCTAAAAAAACAGCAAGAAATTATTGATATCGGAAAGATGGAAAGAAATTTAAAATATTTAAAACAGAGGCATTTCCAGCATGCCAATAAGCCAGGTAAGTGGCTAATGGCAAAGGTGCGAGAGAAGAGGCAAAGAAACTATATTACCCAAATAATAGGAAATGGGAAGGTTTATTCAGATGATATACAAATAAGAAAACAATTTCAGGATTACTATAAAGAGCTATACAGGAAAGATAATATCAAAAAAACCGATATCCAAGACTATCTAAGCAAAAGAGTACTAAATAAAGTCACAGATGATCAAAGGGAAATGCTGAATAGCCCAATTTCAACACAAGAAATTAGCAAGGCCATAAAAAAACTAAAAAACAATAAAGCTCCGGGGCCCAATGGCCTGACAGCAAAGTATTACAAAGTATTAGAAAAAGAATTAACGCCACACCTTCAAGAAATATTTAATGATGTGCTGGATAACAAAAAGATTCCAGATACATGGTGTGAAGCTAGAATTGTTGTGATACATAAAGAGGGAACGGACGAAGCAAATGTTAAAAATTATAGGCCGATATCTTTGCTGAACACGGACTATAAAATATTTTCCACCATTTTGGCTGAAAGGTTAAAGAATTTCATAACATCTTGGATCAACCCAGACCAGACGGGTTTTATTCCGGGCAGACAGTCTAAGGAAAATGTGAGGATCCTGATAGATGCTCTGGAATATTATAGAGCAAATATTCAAAAAGAGATGGCCCTCATATTCGTCGATGCCGAAAAGGCATTTGACCGAGTATGTTGGGATTTTATAAAACTATTACTGAGAGAATTGGACATTGGATATGGTTTCGAGAATGCCATCAAAGCCATATACACAAAACAAACTGCTAAAATCTTAGTAAATGGTGAGGACTCTCAAAAGATATCAATATTAAAAGGAACCCGGCAAGGGTGCCCCCTCTCTCCCTTATTGTTTATTTTAGCTTTGGATATACTTTTACAGGACATAAAAAAAGATGAAAGGTTAATAGGTCTAAGCATCAAGAAGGAAACCTACAAAATCAGAGCGTTTGCCGACGATATGGTCGGTATTGTCGAGAACCCAATTGAAAACTTGGAGTTATGGGTAGAAAAATTGGAAGAATTTGGAAAAGTGATGGGCCTAAAAATCAATAAGGAAAAAACCAAAATAATGACTAAGAACCTGGACGCTAAAAGCAAAGAAATTTTGGGGGGAAAAACAGGTATCCAAATCGTGGACAAAGTTAAATATCTAGGTGTGGTACTGACAACGAACAACCTAGACCTGCTCAAAAATAATTATGACAATAAATGGAGGGAAATTAAGAAAGATCTAGAGAAGTGGCAACATCTCGGGCTATCATTACTGGGCAGAATTTCAATGGTAAAGATGAGCATACTACCTAGGATGCTCTTCTTATTTCAAAATCTCCCTATAATAAGGGAAGAAAGGAAGTTCCTTGAATGGAAAAAGGATATAACAAAGTTCATATGGAACAGAAGAAAGCCCAGAATAAAATGGTTATGCATGATAGACTTAAAGGAGAGAGGGGGATTTGGAGTTCCAGACCTCAAGCTCTATTATGAGTCATGCGCCCTGGAATGGACCACGGAATGGACAACTTTAAAAGACCCAAGACTTCTGGCCCTGGAGGGATACGACCTAAGATTGGGTTGGCATGGATACCTATGCTATGGAAGGGCTAAACTGGAGAAAAACTTTAAGGACCACCTTATTAGAGGGTCCCTGTTACGAATATGGGAAAAATATAAAAACAGAATTATTGAAAAGACGCCACAATGGCTGTCGCCACAAGAAGCCTATTACAGAAGGCAATATGGCAAGGCTAATTGGTTGAAATATGAACTTATGATAACAAAAACAGAATTGGGACCAACGCTGAAGACCTTAGCAGAATTAAAAAGTATGGACAACACAATTAATTGGTTCCAATATAACCAAATTTATGAAATATTCAAAAAAAAAAATTGCATGTCCAAATGGGCCCAGGACTTTGGCCATAACATAGCCTTTAAGGCGTGGGAAAGAATTTGGAAAACACACCTCAAGTTCACGTACTCCTATGACCTTAAAGAGAACACTTTAAAGATAATGCACAGGTGGTACCTCACACCAGCAGCCATTGCCAGATACAGCAAAGACTATGATAACCGCTGTTGGAAATGCAAAAAGGAAGTTGGGAGCTTCTACCATAGCTGGTGGAGCTGTGAAAAGGTCAAAGGTTTTTGGAAAAAAATTTACTTTGTGTTACAAAAAATTCTAGGACTAAAATTTAATTTTAGACCAGAATATATGTTATTAGGTTTATTAGACTTCCAAATAGAGGAAAATAATGAAAAACTATTTATTTACAGTATAACAGCGGCAAGGTTAATAATTGCAAGAAAATGGAAGGAAGAAGATATTCCAACACTTGAAGATTGGACGATGAAACTCCTAGAGGTGATGCAGATGGATCGCCTAACACAGACTTTAAAAGAAAATACAAATATGAATAAGACTGACTGGACACAGTTTATTAACTACCTCAAAGGACAAAAATACGAATGGTTAATTAAATTGGATATGTAATAGGAGGTTTTTTCTCTCTACAGAGATGTTACCAGACGGGCATGAGATAAGACCTAAAAAGACTCATAATAGAGTCCGACTTTAGTTCAGAATGTATAAGGGAATTTGTATGGGATGGAAGTACTTGTAATGTATCGTTCTTCTGTTTTTTCTTCCCCATTCACAACCCCAACCCTTCCCGATCCCCCCCTCCCCCCATTCTACCCACACCCTTCCCACCCCCCTACCCTCTACCCTGTCTATTGTTTTTACTTAAAATTATGTGTTTTTAAAAATGAAATAAATAAAACATTTAAAAAAAAAAAAGAAGAAGAGCGGAATATAAATAAAGTAAATAAATAAATAAATAAATAAATAAAAACAGAGGGGAACATGGTGTTTCTGCCTATAAAAACCTGCTAATGTTGCAAAAGTTTCTCAGAAAAAATGGCAATCCCAACACTGATTGTAGATAGGCACCTAGCAATTCAAATTCAGATTTGTAAGTGCTATGCATTGGAACCCCTGGTGGTGCAGTGGGTTAAATGACTGAACTGCTGATCTTGCTGATCAAAAGGTCAGCTGGTCAAATTCGGGAGTGGAGTCAGCTCCCGCTGTTAGTCCCAGCTTCTGCCAATCTAGCAGTTTGAAAACATGCAAATGTGAGTAGATCAATAGGTACTACTCTGGCAGGAAAGTAACGCCATTTCATGCAGTCATGACCTTGGAGGCATCTACAGACAATGCTGTCAAAGGGTTCCTGAGCATGAGCAGAATGCCATTGCCCAGGTCAAGGCTTTAGAGGAGTGTAAGCAGAGTGCCCTTGGCCTCCACACCTGTGAAGGTTGTTTGGCCAAAAGATAAGCATCATTCTCCAGAGTTGGACACGACTAGACTTAATGTCAAGGGGAAACCTTTGCTTTTACTATGCACTCAAAATGGATCTGTATTTTTTATAAAGACCAAAGGTGAGAGAAGAAGGCTGAAAGGAAAACAGTTGACTAGAGCAGATCCAATAAGAAAGGCATGCCATAAACAGAAGGCAAGAAACAAAACTAAGATAATGACTGTTGCTCCTAAAAAAGCATTATGTTTCCCATCTTTAGACTAGACTTAATGTCAAGGGAAAACCTTTTCCTTTTCCCATGTTTCTGAGGGCAAAACAACCCACATGTAGGAAACAGAAATTTGTGTTGTGTTTTTTTTTTAAAAAATTCTCAGTGAATATTTGGGAACATTTACAATCTCAAATTTTTCTTTGTGGATAATTCATAATAAAAGTTATTTTAGTTTCCTAATTGTTAACTGAATCCATTCTTTCTAGCATTTAATGAGAGCTTTTGTGGATTTTGCTACCTTTATGGTATTTTTTTCTGTTAATTCTTTTGGCCATTGTTTCTTGGTATCTGTTTTGGTTGTGAACTCCTTTAGGTATACATATATTGGAAATGGATATTTATTTTGTCTGATATATTCCCCGATCACACAGCGACAACCATACCTCTCTTTACAATCAGAGCGTTCTTTCGCCTGCACTGAGTTTGGTCCCCATGTACAACCTTTCTTTTTAAAGCTTCGCTTCACGTCTTCAAATTCTTCTTGATGACAAGCGGTGCTCCTTCCCCAGGTTCTGTTGCTCTCATCTGAGGTAACTGCAGAACAATGGAGGAACTCAATAACAATGCTAAGCAGCATGTCATTAGCAGTCTAACAGTGCATCACTGTAAATGCAACAATTCTAGCAGTCACATTACGCTTCTGTGAAAGAGAGTATTTTCCCGGGTGACTGATAGATAGGAAGATCAATCAAGTGATTCAAAAAAAGAGAATGATTTAATCCACCGAAACAGAAAGTAAAGAAAAGACATTGAACCAATCAGTGAAAAGTTACTGATTTCTCTTCATGCTTTTATTTTTTTCCCTAATCAGATTTATGCAAAGAAAGATGTAGATGCTGAACACATATAATGATACACCAGTAAAGTGGCACAAAAAGCTTTTTGTGGGGTCTTCTCATAAGGGAATTATGCCTTAACATGTAATTAGCGTTATGTGCTGTTCTCCATAGGGAAGTCTCTGCAATGTATATCCAGTGTTCAGCCTCTCACTTCAGAGAAAATTTAGCTAAGAAATTAATATAACCAACACCTTGTATGACTTAATGTGGTCTTGCCTTTTTTCTTAACCCCACTGGGAAGTTCATATTCACTTGTTATATCTACTTCTTGATGGTACACATATATACTGTTTCTTTGCCCATTAGTTGTATTGGAGTCAGTATTGGAAATCACTGAAGAAACAATTAGAGAACATAAATGAAAATACAAAGATGTACATCAGCTTGATATTATGTCAATACCAGTACAACAAAAGTGTCCTTAACCAGTGTAAGAACACTTTAAATGCATCTTAGGAATAGAAAGCAATATGGCAATAGCTACCTCCCAGTTGTGTTCCCCAGTAAATGACATTCAAAGACAGATTTATTTATTTTTTGGTGTCAGGAGCGAATTTAGAAGCTGTAAGTCACTTCTGGTGTGAGAAAATTGGCAGTCTGCAAGGACATTACTCAGCGGATGCCCGGATGTTTTACCATCCTGTGGGAGGCTTCTCTCATGGCCCCACATTAAAAGCTGGAGCTGACAGACGGGAGCTCACCTGCTCCCTGGATGTGAACCACCAACGTTTCGGGCTATAACCATAAATACTAGTAATCAGTAATGCATTGCCTGCTTAAAGTAGCTAATAAAGTTGTTAGTAACTATTCAAGCCACTTCAGCCTCTTTGACAAAATTATATAGATTTTTATATCCTCTTGACTACCATTCATTAATAAAGACCTATATCCCTCCTGTTAAAGATAACATGGATTTTTAATACATAAATCCCCCAAACAATTAATATACATTGTCTTAAAATAAGACATTTTGGGGAAGTGAGCTAGAGTGTAAAAATAACATCCAACATTTTACAAAGATGACAGATTATAATTCGTATCCATCTTTACAAATATCGTACTGACTCAAGTATAATGCATCCCTCCATTCTAAAGCTGCACATTGCAAAAAATGGCTTTTTCCTTGAATGTAATGTGCCCAACAGCACAGGTATAGCATGTCAGAGAGGCAGGCAGCATGAATGAGGCCATTGGGGAAGCCACAGCCCTCTGTTAGGCTGAGGCTGGTGAACTCACCAGTCTCGCACGATTTTCAACAGGTTCTTCAAAAGTCCTTCAAAAAACAAGGGGGAAGTTTTGAATGCCTCATGAAAGAGACCATTTGGGAACCACATGGGACTGAGCCTGGGGGAGGGAGTCTAGAGATGGTCGAGAGACCACATTGCTAAGCAGCAGGAATTGCTGAGTGACCAGCTGGTGCTCCTCATTCTCAAGGCACTACAGAGCCTCAAGACTGCTGCTACTACCAGCCTCTTTGCACACCTTCTCCACCTCCCTGTCTAGCCTCTAAGGTTCCAGGTTCCGCTAGGCATTTTCACACAGTGGGTTTATGTGTGAGATTCTAACATACCATCAAATCTAATGTGCAGCTCAACTTTGGCAATGTAATTTAGCCAGAAGAGGTGATAATTAGACTAAATTAAATATGATAACAATTAATATTTTTGCATGAAGTTATAGCTAAGGGATGGAAACATCCTGAGGAAGTTATGCTGTGAGATATGGCATTAAATTAAAATGCTTGCAGTTATACATATTGTCAGGTGGCAGCCATTCACTGTTGCTGTTGTATGTCTTCAAGTTGTTACCAACTTGTGGTGACTCTAAAGCAACTATATTTTCATAGGACAGATGTGTTCGAGGGGTAGGGAGGTGATACCTTTGTCTTGCTCTGAGGTGGAAAAAATCTGAAAAATACACTATGCTAGAAAATTGTTGCTCTTTTAAAGTATTTCTTTTGAATATTATCTTTTTTGTCATACCGTGGTAGATTTCTCTCATTTCACAATGGTATTTTCTGTTGCTACTAGAAATAAACTAATAAAATTATATTTTTAAAAGCATGTCTAATTGTCTTTTAAAGTTTAACATATTTGATGTTATTGCTACACCTTATAGTTCATGAGAATCGTTACAATAAAATAGCAACACCCAATTCGAAGAATGATCAACAGGTAAATAAATGTATTATAACGAGCCTTGTCAATGTTTTCATGAAAGCCAAAATGGCAAATCCATTGATCATATTATCATCACAGAAGAAGAATCCTGACAAAGGCAAAAATAGATCACTATCTAAATTTTG
The DNA here is from genome assembly GCA_030556195.1 of Anolis apletophallus. Lineage (NCBI taxonomy): Eukaryota > Metazoa > Chordata > Lepidosauria > Squamata > Anolidae > Anolis > Anolis apletophallus. Next base: position 162,975,405 of record JARBWK010000003.1, on the reverse strand, counting down.
GGTTCCAATGAAGATACTCATGGTTTTTTCTCCATATGCCACTATATTTCTGCCCAAATCAGGAACGGAGGGAAATGTACTAGTTGAGTAAAAAAGCTGTTTCAGCTTTGCCCAAATTAAGGACACAAGTATTAATGTCAGTATGAGCCTCTCCTTCACTGTTATCTATAAATTGTGAAAGAACAGAAAAAAATGGGAACAAAGGATTAAGAAAATTGTGTTTAACGAGAAGAAAATAATCTTTCAACCTGAATGTCTTGCAAATAAAAATAATCTTTTGTTTACAAGACATTCAGGTTGAAAGACTGACAGACAATAGTCCTTTTCAGTTCTGGGAAACAGGAGTGATAATTTATTATTCTCAAACAGAAGATACTGAATAATTAACCAGCACTAGGAACTGAATGCAGTGGGAAAATATTTGGAAATACACTGAATGTAACTATCTCTTATCTCTATCTCTCATTCTGTCTCCTGAACATTTTGTCCTATTTAATACTGCCCACACATTTCCCATTCTTTTCCATATTACTTTCTGCAATCATTTTTTTTCATTTAAAAAATGAAATAAAAATATTTATTCAATCTGTACAGGCAGTTTTTTTTCCATGTCAGGAGTGACTTGAGAAACTGCAAGTCGCTACTGGTGTGAGAGAATTGGCCGTCTGCAATGATGTTGCCCAGGGAGCACCTGGATATTTTGATGTTTTCATCATCCTTGTGGGTTTCCTCATGTCCCCACATGGGGAGCTGAGCTGACAGAGGAGGAAGCTCATCTGCGTTCCCCCCAAATTCGAACTTCCAACCTGTCTGACTTCAGTCTTGCTAGTGCAAGGGTTTAATCCATTGCGCCACCAGGTGCTCCTGACAGGCAGTTAAGCAAGAGATCATATGGGTGTGTGCATGTGTATATACCTTGAAGTCATCTGCCAAATTATGGTGACCTATGAATAGGACTTTCTTAGGCAAGGAATATTCAGAAGTAGTTTTGCCAGTTCCTTTCTCTGAAATATAGCCAAGAACACACTGCAATATAGAGCTGTGTCCAGTAATGTCATCTTTCTAGTGTAAGCTTCTATATTTGTGGACACTTTACATTAATTCTCATACATGTGCATATCCATCCAGTACTTCGATTCCAGTTGACAAACTGTTTATACAAGCCATTACTGAACAATATTAGTTGTTCTGCTAGCACTTATACAGCTGCTACAGTAACATCGAACTACAATTCTTACAATTATTTTTTCCTGACAGCAGGACTTGGAAAATAACCCTCGGTTCTTATAATTTTTAAGTCATCCCAAGAGTTTGCATATAAATGGATGGATTGTTCAACATCTGTATGTGTGTATAGGTAGTCCTTATACAAACATCTGAATTACAAATGACTCATATATAATTAAGAATGGGGACAACAGGAAGTGAGGGAAATATACTCCTAAGTAGGGAAATTCACCCTGGAAGAGTTATGTGTCTTAACTGAAGCTTTCTCACCAAGTCTTGTTTCTATAACAAACCAAATCTTTCATGATCCAGTTTTCATAGGGACAGAAAGTGAGGTGAAATATTCTGACCAGGGGCTATCCAAAGCTAAAGCAAAATATATTTTGGCTGGAATGATACTATAAAATGTACCTGTTCTGACTCACAAACAAATTCAACTTAAGAATAAATCTACAGAGCCTATTTTGTTTGTAATTGGGTGATTGCCAGTATATATAGCCTGTCACCTCACACAGCAGCCCCATAATTTTCATAGAGTCTTCTTAGGCTAAAAAAACAACAACCTCAGAGGTGGTTTTGTCTGTTTCTTCCTCTAAAGTATTAACCATGCTGATCATGTTTAGCTTCCAAGATCAGACAGGGACTTGTGCCTTTAGGATACTCAGGCATTTGTTGCTGCTGTGTGTATTCAGATTGTTTCTGATTTAGGGGTGTCCTAAAGTAAAACTATTACAGAGGTTTTTTTCTTGATAAAATTTGTTCAGAGGGGATTTTACTTTTATCTCCCTCTTAGCCATCAATAAAGACAAATCCAAAGTCATGTGCTTCGCCACAAGATCAAAGAAGCACAAATGGTCCTTAGATGGAGTAGGAATAGAACAGGTAGCAACCTACACCTATCTAGGCCTCACCTTCTCAGAGACAGGCAAATGGCTAGACCAGTGCCACTCCTGCACAATAAAAGTGAGCGCCCGTTCCAACCAATTGCTGCGGTTGGTAAATCACCATCATCCCGGATCTCTTGGTCCCATTCTCAAAGTGTACTCAGCCAAAATCATCCCTTTACTGCTATATGGAGCCGAATTATGGGGACCTTTTAAAATGCCCATGTTTGATCAGAACCAAACACATTTTTTAAGACAGGTGTTGGGAGTTAATAAAAGCACGCCAGCAGCAGCAGTCAGAGTCGAGACGGAGATGCACCGAATAGAAGGCCTTGCTTTGGCCAGGGCCTTTAACTACGGTAGCAAAATCAAAAACCTTGAAGTTCACAGACTCCCCCCCCCCCCTGGTGTCTAGTAGAACAACTCACAAACACTGCCCAATGTGCGTGCCTCGCTAGTGCAGGCTCTTTGAAATGGCTAGCGGCACTGAATCCCACCTACAGTCGTGCCCACTATCTGACGGCCAATCTACCAAGACACCTAAGAGTGGCTCTGACAAGGGCAAGGTTTGAGCAGAATGAATCAATGGTTAGATATGGTAGATACCACTCCATCCCTTACACAGAGAGAACTTGTGTCTGTGGGGCCCAGGAGGTGGAAGATCTAAATCAGGGCTGTCCAACATCTTCAGGCCCAAGGGCCGGAATGCAGGTGACGGATCACCTTGGGGGCCGGAGCGGAGGGCGTGGCTGCTCGCGGGGGCATGGCCACAGTGGGGATGTGGCTGCTTGTGGGGGGCGGGGCCGCTCCCACCCTGGTGCGCATGCCCAGCGTCCTGCGCGACCCGCCTCTTTTCGATGGGCCTGACGTCACCCCGCCGAAAAGGGGCGGGTCGCGCAAGAGACTGGGCTTGCACGCCAGGGCGGGAGGCGGGCGGGGGATTGGCGAGCCACCCTCCGCTGTCTCCTTAGCTCTTGCAGCGGCCGCACCTGAAGGAAGGTAAGCCCGGAGCTTACCTTCCTTCAGGCGCGGCAGCTGCAAGAGTCAAGGACACAGCGGAGGGCGGCTCGCCGATCCTGCCCTGGCGCGCAAGCCTGGCATCTTGCACGACCCGCCCCTTTTTCGGCGGGGTGACGTCAGGCGCCGAAAAGGGACGGGTCGCGCAAGATGCCGGGCATGCGCACCAGGGCGGAAGGCGGGCCGGGGGATCGGCGAGCCGCCCTCCGCCGTCTCCCTAGCTCTTGCAGCGGCCGCGCTGAAGGAAGGTAAGCCCGGGCTTACCTTCCTTCAGGCGCGGCCGCTGCAAGAGTCAAGGACACGGCGGAGGGCAACTCGCCGATCCTGCCCTGGTGCGCAAGCCCGCGAGCGGCCCTGCGCGAGCGAGGAAGAGGCGGGGGGAAGTCCCGCCCCTAGGGCATCTGACTTGGCTTCCCTCCGCCTCCTCCTCACCTGCATCGCCCCCTCCTCCTCGCCGCCCCCCCCCCGAGATCGAAATTTTTCAAAAAAAATTTTCAATTTTTTTAAAAAGACCTGATGTCTTGCAGGGGGTTAGGGGGCCGTGGGGAAGGGGCTTGGGGGGCGTGTATGGCCCCAGGACCGCCAGTTGGGCAGCCCTGATCTAAATCATATCCTCCACCAGTGTGTAATATATGAAAAAGAAAGAAAATTTCTACTTGAAGTTTTCTTACTCAATAAATCCCACTGGACTCCGACTAATAGAACTATATTCCTCCTCTCTAATCCCAACCAGTTATTAATTACCAAAGTAGCAACATTCATCTACAAAGCTAGCAAAAGTAGACAACGATATATTGCCTCAATTGGAATTGATTGCAGAGGGGATGAGGATACTTGAGGAACAAATAGATGGGCATATAGACTAGGAATTTTGACGAAAATGAAGCAGAAAGGCAGAGGTGCCAGGAGAGTATTTGTTATTACAGAACGGTTGTTTAATGTACTGTTGCACATTACGGAACCACTGTTCAACGCTTGATACATGTATTTCTTTTGCATGGTTTGTTCTGCCTTGTGGCTAATGCAATAAACTATAAACTAAACTAGTCATACTTTAAGAGCTTCAGACAAAACTGCTCCTTTTTCTAAAGTATCCGTATCCCTATCCAGCCCCACTGCTCATTGTCTTAATTTAAGTGGAAAATGCATATGTTGAGAATATATTTGTGTATGCTCTGAAGGAGTGTTTTAGAAACAAAACATCCACATTTGAAGCAGTCTGCAGCAGTAAACAAAGTAAAGTTTGTTCAGATTAGAATTTTACTGTAGTCGGTCCTACAGTAGTCATCTGAGGCTGCCTACAACAGGCAAGGTACATAACCGCTGCCCCCAGAATCCATTATTGTGTAAATAGCAAAACCATAAGAAAGACGCTAAACCTCAACAGCAATCTCCAGTGTGTTGAAAAAAAGCAGAGATCTCTAATCTCTAAGTCTGAACATCAGACAAGAAATCGTAACAGAAGTAGAAGTTAGTGAAAGAAAAGTCATCCCTAGAAGCTTTTTAGAACAAAACTTCAGATGGTCTCTATAAAAGTCAACATGTTTTGGGGTGTTTTTTTATGCAAGACATAACTTGACCTGGTCATTTTCGTTCACATGTATAGATCTGCAAAAAAAAAAGTTTGCTGAAATGTGTTGAAGTATTATTTTTGTGGGCTATGGATCTGTCCCTACATCCTGGGCTGACAAGGAAATGCAGCAAACTATAATAAAAATAAAAGGATTTTCTAATGTTTGTACCAACAAATACAATCATGTACTAGCCACATATACCATGACATAAACACACTACTACTGATAGAACCTGTTTTGCCCACATTTCAGTTGAAGACACTTGCATGTGTTAGGATTATACACAATAAATAACAAGGAATAACTTGTTTTTGAGACCATTTTTATTAGTCCCTCTTAAAAACAAAAGGAGTGCTGATTAGTGCCCTACTACTGCTTTGCTTACTTAGTTTGGTTTTCCTGAGTTAAGCTGTAACAAACAAAAACTTAACCAGTCTCTTACATTATTATAGAGATCATTAATATATTTTTTCCACACAAAATAATGTGATTTACCTGGACTGACCTCTAAAACATATCTGGAGATTTCCTTAAATAGTGGTTAAGAGACCAAAATCAGAGAAAACATTATTTTGGGGCAATTCTTCCTCTTTCCATCTCCTAACACAGCCTATCTGGACCAGTTGAGAAAATCATGTCAAACTGTGGTCAGAATTGATAAAGTCATTTTTGAAGAAGCTGACAATCTAGCATGATAATGCATGATCAATAGCAAGTCTACAGATCCAAAGAATTAAAGTGTGTCATGATTGCTGAATAAGCCAACAGAGTTATGACCATAGCTCTAATAGCCATAGCACCTGGAGACATAAGGTGGAAAATGAAGGAGGAAAAGCGACGTTTGGATTGGAAATTCCAATCATGCATTAGTGTGATGCTTAAACCAAATCTTGGACACAGTTAAAGGTTTGTGTTTGCCAGTATTAAGCATGATTAACCAAGCTCTTAAAACTTCAAACTTGTACAATAATTCTGAATTGTACTGGAATAACACATTTTTTGTTTCTTTTTCCTTTTTGCCACTCTATTCAATCCCCCTGAAAGTATGTTTTTTCTTTACCTTCACCAATACTAACAGCATTTCACAGCACAATCTCGTGCACGTTTACTTAGAAGTGACATTGAGCTCAACAGGACTACAGCTTTAGTCAAATAAAAGTGAACTGCAAGAATAACAGAATAAGACCATTTTAAACTAAAAGAAATGCGAAAAATGTTTTAGACTTACGCTGTATAGCTCGAAGACGGGGAATTATCGGAGGACTACTTGGTGGACTAGAACTGTTACTGTTTAAACTTCTTCGCTTATCCAGATTTGGGGAAGCTTGCACTGTTATCTTATGTTGGAAATCTGTTACAAATAAAGAATAAGTTATGTTCCAGTGTTTCTTTCTAAAAACAAATTCAGGACTAACACAACAACATTGAATACAAATAATCAAGTTTTGAGACTTGCTTTAGATGTAGCAGAAGCACAGAATTAAGAATCTGTTATAACTTCAATTCTACTCTGACTTAATAAATGTAATACATTCTAGACATGTTTACTTGGGAATATACAATAGCTAAAAGGGATTTATCCCCACCAAGTGGGCTTTGGAATACTATTTGCCTCATCTCACCTTTATGACTCCAAAGAAACTGTTGTCTGTAAATCTAAACATATTACAGGCACACATCATTTAACAAGGACTCTGATGAAGATATTCCTTTTCACAAAATTATTTTCATGGAAGGTCAGACATCTACTTCATTAACTGAGGTACAAATGTATGTCCACACCCAGACTACCAGGAAACATTGCACAACTCTGTCTTTAATAGTCATGTACATGGCTCTTAGAAACTGTCTGAAGTTTGCTTTCAGATCACTCTTCACAGATTGTTCGGCTTTATAGCCCATGAAAAAGAACCAAGTACAAAAGGTGAAAAGGTTACTAGAAAGGTGCAGATGAGAAAATGGATGCGGAAGGAATAAATAGGATGACTTAATATGATACCATCAAATGGGAAGTTAAAGGCATGGCCATGCAAACAAAACCGGAAAGTAATTTTAATACTTAGACTGCACTCCTATTGAATGGCATAACTACACTTGTCTAGGAGTGGTGCAAGAGCTAAGGTAAAATGGCAGCAAGGTAAGAAAAGAGATTACTGTGAAAGTTATCCCCATCAGAAATGAAAGCTGCCCTGCTAGAAGTACACATCTCACTGATGACAGAGATGGGTCTTCTGTGCTGTCTTGTTGCTGCTAGAAACCACTTCAACCACTGCCTTATGATGAGCAGATAATTCAGTAACTATGGTACTTTGTTGTCTGATTTGGCTCACATTTATATTCTCAATTTTATTCCCAAATTAAAACAGCCTGCTAATTAATGAAGTGCACCTATGTGCTGTCCTTTTAAACACACTTGAACCATCAATAACAGACACATCGAAGAGAAAGTAAGGATAATGTGGGATCAACAGGGCAAGAGTGGTACCCACAGCCTCATATCTCATGGCAATCTTCCTGACTATAATTGCTTCTGGTAGTTTCATCTGTCTTTAATATGACTGAACATACAAGCTAAACATATGAGTTTTGGCTTAAAAGTCTCTATAAAAGGTTTGCATTTCTGACACATGATTTATATGAATAAGATGATATTATTAGATTAATATTTAATAGTAACCTCTGAGTCTTCCAACTAGAAAATTTTTCTGTTCCAGTTCATTAGCAATCCTAAATAAATTTGCCTGAGAAACAAATGAAGGAAAGGAGACAAACCTGAAGGCAGACTAATTCGGTGCCCATCCTTAAGTTTTAGTCGGCTTTTTTTAAACTTCCCCTTTCTTTTCTTCACATTGGGCTTATCTTGATTTAACTGGAAGATCAAAATATTGAGTTCTCGTTCCAACACATCAATTTCTCGTTCTGCTAGCTGCTGCTCGCGTCTTTTCAGCAATTCTTCCTGAGACTTCTGATGAAGAGCAGCTCTTGTTAACTCTTCTTCTCGCGACCTCAGCTCCTAAAACAGTTGTTAGGACATAAACTTGTGCCTTATGATAAAAATATGCTGAATATTTGTGGAGTGCAGACCTTCTGAGTCTATAAATGATATGGCCACTCTGACCCAACACACACACACACACACGTAAGGAGCCCAAACAACCTATCTTCTACATTGGACAAACAGAAGTGTGTCTGTGCACAAGCCTGGAATTAACAATGGCAAAATCCAAAAATTAGTTGCAAAATGTGTCAACCAATATTTCATAGAGGACAGGATTCAAAAGTTGTGCTCCTTGAATAAGGAACTTATGAAGGAAGACTAGAATCATCTTGAGCTGTATTTACACATTCCAATCCACAACAGGAATATAAACAAAAACAATGACTTCCTGTCATGCTACATATATTAATACAAGAGTCCTTGCTACTGTAACAAAAGGAATTGCTTTCATAATGTTTTGAACCTAAGAAAACTGATTTTTGGTAAACAGATTGATTGCTTTCATACATAAATGTTAGCTAATCACTGTAAAAAGTGGAAAAGACTGTATGATAGTGCTGAGTTCTTTGAAAATTTAGGGCAAGGGACTCAACTTACATCCTTTTAGTTTATATTACACTGCATCACACTCCTAAAACTGTGGAAATATGCTTTAAATCCTATGGCTGGATATCACTCTGAACTGTATCTGAGAAAGTAGGTTTATATCAACAAAAATTCATGAAACATTAAAAACGAGTTTGTTTTAAAGATGGCGCTACATTCCATTTCCTTACTCCCTTTTATGCCACAAGATATTAACATGGTTACTTCTTTGAAAACTAACAAAATAACCACATAAGTACAATTATTTCTCTTTACAATAACAAATGAAAGTGAAAATAGTTTAAATGCAATCTGAGGTACCGATTTTTAAAAATCCCTGCCAAATAAACAGAAGACTTCTACAAAATTATCCGTCTTCATTTGCTGTCTTAAACGATTACATAAAAAAGATTCTTAGTATTTTAGAATATGTTAAAAATGGCAAGTTAGAAAGATGGTAAATTATTTAGACATTCAAAATTAATACTGAACAAATGGAATAATTGCTTTTAGAGTGGATCTCATTAGGATCAATTTAAATATATATTTAAATGTATTATGCCGTTTTAGCAGGGTAGAAGACAAGACACATAACCTCAATAATTCTCATAGTATATCAGACAGGATACAGAATATACAAAGACAACGAATTTATTTTTCTCATACTAACCCTAAAGTATTGGCTATTCTTGTTTGTTTAACACTGAATAAGAGATGGTAAACAAGCAATTCAAATGCCCAATTATGTTCCTGGTGCATTTTAAAATTATGCCATCAATTCAATATTACTGTCCTTCCTTCGGAATTTACTCACTTTTTCCTTAGTCCGCAGCTCATCAAATATCTCTTGGATTTCCAGTTTCCAGTCTTCTTGCATGGAATGAAAAGATTCCTGAGGCATCTCAGTCATAACAGCCCCTTCAATGGCAGTAAGCTGTTCAAGAATCAAGGTGAACGAAGGTCGAATGTGAGGATCCTGTGCCCAGCAGTCTAAAATTCACCAGTTACATTAGTCAGAAGAGTAGAGGAATATTTGGTTCTGATCCAATATATGAACATTCTTAACTACAGTCAGCCCTTTATATTTGCTGAGTCAAGGATGGAGGATCCTTATGAAAATGGAAAACTTTCTTACATAATGGTAGGTTACATACCTGTGACCATCTTTCTTCGAGTGAAGCTCTGTGAATCCACACTTATGAAGTTTGCGCGCCAGCGCGGGCTTCCAACGGAAACTTTTCCAGTTTAAACTTTTTTGGCGGTAGCTCCGCCCAGCCGACCCGGAGGGCATAAAAGGCGCCTCCAGCGCGCCCACGCCATTCCTACACCACATTAGCAACTAGGAAAGGGTGGTTTGAGAAAGAGGGGACGGCCGGGCGGGTCGTGTGGATTCACAGAGCTTCACTCGAAGAAAGATGGTCACAGGTATGTAACCTACCATTCTTCTTCGAGAGCTCTGTGAATGCACACTTATGAAGACTTACCGAGCTAAGGTAAAGGAGGTGGGAACAAACCAGCCAGATTGTAGAAAAATGAACAGGTTTATTGCAACCAGCAACCTGAATAAATAACATGTTAAACATATAAATATGAGTGGAAGGCAGGCTCCCACTTGTAAACATAGTGCAACAAGCACCATTCATGTCAGGCACGCAGGCCTCACAACATAAGTGCAACAAGCACCATTCATGCCAGGCACACAGGCCTCATAGCAGAAAGTGCAACAAGCACCATTCATGTCAGGCACACAGGCCTCATAACAGTGAGTGCAACGAGCACAACCTGAGAACAAAAAAGGGTGCACAACTGGTGCAACCTAA